>JAGSMR010000047.1:457500-1035000 GCA_029286605.1 Sericinus montela
ATATAACACTATAATTACAGCATATTGGAAGAATAAGTGACAAAATAAAACAGTAAAATTTAACAATTTTGGATTCGGCCTAAATAATCGAAATATGTATACATTATTAGATTAATATCATGTCCTTATGTCCTTTTGTCACAACTTGTTTTCTCTGAAATAAAAAGGTTGAGATATTATTATTTTAAGCCAGCAAATCTTGTATGTATTTAAATTATACTTTAGGTTCTGGGGAATTAAGGAGTAGGACAGGATTTTGTTACATAGTTTTATGTTATAAGTTCATTTTATAAAATAAAAATAAATATCTTCACGCCATTCCTAATACAGGGGTAGACAGAGGTCTCGTCTAGACAATTAAGTCCCTTCGACCCACCTTTCACCGAAGATAATTTCGGGACAACGTGAAAGGTGGCCAGCCCGTCGCCGTCTTTATGTCAAAGCCATCGATATAATTCGGACATCTCTCGGTATAACATGACACGATTATGACATAATTCGGTAATCTCTAAAAAATTGTATATAAACGAATCACCAGGCGAATCTCAGTTACCATACCATATTATTAACACAATGTTCGATCAATGAATAATTATAAGTTTTCGTAGTAGGTTAGTTCTGTATCCTTTGCATATTATGACACTACTATTTTTTGAGGATTTAAATTACAATACTAAAGTGTGATGCTTTTTACAATTTAAATAAAAAACAGAACAAATACTAGTCAAAGCAGTCTTTGACAGAAGAGAGCTGGTTCTTCTCTTCAACACATGCAAAGCTTTACCATTAAGTGTGTTAATGAAACCAGCTCTCTAGTAACTATATCTCCGAGGGCTTTACTTGCTTAGTCGAATGCATGATATAAGCCTCTACTGTAAGGTAGGTTTGTTGAAAGCATCTCGATGGACCACCTAACTGCAATCACCAGAAAACATGCACCTTAGAGTTTGCTGCCGTCATTGGTATGCTTTTAATTTTGGTTTGATATTTTTCGAGTCACCTCTTATAACCAAGGGAAAAAGGCAGGTTGTATATTCTAATGCCGTAATAATATGGCAACAGAATAGCACTTTAAAATTATTTTAGTATATAGCTTAAATTTTAAAAAAATCATTTACAAATAAAGTCATTTTGTATCAAAAAAATAAATATAATTTTTAATTGAATATAAAATTAATGTTTCCGCCCGGGATCGAACCGGGGGCCTTCTGCGTGTTAGGCAGATGTGATAACCGCTACACCACGGAAACTTGACAGTGTATGTTATAAATAAGCATTCGTTTCGCCTCACATAATGACAATGAAAGTGACCTGAATAACTCGGCGACGTTGCGTGAGCCAGTTTATAAATAATTAAAGTTGGATAGATAGCATAATCCAGCCTAATCAGAACAGTACCAACAACAACGTTATCAATGTAAACAAAAAGTAGATAAAAATTGCAGTTATTATTTAGAATTAACATTAATAGCCGAGTGCGCAGTGACTGTGCCTTTTAAAGCTAAAATATCGGGTTTAAATCCCGCTAGAGGCAAACATTTGTGTGACGAATTTAAGTGTGATATTTGTTCTTGATTCACGGATGTTTATATGTATTTATAAATATTTATCTATTTAAATATATATGTGTTTGAATGTTGTACCGTCAACTTGGACATTGAGATGGCGATAGGCTCACCATCTGTCACGTTGTTCTAAATATACTTCGGTGAAAAGAGGGACGTTCACTTCATTGTAAAGATCTCTTCCTACTAGTGTGGGTTACTGCGCAATAATAACTTAAGATTTGTATAATATTTATTGGACAATGATAATTTCTGAACTTGTTTCTAAAATTTCTCTCTTGATTCACTTTTATAGCTTATTTTTTATTGCATGTCTTAAATAGTGTTGAACTTCGGGTTGCTTATAGGCTTTATGATTCTACTTTCGTGAGAAATTAATTTGCCTACGTGCCTTGTTTTATAAGTTTTTACGAAAAGTCAAAATTTGCACCGAAATTCCACATGGTAGTCAAAGTTTTAAAAAAATCGATTCGAAAATCAATTGCAAAGATTTTAATTGTCTATTATTAAATTTCCTACCATGGAACTATGACAATAAACGTTTGTTGACGTAAGTATTGCACGGTACATTCGATATCAAATACCATTACAGTTAAAAGCCTCAAGTAGAGTGTACTCGAATAGCCCATAATCATGTTATGAATAATCGAATTACGTTCCCGATTCGTGGTTGATCCCGGGGTAGAAGCGGGGCTATAGTGACGTAGGTGATCTTCAAAAGGGAAGGTTTGTGCAAAAGCATGGAAGTACATATTGACATTTTAAAAGTGAATACAAAATCTAATTTGGACGGGACCACTTTGGTCTTTTTCAATTAGTTCTAGCATAATTGAAGAATGAAAGGATTTCTAATTGAAATCGATGTTTTTTTTTAAGAATAGAAAAAGAATGTAAGCAATAATTTGTGTGCCAGTGTATCGCATTTCGATTAGGGTTTCGGCAAATCGTCCTGATAAGATTGTAATGTAAGTAAATTAGAATATTAATATTGTTGACGCATGTATTTAAAAGATCTCGTAGTAAAAAATACTGTAAGGGCAACTGCGCCCTAATATATTATGTTTTTTGAGGGCATAAACCTCATTGGAAACCAGTTTATTTTTCTAGGGAGACTTTTCTATATTCTACAGTAGACTTCCGAATTATATCGTTGGCTTGGACATAAAGACGGCGACAGGCTCACCACCTGTCACGTTGTCCCGAAAATATCTTCGGTGGAAGGTGGTTCAAAGGGACTAAATCGTCTAGACTTGACCTCTGTCTACCCCTGTATTGGGAATTGCGTGAAGATATTTTTTTTATTTTTTACATATAAATAAATTGTTTATTTCGTGTATCACGGTATTTGTTACAGATGTAAATGGAATGAAACTAGTTTATTTATGTAGCTATATTAACATTTCATATTTGAACAGAGTAACGATGCCTGCAATAAAAATCTCCGCATGGCGTTTAGGAATAGTTATAACAACAACTTACAAAATTCCGTTAATGATTTATAATTATGTACAATATAGTTATATATTTATTAATCTTATTATATCTATTTAAATTACGATACACTTTAAATTTATATAACCCATACAATTTCCAAATCATGTTAGAACTTAATTAATACGCGTAGTGTTGACAGTTGTAAGTAAAGCGTTGACTATGAACTGAAACTAAGCGTTAACCAAGGATAGATAATAAAAATGTATTATATAATTAAGCTAAATCACTTCCTCTTTTCAAATCCCTAGTTGCTGAACACTATCTGTCAACTCTAACTACGTCATCCCACTAATAAATTTAATTATCTTATAATCATGTATAAATATCCATACCCATAGTTATATATCTATCTCTATTTTCAAAATTCTCATTAATATAATATGTAAGTATATGTAGTTTTTGTACATACAATATCACTTGTTCTGTTTCTATCTATTTATATGTACACCACCGTCTTCTTATTATACTATAATTCCTGTCCATCCAAAGGTTGCCTAGAAAAGATCACTTTTAGTGATAAGGTCGCCCATTGTACTATTGTCTATCTTTGTTTTCTTTCTGTGATTTTTATGTTTGGTGTACAATAAAGTTATATTTAATTTAATTTAATTTATATATAACATTTCAAATATATATGTATTATACATTATGTCTTTATGCATAAGTTATTACCATTTATACAAGTCAAATTTCAACTCACCTGTACAAACAGTAGAAAAAGAAAAATAGGGACAGAATATATAACGGAAGTAATGCATCTTGCATTACTTCCGTTATACTGACTTACACAAACTATCAAACAATGCAAGTTATATAAATATTGTAAAAATAATGCTAAAGTAATAATACTTTGAAACTTTTTTTTCGATACAAGATATTTTACATTGAAATAGAATTATGATATAAAACACGAGTATCTGAGATTAATTTGTACGCATACAAAATCTGTTTACGAGTATTTATTATACACATAAAGGCATATCCGAGCGTTTTGAGACCGGTTCCGACACATCCCCATACAGGATTGGTGTCATTTGCAGATCTCATGTAACGAGGGTGGACGTAATTTCTGTAGTCGGACCGACGCCTCCGCTTGACAAATCCTCTTAAATTTCTCAAACAGGGCCCTTTCAGGTAGGGGTAAATGATGGATACGAAAATTCACAAAATAATCTTATTAATGGATTTCAAAAGATACTGAAGCTAAGGGGTTCTAAAGTTATGGTTCAATGATAAAAAAATAACGTTATAGCTCAAGAAAGACTATACTACATTTACAGAGGGTTAATATAAGTACAATATTTTAATTGTATTTAATTATTGTTTTTTGTAATAATGTGTGTATTTGTGTGCGCATTTTTCCTTCTTAGAGTCAAAACCGTCGATGTGAATATGATAATGCTCGAAAAAACTAAAGCCTCCGTCTTCCTCCTAGAGACCGAACTCGGATCTCTTCGTTCGAATTCCGATCGTATAAACACTCGGCTATCTTTATTACGGAAGCTATATTTAAGTAGTTCGTACTGAATATGACATTAAGTGTTACCCTGCTTTCATAATAACGTATAAAATAATTATAAACTGCTTAAATCAAACTTATTTCTTAGGATATTTTAAATACAGGCAAGATGTATGAAAAGTAAATAGAAATAAAGTAAGTTTTTCAATTAACACTCGATTAGCATACCAGTATTCGGGATGCCGCTAGCTTTCAGGTCCTAAGGTCCATGGTCTGAGGGGTTCTATTCCCGGACGGGTCGAAGCAGGAAACCACTTCCAAGTCCACAAGTGCTTAAGTTACGTACCACGGTATCATTGCTATAATCATTTGTATGATGTTGTCCTCAGATATTGATTACCTTTGCTAAATATTAAATGAAGCTCTGGTGACCAAGTCTGGTTACTAAATTAAATTTATCCCATCATCCACCAAACCACAGGCTTAGTGACGTGGGGAATATTTAGAGAGCAATGGTTATTTTCAGAAGTGGGAATGGTTGAATTCAGTATATTTTTTCGATTTATCCACATTTGTTTTTCTCTAGGCAGCCTTTTGTTGCTTTACAGGAATGGTCTATATGCTGAAGAGGACTTATAAAAGCTATATATTCGAAAAGTCAGTTCCTGCAACCTGAATATCAATTAATTTTTTTTATCATAGTAATAATATTGGCTGTTTGTTTTATACTACGTAAATTAATTAAGATCTAAATACTCACAGGAAATGCAATTAATATGCCATTAATTATTGCTAATGGAAGTCGCGGATGAGGTACATCGTTGCATCAGGGAGGGTGGATAATTAAATTTTATGATTGCATCTCCTGTTCATTGATATTCAAATTCAATCATTTAAAAACCATTCAACATATCAATCCCGTAACTATAATTAATTTTGCTTCATTTTATTGAACTTAATTATCAAGATTTTCTTATGAACAGTAGTACAGTCCTCGGAAAATTTCAACTGAGTAATCAATAAATATATTAAAGGCTAGTGTAAATACTAAAAGATGTAGAGGATAGATGGTATAAAGAATCTTCTAACTCGCATAGACATATAATGTCAGGGTACAGATCGTCTTCCTGTATGTGAGTCTTTTTTAAGCCACATAAGGTTGTCATGTGTATGAATAGGAGGATAGTAGAAAGGCTATTTTATTTTATAAGTGAAAGAAGCGGATGAGGTTCTGCAGAAAATTGTAGGTAGCTACCGGCACAGTGTGCGTAACGTGGGGAGGACGTCTCCGCCACCAGTGTGTTCTTGCTATTCGCATATATAGCATAGAATCGTAAGAAATTCAATAGCGCGATATAGGATGTCAACGTTATTCCTGAATTGGCCGCCACTAGAGAGCTTCCAAGAATGGAGTCATAGATGTTGCAATAGTGGATAAATAAATAACGTATAGAATCATACAAGTGTTACCAGTAGTATATGTATAATAGTTTCCGTGGCCCAATGGACATACCATTGGGCCACGGAAACTATTTCACATACATCTGCTCCTACGCGGTGCATGCCTTAGACAGACTTCACGTAAGAGAAAAGACACATTCTTTCCCACTTCTTGCTGGTCATACCTGACGTATACAAAGTACTCTTTGGACTTGACTTATCACGAACGCGAAAAGGGTGGCAAACTAGCAGGTGGGACACTTGATGGTCAGTGATTATCGCCGCCCATGAACATCTGCAATTCCGGAGGAATAGCAGATGCGTTGCCGGCCTTATACTTGCCTGTTATTGCGATCCAAAACCCATTCGACCACCAACTCGACTGCCATGGACTGAACTAAGTACTTGATTAGAAATATTTTGTGTTACTCGTCCAATCCCTTAATCCCTTTGAGTTTAGACAGAGCACTTGCTTATACTTTGAAATATTAATTTACACGTCATTCCCAATACAGGGGTAGACATAGGTCTAGAGAATTAAGTCCTTTTGAGCCACCTTCCACCGAAGACATGACAGGTGGTGAGCCCGTCGCCGTCTTTATGTTCAAGCCAAGGATGTAAATTGTACACATGTTTTTGAAAAACCATTGGTAGAAGGCTACTCCCTGGGGTCGCAATCGAAATCGGATCTCTTGACTCGAATCCCGATTCACTATCGTTATCGCGACTTCGGTATCAATACTGATCTGAATTAATATGTGTTAAAGCAACACTCGAATTTCCACCAATCCAATTCACGTTACGAACTCACAAATGAAGCAATTAAAATAATCCTACATCAACTTTGACGTTGTTTTATAACAACTGAAGTTGTTTATGCAGCCCGACAATCAAATCGAGTAACAAAACGATAGGTAGTCAAACACTGCGGCAAAGTGAAGCCGTGGTGCCGTGTGTTACAAAGTTTAATTAGGCAGTCTGCGACAGAAGCACGGTGGTTTTTTAAGGCGACGTGTGCTGCTGAATGTTATTGTTTACATTATGATTTAAATCTTCATTACTTAAGAAACATTAAAATTTATTTTCAGTCCCATTTTCTATATTTAAATCAAAACAAAATAATAATCCAATTGAATAAAACAAATGTGTGCAGTTCACACATGTAGAACGTTCTCATTCTCTCACAAGTTATATTCAATAGATTTAGATATATGTTTGTCGCTTTTTTGTTTTATCAAGTTTTAAATTGCAATTGCAAAAACAAAGATGTTTAAGCTCGAATTAAGAACAGTATTATTTAAAATTGTACAAATATTTTTTTTTATATTTAGTATTGTTTTTCTTTAATCATCGGGTTTTTACTTTTTCCACTTTGTTCATTTAAAAATAACCTTTAAGATGTACCTAAAATATGACACAAATGTATTAATAAACATCCTTCATCACAGAAAAGGAAGCCTAAATAGCTTATTGAGTTCAAAGATCCAGTATACAAGATGGTTTCGTTCCATCATAATTTTTTAGGGATTTTATTTTCACTAGGCGGCGCAAGTTGATTTCTCCGCATTTTTTGAACTTGTACTGTCTCTCCATTAGATTAGAGATAGTCCAATGACGTCGGATTTGGGTTTGGTCATATTTTTATAGAAAAGAATTGTATCGTATAGACAATCTGTCACATAATCAAGTATGCATGGTCGCCATATTCCCGAGTTCGATGGGTGCACTACACCCAAATGAGGTAGTTATTTGGAGAAAATGATGCTTCATTCTTTTTATAGGACCAAAAGGATAGACATCGCGTTGGTGATTTTGTTCTTTGCAAATTATAAAATGTTGAGTTATAAAAACATATTTGTTTCAAGGGCGAACATTAGCTGATAATCAATCTGATAGTATCGTCCGAATTAGAAATTTATCGAATTCATATGTCATTACCTAGGACTAAGATGGAATGGAACTAACCGTACCTATACTGCATGTTACTCAACTATTCGTCAATTATTTTTAGTTGACTTTTAATGATTCTTATTGATTGATGATTCTTATCTGATGACTAAAAACTGAGCCATATAATAAGTAAATCATTCATCATCATTGTTTACAATTTTTATAGTAAACATTTAATTTCAACAAAAAAACTTTTCCTGGCTAACAAACATTTAATAGCTTATACAAATCCCAATGTGCGTGGTGGTTCGCCATTAAAGATTAGCTGTAATCGACCTAATTATTTAATTAATTAAATTGTTCTTTCTTTTTTTAACACATACTTTATATAGTGACAAAACTATATACAAGTATTGCACATTCGTAATATAATTATGAATATGTACCTGTTATTGATACAAAACAAATTAAAACTCTAGTCAAAATCAAACTTCATGTGTATTGTTGACACAAATAAAACACAATAAATTGAAGTCAGTATAGACGTGTTAAATTGCTATTAAGTTAACCTTAAAAATTAGGTTAACCGAGTATTCTTGGATAAATCAAGACTATTGAAATACCTTGTCGTCTCATATCTTCTTTTTGTCTAATAGTAATTTTCTCACATGGCCTTCAAAAGTGGGTGTCTGCATTCGACTATTATTGTTTTTTTCGTCTTTTATTTTACCTCTCGTGCTTTACTTTCATTTACTAGTTAGGTAGACAACAAGCATTTTTGTAATTAGTTTAAATAAGTATATAAATATTTACTTTAACAATTAAATAAATTAATTTATACTAGGGTTATTGGAAACTTCTCTAACGAATTGGCCAATATTATATTTAGATAGGGTTACGGCCTAATAATATATCAACCTCACGTCCCCTGTGGGTCTTAAAAAGCGACTAAGGGAAATCTATAAAAATGTAACTGACTACCGACTGATGTCGGGATAACTATGTCGAAAAAAAATTTACCAAAGCTCAGCAGACACATGACGAGCAGCAGCGTTTGGCAAGGTCTTTTGTACAGCGATCGCCAGTTCGCTTGCCAAGCGTGGTGATTAAAACAAAAAGTCCCTTACTCGAAGCTCCTATGGCCTTCGGTGGACTTTTACAGGACGTTATGTATGTAAGTAAGGAAGGTTTCACGTACCAAGTTTATCTCTACAAAATGTATTATAGGATATTCTACTCATATCTCACCAAGAAAAATGCTCTTACTCATTTATTATTAAGAAATAAGCGAATGGTTTTTTTATTAGTTTTAAATGTATTAATTAAATTACTTTAGTTAAATAGCTATTTTCAAATCTAGTCGTTTGGCGTCTCCTTAACTGTCGGGAGAAACGTCGAACATGTGGTGACTGTGGCGAAGGTTCCATTATTTTGTGTTCTGTGTCTGCCTGCTTACTTTATTTGGTTCCATAATTTCAACTTATAAAGTTATGTTGTTTTCAAATTTGTTTCCAAGAATATGGTTTTTTATGAAGTAAATTATTGTAATAGTCTAACGTATGGTAAAATATTTATTGCAATTTAAAAATGCTAAATTAGTTGGGTAGAAATCTATATCTCTGATTTAGGAACAATAACGTTGTACCATATGTATACCTATATTTGTGCACTTTATCACAATTTTAGGAACTAATTGACTCAGGCGTTACTTTGCGGAAATTCATTGTAAAGCATGCGGAGGGTTGCGAAGTAATTTTTTCAATAACAACTTTACAATGAATTTCCGCAAAGTAACGCCTGAGTCAATTAGTTCCTAAAATTGTGATAAAGTGCCCAAATATAGGTATACATGCAAATATAAAAAGGTATATGTTACCTGGTCTTCTGCTCTTCTTCTCTTCGGACCAGGTAACATATACCTTTTTATATTTGCATGCGGAGGGTTGCGAAGTAATTTTTTCAATAACAACTTTATTTTAGGAACTGTCATTAGTCTGTTGTTGGCTGATCACTGTTTAAATGTCACCGAAAGTATCTATAATTATATAAGATTTTGATTTTAATTTGAAATAGATTGTAATAATCTGGTATATCTGTCCTACAAATATAATCTGCCCTCTTCTTTTCCTATTAAGTTTTATAATATATTATTCACAGTATAATCTACAAGTTTTTGTAACTTTTGTTCAACGTTATTTTATTAAACGCATTAATTTAATGGAAAATTAAATCTCTGCTTTTAATAACATTTTAAAATTGCTTTTTCGCAAAATATTACGCCTTGTGCACAGCTTGTAACATACTTAGTCGCAATAGGTGTTTGGTTCGCAAAAGAATAAAAGTAAATATGTTCAGTAGCTATAAAATTAATAAGCTTCTAGAAACCTCTAATATTCGATTTGCTTCTTATATTTCTTAATTAAATATACGCTGTAAATAATTGAATAACTTATTTCTTATTCTTCTTCATCTTAACTGTCAAGTCCTAAGTCACCTGCTTCCATCGGTTATCTGCTTCATTCTGCAAGGCTGTCAATCCATCTTTTGGTGGGACTTCTGTATAGTACGACATACATATTAACTACTATCAAATATTAAAGGCCGTGGTGGTATCGACTCAAGGATATGCCACCCCTTTCTTCTCGTGGGTATCGCAAAAGGCCTTGGCAATATCAATGAATATCGAATACAGATGGCGCGATACCCATCTCGAAAAATACCAGAACAAAATAAGTAGACCGGTGACGGCAGTAGCGTATATGGTGCAAGATGGTCTTGTGCTGCTATCGCCAATCCGTTTGCCGAGCGTGGCGGTTATGGCAAACTCTCTTACGTGAGAGACCTATGTTCAGCAGTGGGCAGGACAGGCCGTTATGCGTGCATCTAAATATTATACAATTTGGTTTTATTATTTAGTCTACGGATCTCTAAGAGACTACCACCTCTGAAAGGCTTTGAAGCGCCCGGCACCTCGTTGGAAACTAAAAACTGGGCGTCGCATCGTTTTGTGCGAACAGCGTCCATTTCAAACGGGCTCTGCGACACAATTATACACAGGCATGCGTTCACTTGCGGAACGCAATTTAAACTTGTTTGATCGTTTTTTTTTATTTTTTTCCGAACGAGCACTGACGTTATTTCCAGGCGAGATCTGAACGAAAGTTTTTTCCAGTCTAGACTTTAAAATGGCAGCGAAATTATGTTGCAAAGCTACATAGACGAAACAGATATATTAATTAAAAAAGAGATAAACTAGTTACTTATTTAACAGTTAAAGTTAGAGTTAACTGCATTACCTTTGCCTCCTTTAGAAATGATTTGCCTTAATCTTTTCTAAACTAACACTTTTCGATTAGATTGCTAACCATCGTCTATCTTGTGTACCTAACTCATCGATAGCAGGGCGGAGGCAGTTGAGAGTAAGTGGAGGCCCTGACAGTTTGGACATAGCGAAAGCCTTCGATCGGGTATGGCACAAAGCGTTTCTCTCGAAGCTTCCGTCATATGGGCTTCCCGAGAAATTTTGCAATTGGGTTACTAGTTTTCTCACATACCGGAGCCTCAAGGTTGTAGTTGATGGTGCATGCTTGGACTCCAAGTCTGTGAATGCTGGTATCCCACAAAGCTGTGTGCTATCGCCAACCCTGTTTCTTCTGAATATCAATGATTAGTTACAAATTAGTAACGTTCATTGCTATGCAGACGACAGCACTAGTGATGTCACAACGATACACAACGATGTACACAACGATAGTGCCGATATTTCTCGGGAACACGGCGACGAGTACCGGAACAAACTTGTGTCTGATGACGAGATTTTGTAAGACAAAATCTCAGACTAGGGCCGACTAAATTTAGTCCAGTTCAACACAATTTCTCGCGTTTACCGCTAAAAAGAAACCCCTCGTCGTTTCACCTCGTTTTGAGAGCACTCCCTTGTTGCCTCAGCCAGTAGCGGAATCCTTGGCGTCGACATATCGAGTAAAGTTCAGTTTCGCGGACACTTGGAAAGGAAGGCCAAAGCGGCCTCTAAAAAACTTGGCATGCTCAGTAGTGCACGACAGTACTTCATGCCGGCCCACCGCTTGCAACTTTATAAGGCGCAGGTTCGGCCGCACATGGAGTACTGTTGTCATCTCTGGGCGGGGGCACCCCAGAGTCAGCTCCTTCCATTAGACAGTATCAAACGAAAAACGACTCGAATCGTCGACGACAATGTTCTATCTGATAGGCTAAATCCTCTGGCTTTGCGAAGAAATGTGGCATCTCTTTGCATTTTTAAGAAAAAACCTATTGGCACGAGCCAAACTATCTGAGGATCAAACTCGAGACGAGTTTTTCTGATACGAATCCAATCACCAAAAGTTATTGAGGCTCTTTCTGTTAACCTGTTTTTGTTTAGTTTGTGAATGCTCAAATTATAATTGATATGACTCCTTTTTTAAAGAAGAATACTTTATTTACAAAAACAATATTACATTAATATTAACAATATTCATTAACCAAAAATTACAAAAATTTTTTACCTTACTACTCATGACAACGTGCCTATAATAGTTTGTTGTTCTTGATTAAGCTGTAAGTCTATAATAACAAAGGCTCATTACACAATGCCTACGTCAGTTATATTTCCCACTGCAAAAGAGACCCCGTTCGTTATATACCTTTACAGCCGCAAATAAAAAAGCAATAACTCCAAACCCCATTTGTACATTTAGCTGACACAATCACACTTCATTAAACGTAGTCGTAAACTATTATTTTTATTGTTAACAACAGCTTTTTGAATCATAAACTACAGTTATTGCCCAGAAAATCTATTATGGCCGTTGTAATATACGCTTTGTTTGATAAATTTTTCCATTTAATTGATAAGACGATATAAGCGTAGTTTTCTTTGAATAATACTCTTAAAGGCTAAGAGATCTTGGACCATGCGTTGACAAAGGCTTATGCCCCCTTTTCTTTCCGTAAATATTTTAGAAGGCGAAAGGGAAACAGCATTGAAAATATGTATGACTCATACTATGATCATTTTCTGAGTGCAGAAACTGTGAGACAACCCTTAGTCGATTCTTTAGACATCCACTGGAATATAATAAGTGATATACTCATACGATGATAAAATGGTTAAACAATATAATTCTATGAGTGTGGTATGACTCAATGGACAGCTATCTTCACATTGCATCTTCGTATTTCCTTAACTTTTGTAAAATTAAATTTGAAGTATTTTTTTTATTTTAAGTTGCACAAAATCCAAAAATATAACACATCAAAGAAAATTCCCTTCCCTCCGGACCTCTGCATCGATCAGACGTGTTTACTGTGTGGATTGTGTTTTATTTTACAAATTTTATCTAAATAATGTAACGACAATATTAGGAGTGCATAAAAGTGCAACGAGAAACACATCGGCGTATGCAAGCCCTGATTTGCTACGCGTAATAAATCTTCACTGACCGCTGCTAGCCTAGTAGCTTATATTCAAGATGCCGATTAATAGATCACCTCCAAGTACGCTATTCGTTGCGTCACAATCTTTACAACATTGTAGCTCTGAGCCTAATATAAGCGAAAACAAACTATTATTGTGGATGAAACTATACAAAGTACACAGCGTCCTAAACGTAAACGCACTGATAGCTCTAACGACCAATTGGCAAAATTTATGTCTGAGATTAAAACTATGTTCATAGACTTTAAGCAAGAGCAAGACAAAAAAATTAAAAAAATTTGTGTAGCTATTGAAGAAATAAAAAATCAAAATTTTGAGATTCGCACCTCTGTTGATTTTCTGTCACAAAGCTATGAGTCTCTAAAACCAAATTAAGGAGATAGAGGACTATCGACGAGAAAATAATAAATATTTAAAAACAATGGAGGATAAACTAGAAAAAGTTGAGCGCAACTCTCGAGTGACCTGCCTTGAAATTAGAAATATACCTGTAATTAAAATGGAAACCAAAGATAATTTGTTTAATACTGTTGTTGAAACTATGAAGTTAATGGGTGTTACCTTGCAATCATACGATGTTAAAGATATTTTCCGTATTAATTCTAAAGACCCGTTGAGTAAGCCTATTATAGTTGATTTAAATAGCGTTCTCGTGAAGGAAAGGGTATTAAAAATATACAAAGAGTACACGAAAGCATCAAGGAAGCTTACAACAGAGATTTTAAAAATGGGTGGGCCTGTGAAACCTATCTTTATCAGCGAAAACCTAACACCTAAAATGAAGAGATTGTTCTATCTCTCTCGAGATTACGCCAAAATAAACAACTATAAATTTTGTTGGGTTTCAAAGGGAAAAATCTTTTTGCGCAAGTCGGAGGGTGCTACATTGAATCTCATCAAAGAAGAACACGACTTGACCAATTTACAACAAGGAATGTGACTATTATTATTTTTTATTTTTATACAATTTATCAATTTCTTGCTCCATTTACCTCAAATTCGTAGAAAATTATTTTTGTCATGCTCATAGTTTCGCTTTAGTTATGTTTATTATTTTTTTTTATTGTAAACTCTTGTATGCAAGAATAGAAACTTTGTTTGTTTATACATTATACCAAGAAAAAGTATTAGTCTCATGCAACAGCTTCATAAGCTGTATAATTGTATTTTTCTTGGGTTTTCTTTTGGTTATAGTATTGATTATTTCTATCTTAGTATATAAGAATAAACCCACAACAATTCAATCACTACATACACACATAAATACACACATTTTACATACATACAAATTTACTTATGATCTCATATTTGAAATACTATCGGCCCTTTGTAATATTACTGCTCAATTGCTAAACTCTTTAACTCAAAATGGATGAAACTGCAAAAATTATAAGTGAAATAGAAAATCTATCTGTTTCTGATGCATCGATATGCTCTCCTGACAACTGTTTTAAGTTCATAAATAACAGTCATTTGTTAAAAATATTTCATGTTAATATTAGAAGCTTAGGTAAAAACTTTAATGAATTATTAATTCTTTTAAATAGAACCAATATTGAATTCGACATTATTATTTTAACGGAGTGTTGGCTAAGTAAGTGTCCTACTATTCCAACCCTAACTGGATATAACTCATATAAGACCGATTATCTTACACAAAACGAAGGAATAGTTGCATACGTGAATGACAAACTATCATGTTCTATAGAATTACCAGTATTCATAGATGCAAATTGTTTAATACTGAAATTATCAAATAAGCTAGCAGTGATTGCATTATATCGGTCTCCTTCACAAAAAATATTGATAATTTTATAAATTGTCTCGATAATACATTAAATGACTTAAAATCAATTTGATAATATAGCTATTGTTGGTGATTTAAATATAAATATTAAAGCAGAAGATTCAGATCCATCCTCAGACACATATTTGGATATAATAGCTTGCCACGGTATGATGCCCGCACATTTACTTCCGACAAGAAATGATCGATGCCTTGATCATGTGATTCTTAGAACAAAACACCATGCAACAACTTTAGTTTTCGATTCTTTTATCACAGACCATGCACCTGTCGTATGTTTTTTTAGATATAAAAACTAATATAAGTGAATATAAATTAACAAGAGAGCAAGTAAATGAATCAGCTTGTGTAGCTGGATTAGAAAAAACTGATTTCTCTGTTATATTAAAGAATTATGACCCTGAAATTGCTTCAGACTTATTAGTTGAAATGGTTTCTAACATAGTTAAAAGTAATTCACATAGCTTGATCATCTCAAGTAAAAAAAGAATAATTAAGCCATGGATTACGCCTGGCCTTTTACGTTGCATAAGAAATCGGGATAAATTATATTATAAAACAAAAAAAAATTCATTGAACGAAACAGCTAGAGTTACTTATATCCGTTATAGAAATTTTTGCAATCAATTGTTAAAGAAAGTTAAAAGAGAATATGAGCGTAAAGAGTTTAAAAAAGTAAAAACTAACCCAAAAGCCACTTGGGACCTAATTAAAAAAATTACTAATTTTAATAATAGTTCCCTCTATTGTAATGAGTTATTAAACGTACATAATGATCCTTCTTGTTCAGTTGATGAAGTTAATAAATACTTTTCCAATGTCGGTAAAATGCTAGCTTCAAAAACTAAAGAGGAATCGTTAAATATTAAAAATTATACAGAGCCAAATTTAATTACATCACTACACTCAATGGTTTTATTAAGTACTGACTACGAAGAAATTGAACATATTATTCTTAACCTAAAAAATACATCAGCAAAGGGTTGGGACAACATACCTACATCAATAGTAAAATCTGCAAGACACATACTTATACCTATCCTTCTTCATGCATTCAATCTCTGTCTCACTCATGGAATATTCCTAAGACATTTAAGAAGGCTCTTGTACACCCTATTTATAAATCTGGTGATAGGAAGAGTATTTTCAATTATCGGCCAATATCAGTGCTTTCAGTTTTTCCAAAATATTGGAAAAGATACTGAATAAGAGGCTAATTTCCTATTTGAACAGTAAAAAATTAATCAGCGATAATCAATACGGTTTTAGATCAGGTAAGTCTACTGAGGATGCAGTAGTGGAACTTACAGACACGATTAATAAAAACTTAACTGCCAAACTTAAGACTATCGGTATATTTTTAGATATATCAAAAGCCTTCGACACGGTTTGTATCACGACTTTATTGGAAAAATTAGAACGTATAGGTATAAGAGGTGTCGCTCAAAATATTTTTAAAAGTTATCTTTATAACAGATCTCAAACTGTCAGTATTGCAAATTGCCGAAGCCAGGAGGAACCACTAACATACGGAGTTCCGCAAGGCCCAACATTGTTCCTTATATACTTAAACGATCTTTGCAACCTGAATATAAAAATTGTAAAATTATAACTTATGCCGATGATACAGCTTTAATTATTCAAGGTGAAAACTGGTTAGAAACGCGCATGTATACAGAAACGGCATTGATGGCAGTAATGAGATGGCTTTCTTTAAATCTTCTGTGTTTGAACTTAGATAAAACGACATGTTTACCCTTTGCTTTAAAATCATCATCCTTACCTAACTTTCCCTTATTATAAAAGCTCACTCCTGTAATAACCCCACAGACACGAATTGTGATTGTTTTACTGTTGCCTGTTCAAATAAAGTTAAATATCTCGGAGTAATCATCAACAGTACTTTATCTTGGAAGGAACAAATTGACTCGTTAATATATAAAGTAAGAAAGCTAATATACGTGTTTAAAAATCTAAGATCATCTGCAGACTATATAACCCTGAAAACAGTGTATTACGCATTAGGACAATCCATTTTAAATTATTGTATAATTGCATGGGGTGGTTCCGGTAAGACCCAGTTTCTTAGATTGGAAAGAGCTCAGAGAGCAGTACTAAAGGTTATGATTTTTAAACCATTGCGATTCCCTACAGTAGATCTCTATGCTTTGTGCAAAATTCTAAGTGTCAGACAATTGTTTATACTGAGGGTCATTTTGCGCAAGCATACAGCTCTATTATTACCCCGAATTGGATAAAAAAGCGTAGAGGCGATCGAGTATGTCAACCAGTAAATTCTAGCCTATCTGTAGCAAATCGACATTATTTTTACCTTAGTCCTAAACTATATAACAGGGTTAATAAATTGATTTATATTTACCCACTTACTTTGAGAGAATGTAAGGCTAAAATCACGGAATGGCTTTTGGGTCTTAATTATGAGGAAACTGAAAACTTACTCACTTAACACAAATATGTACTCACACACACACACACACACACACACACACACAAACACACACACACACACAAACACACACACACACACAAACACACACACACACACACACACACACACACACACACACACACACACACACACACACACACATAAACACACGCACGCACACACACACACACACACACACACACACACACACACACACACATAAACACACGCACGCACGCACGCACACACACACACATGCGTGCACACACGTATACATTAATATGTCACGCACTAAACGCATTCATTTTTTTCTTATTTTTTATAGTAAAAATTTTTGTATAGTTGGAACGCTTACACTAGGAGGATGGGCGTTAATAGCAACGACACAGTTTTTACTAAGGTTGTTATTATCGTACACTATAGATTGTTAACATATGCTTAATGTTCCAAATAAATGCATTTTATTTATTTATTTTTATTTACAAAACAATATTACATTAATATTAACAATATTCATTAACCAAAAATTACAAAAATTTTTTACCTTACTACTCATGGCAACGTGCCTATAATAGTTTGTTGTTCTTGATTAAGCTGTAAGTCTATAATAACAAAGGCTCATTACACAATGCCTACGTCAGTTATATTTCCCACTGCAAAAGAGACCCCGTTCGTTATATACCTTTACAGCCGCAAATAAAAAAGCAATAACTCCAAACCCCATTTGTACATTTAGCTGACACAATCACACTTCATTAAACGTAGTCGTAAACTATTATTTTTATTGTTAACAACAGCTTTTTGAATCATAAACTACAGTTATTGCCCAGAAAATCTATTATGGCCGTTGTAATACACGCTATGTTTGATAAATTTTTCCATTTAATTGATAAGACGATATAAGCGTAGTTTTCTTTGAATAATACTCTTAAAGGCTAAGAGATCTTGGACCATGCGTTGACAAAGGCTTATGCCCCCTTTTCTTTCCGTAAATATTTTAGAAGGCGAAAGGGAAACAGCATTGAAAATATGTATGACTCATACTATGATCATTTTCTGAGTTTAGAAACTGTGAGACAACCCTTAGTCGATTCTTTAGACATCCACTGGAATATAATAAGTGATATACTCATACGATGATAAAATGGTTAAACATAATTCTATGAGTGTGGTATGACTCAATGGACAGCTATCTTCACATTGCCTCTTCATATTTCATTAACTTTTGTAAAATTAAATTTGAAGTATTTTTTTTTTATTTTTAAGTTGCACAAAATCCAAAAAATATAACACATGAAAGAACAATTTAACAATATATAAAAACAATAGTTAAATAAGTTTTGATGATGTGTCTGCTAGTGAGTTCAACGATGTGAATTACATTTATTTATTGTATTTAATGTAACTTTATTCTCAGTTAACCATAGCTATAATGTTATTAAATTTTCAGTTAGCTATAGCTAAAATATTTGTGTCTACACCAACCCCTGTGTATTTTGATAAATTAATCTGGTGTGAAATAAATATATTATATTTATTTATATATTTTAATATATAAAACAATTTGCTAGCAATTGAATTGAAAATGAATTTAAAATATAAATATAAAACGTACTTACTTACTTAATTACGATAGCCAAATGGTTGGGCGATCGGAATTCGAGTCAAGAGACACATGTTCGATATCCAGGTGCTAGGCTCGTACCAATGTTTTTTTTCAAAACTTATGTACGATTTATGTCCTTTTTCGGACATTAAGACGACGTCAGGCTCACCACCTGTCACGTTGCCTCAAAAAATCTCTTCGTCGAAGTGACATTTTTTGCTTATTAAAATAAAATCGACGTTAAATTGCATATAAACGTCTAAATTAATTGAATTACTTTGAAACTTAAAACGTCAACGTTACATATATGATAGTAACGACCTAATAACAAACAGCTAACATAAAAAAGTTACCGAAATATTTACGAAACTGCCAGCAAATTTGAAGGGCCCTAGACTTCAAGCGTACTTGAACCTTGCCTGCCATTGATGGTGCTTACTAAAGACCCGTGTTTTGTACCAGTACGCTAAAGTTGTAAACGTATAAATGTAAATGTTTTTTCTTAAGAATTTTAAGAAAATAAATGGTTAAAACTGATGATAACACGGTGATAAAATATCAATTTTTGTGCCATTTGGTATCAACGTATTATTTTTAGTTGCTTCTTACTACACTCGCGAGAAGGGGGTGGGAATAAATTTTAAGGTGATAATATTCAATTTAATGAAATTATGATTCTTAATATTAGTTTAGTATCAGTTTTTAGTGCAATTAGAACGTGAAAAGTTGGCTAATACTTATATTTCCTTTCACATATAAATTAAATTCTGTTCTTTTATTTTTTATTAGCTTCTAAATTTAACGTTGAGTGCATTTGGGTAAAGCTATATTTACTTTTTGAGATATCCATATTTAATTTTTATAAATTAGATGCTTTTGCTGGCGGCTTCGCCTGCGTAAAGGGAGCGTTTAAGTTTATCGCGACAAAAAATTGCCTATAATTATCTAAAGGTATCGGTTTTGGCGTGAAAGCGTGTCAAACAAAGTCACTTTCGCAGTTATGATATAATTAAGGATAGTTAAGGATTATAAGCTATTTCAATTAGCACTTTAGAAACAGCTCTGTACAACAAGGCACTGTACAAAGAACAGTGACAAATATTTAACCGTTATGCACGACGAAATTATTAGGAAGCACGTTAAAATCGCGTCAACTACAACGACGACAACTAATAAACTAACTTCATTAAATAACGCGCTCGAAACTTGTCCAGTGAGAATGTTGGGGTATGATAAATTCAAATGAACAAATAAGCTTTTTTGGATATTCCATACAATATTTATTTATTTATCACTTAATATATTCGCTAGTGAGGTTTGAAACTGATTACGTATTTTCATAAAAATATCTTCATGCCATTTTCAATACAGGGGTAGAGAGAGGTCTAGCCAAGTCATTTCGATCCATCTTCCGCCGAAGATATTTTTAGGACAACGTGACAGGTGCTGAACCTGTCACATTCTTTACGAAATGATATAAATCGTACATATAAATCGTACATCGTCAGTTTTTGAAACTCCGTTGGTACAAGCCTGCCACCTGAGGATTGAACTCGGGTCTCTTGACTCGAATTCCAATCACCCAACCACTCGGCTATCGCGACTATAACGTATTTTCATGACATATGCAAAATCTTCTCTAAGAAACTCGACATCAAAGTATCATAAATTGTCCATTTTTAGTTTAAGTCAAAAGGACTATATTCATCATAGTATCTAGGCGATTATATTCATTGTAGCGCATCACTGCGCAGCTTGTTTCTTAGCGAATATTTTTTGTCCATTTTAGAATTCCTAAACCATCACATCTATTTGCCATTGTTTTACAGAGTTACATTTTTACCTCATCATTTTACTCGATCTTTAAAACGGTTTTGTGTAACTTTCTGTAATTGTTTTAGGTATTTGTCAAACGGGTTGTTAAAAATGTTTGTACATTTAGATTGTTGTTATCTTCACGCACAGTCCCTGACGAGGTAGCCAGAAAGAGCACGATCCTTATAATCCTTATAATGATGAATCCTTATAAGAATGAATTACTTGCTTTGAAATATTGATCCTTTTTTTGAAATACCACCTCCAAAGATTAGTAAATTCACGATCGTTATAGTATGTAGTGTGGGAATACCGTCACCTGAAGTTTGAAAGTTTAGCGTAGCGTTAATATGAGCCAACTTCTGCGGGAAATTGAATTTTATGAATACATTGAATTTTATAGTAAAGTAGTTTAATACTATTTACTTATTTAAGCCGGTACTTAACTATATATATAGCTCCAATGTTGCGGGAAATTGTTGGATGCAGGTGGCCAAGGACAGTTCTTTGAGAACCCTTGATCTACGGGAAGTATTTAACAAAAATAACTTGAGAATAAGTTAAATTAAAAACAATTTCTTAATATAAAATTATTATAGTTATCATATATTATCATTCATAACTTAACAATCTCAATGGAAGAGTGGCATTCCCACCGGTTTCAAGGAGTCACCAGCTCTGAGATGAAGAAAACCACTTTTTCTACACTGTGTAGAGTCTAGTTGTTGATGTGTTTAGCTAATTACTTTTAGTCCTGGGCAATGTATGTGATATTGTCTCTAAGTATTCATTTTTATTTTATTTATTTATTAGACTACTGACACATTTGACGCAACCGTCAATTGCCATTTTCATAAAGGCTATAGTTGCTGTTGTGACTTGCAGAGAAACATCAAATTGTGTCTGTATATTTGGTGGCACATGTAAATGCTTGCTGTGGGTTTTGGGAAAAGTAAGAAGCTATAGCTACATATTATATTATTTAACGAAGGCGCTACCTATGACACGATCTAAAGACACGATAGCCGAGTTGTTGGGTGGTCGGAATTTCGAGTCGAGAGACCCGAGTTCGATGCCCAGGTGGCAGTACCGATGAGTTTTTCAAAAACTTATGTACGAATTTCATCGTTGGCTTGGACATCAAGACGGCGACGGGCTCGCCACCTGTCACATTGTAAAGGGACTTAATTGTCTAGACTTGACCTCTGTCTACCCCTGTATTGGGAAACCTATATCTACGTATGGTTTTTGTCTATAACAAAGAATCAGAAAAAAAATATAAAACAAATATCAGATTATTTATAATATTTTACTTTTTTTACTTTTAGCCGAAGTATTTTGTATGGTAGATTTACTACTTCCTTTTCGATCCTTTTTCTTGCCCTATCAGATCACACAGCGCAACTATTTAAATGTGGTGTTAAAAAAATTTGCATTCTTGATAGGTGGTTCATCAAACGACGAGATTATAACAAAGAAAATATGATAAAGTTTGACGACTGCATTAAAAGACTATCCTTTTCTGAAATATACAATACGGAAGACCCTAACGAAGCCTACAATATTTTTCTAGAAAATTTTAAGCTTTTTTATGATTTATGCTTTCCCTTAAGATATATTACTATAAAACAAAAAAGTAATCAAAAATGGATATCACGAGGTATAAAGATTTGCAGTAAGAAGAAAAGGGAGTTGTTATGGATGTATAGATTAAAACCTACTGTAAATAATAAAATAAAATTTAAAGAATATTCCAAAAGCTTAAAAAATTATAAAACTTACACAACGAGCTCAAAATGATTATAGTATTAAAACTTCGACGAATAGAAGTAAAGCTACATGGCAAATAATTAAAAATACGAAGCAAAATTTACCAAGTGATACCATATCATCAATAAAAATTGATGATAAAATAATAACGAATCCGAAAGAAATATCATGTGCATTCAACAATTTCTTCGTAGATAAAATTCAACCAACAAATTTGAAAATGAACTAAAATTACAAATACTAAACAATAATCATTCAATGTTCTTGACACCAAGTTCACCATCTGACATTTTAAATATAATAACATCATTGAACAACACTAATAGTGTAGGTCCAGATGAAATTTCTACAAAAGTCGTTAAATTTGTTGCAAATAATATATCAAATCACCTTAGCCATATTATCAATTTGAGTATCAGTAAAAGTATCTACCCAGGAAAATTAAAAACATCAGTAGTCAAACCACTCTTCAAGAAAGAAAATAGGCTCTGTATGGAAAATTATAGACCTATTGCCCTCATATCGATATTCGCAAAAGTTTTCGAAAAATTCCTGCATCAGAAAATTTATTCCTTTATTGAAAAATATAACATTTTAACCAACGCACAAAAGGTTTTAGGCATAAGATGACAATCAATATGGCAATTTATGATTTCTTAAATGTTATTATGACAAACGTTGACAATAAAAATCCAATTTGTGCTTTATACTGCGATATGACTCAGGCATTTGATTGTGTTGACCATGATATTTTGACAAACAAACTAAATCATTATGGTATACGAGGTAGAGTATTAGATTTGATAACATCATATCTTGACAACAGAAAGCAGTACACTGAAATCCATCGAGTAAATTATCGCGATAAACGGGAACATGAATATAAATCTGATGAACGAACTATACGTTACGGAGTACCACAGGGCAGTGTTTTAGGCCCCCTATTATTAATTATTTATATCAACGACCTTGTTAATGCTACAAATCATCAAATGACACTTTTTGCTGATGACAGTACAGTGACAATGGAATGCAAAAATAAAAATGTATATCACAATAACATCAATAATACACTTTATTTAATTATTGAATGGTTAAAAAAAAATAACTTACGGATTAATTTAAGGAAAACGAATTTAATGCATTTTAATCAATTACCTTCAAATACAAACCTGAACATAATGTATGAAAATCAACTAATTAATGAAATTGACACTACGAAATTTCTAGGCTTAATCATCGACCGGAAGCTGAATTGGAAAAAGCATGTTGAAGAATTGTCTAAGAAAATAAATACGTCTGCTTACGCACTTCATAAATTGTCTTCATTATTAAACTTTGATTCGTTATTAATGGCATATTATGGCATGGCTGATTCAAGACTGAGATATGGCATCATTTTTTGGGGAAATTCAACTTATAAAGAATTAGCTTTTAAAGCACAAAAACGATGCATCAGGTCAATATTTAGGTTAAGAAAAATTGATAGTTGCCGACGTTATTTTATAGAAAATAAAATACTTACGCTTACTTCACTTTACATACTTGAGACTGCTGTGTTTGTAAAGAGTAATTCAAATAAATTTCAGAAGTTATCAGATGTCCACAATCGCAATCGACGTGACAATACAAGACTATGCATTCGCAGAGCCAGAACTGCGGTTATGCATAAGAGTGTTTTTTGCATGGCTCCAATTATTTATAACAAAATTCCAAAAAACATAAAAGAATTAAACATGAAAAGTTTCAAGGAAAGGCTCCGAATATTCCTGATTGAAAAATGTTATTACCATATTAACGATTTTTTAAATGATAAATTTAATGAAGATTTTGACAATTGAAGAATGACATTTAAGATTTTGATTTCAAGAATGACGTACGATAATCCATTAAACTGTTTACTTTTTAATATTTAACTTATTACTTTTGACAATTTGATTCTCTGTATTTTTTTTTATTCACATGAATTAATTAATTTATTGACATGAATTTGTAAGACAAGATATTCTAACAGTACGTTGTTATTTTGAAATAATTAGTATTTGTACGCCACACAAGGCAAAGACATATTGGACATTACTCCTAAATATTATGTAACAGCTTTCTTTACACATGTTTTAACAAATAAATTATCATTATCATTATCATTTTCTTTGTCTGTTTTGAGATCATATTATTTACCTCTCTATGATATAGAAGGAAATATTCTTGTAATTTATTGATGGTTTCTTTGGTACTTTGGTACTTTGGTATGGTTGTTTGGCGCCAATGATAACTTTTATGAAATCCACGGCTGCAAAGAAAGAGTTGTAAGAATGTATAAAAGAAAACTTGTTCTTCATTAAAATTAATAATAATAATAGCTTTATATAGTTAACTATTACTAGCGACCCGCCCGGCTAGTACGGGTAGCAGAGCATATACATATTATTTTCTTCTCCATCAAAGCGTCGTAAATTATATGAGTGAAGCCTCACTTCATGCTTCTTTCTTCAAAAGTCACGAACTCCCCACATAAACTTCATTCCTTATTTACCCTCTTGTTAGAAAAACACCGATATATGTGCACGTTTATTTTTATTAGAAATGATCACTTCAGAGTATTAACGGGGTAACCAGAGAGTACAGATCGCCAAGTGTCGACGATCCCTGTATTCTTTCAAATTCATCACTTTCTACAAACACATCCAGATATCCGAGTACTATTGACTCTTCCCTCTCCGAGCACAGTAAAATAAGAAATTATAATATTAATAAACACCTCTAAATAAATCTCGCTCCACGCTTATGTGTTGCACTCAAAGTAATTTCGTTGTTGCATATTGACGCTAGAAGGACAATTTTGTTGGCCAAACTGATATGGCCGCGGCTAACGTCATGAATTTTTACATGTGTATCATGTAGGGACAATTTTTTTTTGTCGACAATTTTTTTTTGATTTGAACGCGTAGGTTTTATTTATTTTGTAACAGGTGATAAATTTGAGAGAGGTTAAATCGTTTTTTTTATTCTAAATAATTTTCTAAGCTTTTGTCGACAGAAGTATAACAGTCCAGTGTTATCCTAATTATAAAACCAAACAAGAGGTAGCTCTTTTTTAAGTGCCCTCTGCCCACCTCTTTATGGGGAGACTACAGCAGAGGAATGTCCGTCACGCTGCTCCAGTGATAATTGGCGGACTCCACATCTAGTTACTTCTTCGATATAATATTTTTGCTATTTTTTACCCGTTGATATTATTATCCACCGCCGATTTCTTGATAATTTCCGTACATAAAATTGCAGAACAATTTTACGGATGCCTTCCGGGGATTGAACTTGGGTCACTTGCTTTTTAAAACGAGTATCTTTATCACAAGGCCACGAATGTTTTCATCACCCTTTGCGATAAACTTCGCGGTAAACGAAATGGCTCATTTAATGCATTTTTACACTTTTAGTGCGTTCTGCTAAAATATAAATTTTGGCGAATATGTCGTTTTTAATTTTTAATCGACTTTAAAAAAGGAGGAGGTACTTAGTTCGGTTGTATGTTCGTTATAAAGATTTCGTCGTATATAAAGATTTTGAATGTTTCACCTATTTTTCGATGAAATTACGTTGTTCGTGTCTAAGAGTCTTCATATAACGATACTGAGCCGACGACAGAAGTCACTGCACTAGACTATATTTGTTGACAGATACTGATCGGTACTGGTACTCGTAGTTAGGTTTTTCTGCACTGAAAATAAAATTAACCGCTTTAAATAACTTTAGTAGCAAAACTTAGGAAGTTTTTCACAGTAATTTAAACGAAATATTTTGAATAAGAAAGCGCATTCTATATTTTGACAAAATTTAGAAAAAGTGGGGTCCTAAATAAATAGTTTCCATTTCCAAGAAGCTATCCAGTCAATATCTAAAATCAGTCTTTTCTCCGAATTGAAGCCAAGAAATAAATTTTATTTCGATTTGAAACGTCCCTGTCGAAGTAAATCCTACATATAAGCTGGTTTGATCGCAACTCCGGGGTTCACTGTGTAGAAAATTGCATTTGTAGATTCAGTACTGGATTTTCTTCTTTATCATTATTATTTACTTATTTTAAATTCATAAAGGATTGTACTTTCTTCTTCTCACTCGTTACGCTTTAGACAGAGTAGTTGTGATCTTGTAGTAGTGTTATTAGAATTTTATGCTAAGGATTCACAGTATCTCGCCATCCATCTCTGTCAGCTGTTAAACAAAACACTCAAACAATGGAATGTCCACACCAGATTTGATCATGTCAGTAGATTCCGAATTAAAGAATCAGGAAACTCGGGTTCGATTCCCGCGTGTAGGGCTTGTATATTTTGTGTTGTTGGCGTGGATCCTGAAATCACGAAAGTCTCGCGACCGTCAATTGTTACAAATAAGTTTTTGTAAAATTCGAGTTTAAATGTCTAAACTATAGAAACTGTTGTTCATCACATATTTAATGTAAGTTCAATTTTATTTTTATTGTTAAAACTGTACCTTTTCGGTAGTGAAGAAAATTTGCTTTATTATATCATGATCACATGTCACGCTTGTTATTTGTTGTATTAAAATAATCATGATAAAGTCCTAAAATATAAATTTTGGCGAATATGTCGTTTTTAATTTTTAATCGACTTTAAAAAAGGAGGAGGTACTTAGTTCGGTTGTATGTTCGTTATAAAGATTTCGTCGTATATAAAGATTTTGAATGTTTCACCTATTTTTCGATGAAATTACGTTGTTCGTGTCTAAGAGTCTTCATATAACGATACTGAGCCGACGACAGAAGTCACTGCACTAGACTATATTTGTTGACAGATACTGATCGGTACTCGTAGTTAGGTTTTTCTGCACTGAAAATAAAATTAACCGCTTTAAATAACTTTAGTAGCAAAACTTAGGAAGTTTTTCACAGTAATTTAAACGAAATATTTTGAATAAGAAAGCGCATTCTATATTTTGACAAAATTTAGAAAAAGTGGGGTCCTAAATAAATAGTTTCCATTTCCAAGAAGCTATCCAGTCAATATCTAAAATCAGTCTTTTCTCCGAATTGAAGCCAAGAAATAAATTTTATTTCGATTTGAAACGTCCCTGTCGAAGTAAATCCTACATATAAGCTGGTTTGATCGCAACTCCGGGGTTCACTGTGTAGAAAATTGCATTTGTAGATTCAGTACTGGATTTTCTTCTTTATCATTATTATTTACTTATTTTAAATTCATAAAGGATTGTCCTTTCTTCTTCT
The DNA here is from genome assembly GCA_029286605.1 of Sericinus montela. NCBI lineage: Eukaryota > Metazoa > Arthropoda > Insecta > Lepidoptera > Papilionidae > Sericinus > Sericinus montela. The sequence continues at coordinate 485,502 of JAGSMR010000047.1, forward strand.
CACTCGTTACGCTTTAGATAGAGTAGTTGTGATCTTGTTGTAGTGTTATTAGAATTTTATGCTACGGATTCACAGTATCTCGCCATCCATCTCTGTCAGCTGTTAAACAAAACACTAAAACAATGGAATGTCCACACCAGATTTGATCATGTCAGTAGATTCCGAATTAAAGAATCAGGAAACTCGGGTTCGATTCCCGCGTGTAGGGCTTGTATATTTTGTGTTGTTGGCGTGGATCCTGAAATCACGAAAGTCTCGCGACCGTCAATTGTTACAAATAAGTTTTGTTGTTCATCACATATTTAATGTAAGTTCAATTTTATTTTTATTGTTAAAACTGTACCTTTTCGGTAGTGAAGAAAATTTGCTTTATTATATCATGATCACATGTCACGCTTGTTATTTGTTGTATTAAAATAATCATGATAAAGTCCTAAAATATAAATTTTGGCGAATATGTCGTTTTAATTTTTAATCGACTTTAAAAAGGAGGAGGTACTTAGTTCAGTTGTATGTTCGTTATAAAGATTTCGTCGTATATAAAGATTTTGAATGTTTCACCTATTTTTCGATGAAATTACGTTGTTCGTGTCTAAGAGTCTTCATATAACGATACTGAGCCGACGACAGAAGTCACTGCACTAGACTATATTTGTTGACAGATACTGATCGGTACTGGTACTCGTAGTTAGGTTTTTCTGCACTGAAAATAAAATTAACCGCTTTAAATAACTTTAGTAGCAAAACTCAGGAAGTTTTTCACAGTAATTTAAACGAAATATTTTGAATAAGAAAGCGCATTCAATATTTTGACAAAATTTAGAAAAAGTGGGGTCCTAAATAAATAGTTTCCATTTCCAAGAAGCTATCCAGTCAATATCTAAAATCAGTCTTTTCTCCGAATTGAAGCCAAGAAATAAATTTTATTTCGATTTGAAACGTCCCTGTCGAAGTAAATCCTACATATAAGCTGGTTTGATCGCAACTCCGGGGTTCACTGTGTAGAAAATTGCATTTGTAGATTCAGTACTGGATTTTCTTCTTTATCATTATTATTTACTTATTTTAAATTCATAAAGGATTGTCCTTTCTTCTTCTCACTCGTTACGCTTTAGATAGAGTAGTTGTGATCTTGTTGTAGTGTTATTAGAATTTTATGCTACGGATTCACAGTATCTCGCCATCCATCTCTGTCAGCTGTTAAACAAAACACTAAAACAATGGAATGTCCACACCAGATTTGATCATGTCAGTAGATTCCGAATTAAAGAATCAGGAAACTCGGGTTCGATACCCGCGTGTAGGGCTTGTATATTTTGTGTTGTTGGCGTGGATCCTGAAATCACGAAAGTCTCGCGACCGTCAATTGTTACAAATAAATTTTTGTAAAATTCGAGTTTAAATGTCTAAACTATAGAAACTGTTGTTCATCACATATTTAATGTAAGTTCAATTTTATTTTTATTGTTAAAATCCGTACCTTTTCGGTAGTGAAGAGAAAATTTGCTTAATTATGTCATGATCACATGTCACGCTTGTTATTTGTTGTATTAAAATAATCATGATAAAGTCCTAAAATATAAAATTAACAGCGGTTAAATTTCAATATTTGATTTTCGTAGATTTTTAAAATCATATAGTAGACGAACCAAACGTTTTGTTTTTAATTTATATCACTACATTAAAAACTCACAAATATCGTAATCCGATAGAAAAATATACACAAGTGTGACCTAATATGATTTATATTCCCGGATATGAAATATATGTAAAGGAGCGCCGAAAAAATAAAACCAATTTGCTTACTTACTAATCACAGCACATTCAAATAGAAGTCCTCAAAAAAGCTACGGAAACTGAGAACTGATTACACTTTTATATAGGATAAGAGTTACAAGCGAGCTGTCAATTCACTTGATGGTCAATGTCTACGGCAGATTAAAGACTCTTTATGTTCAAGACAACGGTACGAGCTGCCACCCAGGGATCGAACACGGGTCTCTTGACTCGAATTCCGATTATCCGTGAAGATGTGTCAATATATATTGAAAATTTGTGCTGTATATTTATTTTAATATTTTTGGCGAATAATTTATTTATAAATACGTAACAACAAGTGAAACATTCCCTAATAATAATTTATTGTATTACTAAGTCCTGACTTGTAGCAGTTGAACTCACGAATATGTACTCGAAAAGTTCCAAGAGGGTTTCGTCACAAAATTGAATTTCCTTTGTATAGGTCTTAAGGTTAAGAGGGCCGACTATACTAGCAATTGTTGTGTCTGACCGTTATGGGCATTTCACTTTATATTTATGCGCCAATAAAAATTGTTAACAAGTACTTACGATTTTCCTTTAGGGAGGTAAAAAATTAAGTTATTATAAACTAAATCTACAATTTTTAAGATAGCCACAAAGGTTTTTTATTAAAATTATTTAAAATATATCTTTATAGACCCAAAGATTAGCGTTTTTTCGCCAAGTGCGAGACAAGCGTCGTCTTCAAAAAGTTATTTATTGATTTTTGTAATTTCATTGATTTAAGAAATTTAAGTCTTTCGGCGTTCGGTCAAAATAAATCAAATCAATTTGTGCATTTATTCATCGACTTAAGAATGTACATTCATTTATCGATAGTAATTTTTTAATCTATCACCGTTTCGTAGTGAGGTTCCTCTAACGGAGAAGAAACTGATGAAAGAAACTCCATAATGCATATAGAGTTTTTTTCGCCAGTTTCTCTTTTTAGGTCAATATTTTTTATATTATAATATACTACACAAAATGTATAAATTATAATATGGTAAAAGCCTTATAACAGTGATCAGAAGTAACATTACCATGAAGAGGAATGACAAGCAAACAATTCACCAACTAGATTGCTTAAGAAGAGGTCTTGATTAAAAGAAGTTAGTAAATAAAGTATTTCAAAAACCTGAAAATTCATATCGTTGGCTTGAACATAAAGACCGTGACGGGCGACGGAGTTAGGACGAAGGGACTTAATTGTCTAGACTAGACCTCTGTCTTCTCCTGTACCTGTATTGGAAATGGCGTGAAGATATTATAGATTAGCTATTAATATTTTAGATCAAAGTTTTTTTTGTTACACTTTTTACTCTGATCAATGGAACCGTCACGACACTTGCTGCAGTATGTTTTGTGTTTAAAAGTGTATGTCTATGTATTAATTCTTTATGACTATATTATAAAGACGAACGCTTTAAATTTACTGATTAAATATTAGTTTTGGCAAATAATAATAAAACGTATTGTAGAAAACAATTTCTTCATTTTAAAAACATCTTAATTACCATTAATTTGTATTCCTGCTTATTTTAGTTTTTATTGTTTTATTATAAAACCTAGAAGTCACGATAGCCGAGTTGTTGGGTGGTCGGAATTTCGAATCGAGAGACCGGAGTTCGATCCCCAGGTGGCAGTACCAATGAGTTTTTCAAAAAACTTATGTACGAATTTCATCGTTGGCTTGGACATAAAGACGGCGACAGGCTCACCACCTGTCACGTTGTCCCTAAAATATCTTCGGTGGAAGGTGGGTCAAAGGGACTTAATTGTCTAGACTTGACCTCTGTCTACCCCTGTATTGGGAATTGCGTGAAGATATTTATTTATTTATTTATTATAAAACCTTTATTTATTTCATTGTATCTTTTATACTATACAGCGTTTTAAATAAGTGGTCTACGACACCTCTCAATTTCTATTTACATATCGTCTGTAGTCGTCACAGGTTGTATTTTCCAAGTGCTTATTATGATAACGATGAACTGTCATTTTTGTTCATTGTGGATAATTATGGTATGATAGACAATATTGTACTGCCTTAGTACGTACTTATTTACGAAACGCGATTGAAATGATTCGTCACCTATCTGGCCAGCCCTCAGTGAAGGCAATCAGCGGTTATTGAACCCTAACGGGAGGGCTGGCTGATCAATATTTCGGCTTTTCATACCAAATTCATTTCAATTGAGGATAATCGCCTCCTGTTAGGCATTGATCACCTCGAGTTCTTATAATTTTAAAAGTGTTGAAGTAATTAATGAAATTTTTAATACATTTATAATTATTCCATGCTAAAAGAATAAAAGTTTCTGAAATATTGAAGGGAAGTAATTTTTCGTCGTCAGAATTCATCAGAACATCAAGAATTTGTTTTGGTAAAAATTATTTATTTTATATAATTACAAAAAACAAGAATGTGGATGGTTTCGGCACAAAGCATAAATTTCTTTGTATTTATAACGTAATAAAAGCAGTACGAATAACATATAAAAATAGTAATAGGGACAATTAGTAAAAAATTTGTTGGTAAATCGACATTTCACTTGTTATCATTATCTACGCTAGTAAAGAAGGATTAGCAATTTTAACACATTAAAGAAGCTTACCTATCTCTAAAATTATTAATATTTCATAAGGATAAAGACAATACATACACACGTAAAAACATAAAATAAATCAAAATAATACATAAATTTCCCAGACTTCAATTAAATTTTAATTTATTTAAAAATAAAATAAAATAAGTCTATAACAAACGTTTGTTGTTATATTTAAAAGCAATAATTTTGTGATAATCGAAATCCTTATACGTAAATCAAGGCCAGTCTGTGTGTACTATATTTCTATACTATATTTCAAATGTAATTGAAAATGCATAAATCTCCTCGGCTCAGTCGGTCCGCTAACGTGATTCCCTTGGGTTTTAACTTTGCGTTTTATGAATAGGTAATCGCAAGAGATACGATAACCCAATGTACGAAACGTCTCAACTAGAAGAGAACATACGAAGCATGTTATATATGACACCTTATTATGTAAATTGCCTTCGTCAGTGGTATCATATTTGGGCCATTAGCAAGCACCGAATTCACATTTTATTGTGATCTTAAAAGTTGTACAATATAATACCACATTTGACTAACTTTACGGAACTGTGTACGTTTAATTTTAATTTCTCTTAATGTTTCGTAGTTTTTTTTTTTCAAAATTTTTCGTAACCGGGTCTGGTTATCACTTGAGCTTGAGTTTAGGCAACTTGATACATAAGAATATTGTAAATTTAATCAAAGAACAAGCAGATAGGTTGAATCAATTACAAGTTATTAAAATCTAAATATACTCAGAGTTCACTTTGACAAAATCACGATGTCGTACATGAGATAATTATATTTCACATCGGTATTTTGCAAGGCATTACGAACTGACCAGTTCTAGCCGAAACGTTAATGCTGCAGCGAAAAGTTGACTTGATTCTACCAAAATTGCATTGATTTTAAATATTAGGTATTATATACTTATTATTTAACCTTCCTGTTATATACTTATTATTTAACCTTGCTTAAAAGTAAGTAGAATTTATGCATGCAACACTGACTTGAAAATATAAAACATGTATCCATATGTTAAAAATAAAATAAAACAAGTCTATAACAAACGTTTGTTGTTATATTTAAAAGCAATAATTTTGTGATAATCGAAATCCTTATACGTAAATCAAGGCCAGTCTGTGTGTACTATATTTCTATACTATATTTCAAATGTAATTGAAAATGCATAAATCTCCTCGGCTCAGTCGGTCCGCTAACGTGATTCCCTTGGGTTTAACTTTGCGTTTTATGAATAGGTAATCGCAAGAGATACGATAACCCAATGTACGAAACGTCTCAACTAGAAGAGAACATACGAAGCATGTTATATATGACACCTTATTATGTAAATTGCCTTCGTCAGTGGTATCATATTTGGGCCATTAGCAAGCACCGAATTCACATTTTATTGTGATCTTAAAAGTTGTACAATATAATACCACATTTGACTAACTTTACGGAACTGTGTACGTTTAATTTTAATTTATTTAAAAATAAAATAAAACAAGTCTATAACAAACGTTTGTTGTTATATTTAAAAGCAATAATTTTGTGATAATCGAAATCCTTATACGTAAATCAAGGCCAGTCTGTGTGTACTATATTTCTATACTATATTTCAAATGTAATTGAAAATGCATAAATCTCCTCGGCTCAGTCGGTCCGCTAACGTGATTCCCTTGGGTTTTAACTTTGCGTTTTATGAATAGGTAATCGCAAGAGATACGATAACCCAATGTAAGAAACGTCTCAACTAGAAGAGAACATACGAAGCATGTTATATATGACACCTTATTATGTAAATTGCCTTCGTTAGTGGTATCATATTTGGGCCATTAGCAAGCACCGAATTCACATTTTATTGTGATCTTAAAAGTTGTACAATATAATACCACATTTGACTAACTTTACGGAACTGTGTACGTTTAATTTTAATTTCTCTTAATGTTTTGTAGTTTTTTTTATTTCAAAATTTTTCGTAACCGGGACTGGTTATCACTTGAGCTTGAGTTTAGGCAACTTGATACATAAGAATATTGTAAATTTAATCAAAGAACAAGCAGATAGGTTGAATCAATTACAAGTTATTAAAATCTAAATATACTCAGAGTTCACTTTGACAAAATCACGATGTCGTACATGAGATAATTATATTTCACATCGGTATTTTGCAAGGCATTACGAACTGACCAGTTCTAGCCGAAACGTTAATGCTGCAGCGAAAAGTTGACTTGATTCTACCAAAATTGCATTGATTTTAAATATTAGGTATTATATACTTATTATTTAACCTTCCTGTTATATACTTATTATTTAACCTTGCTTAAAAGTAAGTAGAATTTATGCATGCAACACTGACATGAAAATATAATACATGTATCCATATGTTAAAAAATAAACCAGGCTATTGCCGATTCTTGATGTCAAGTATCTCTGTGTTGCCTGCCTGCTGCCTTCAACGAGATTACATTGAAAATATCCCAAATGCGCTTGTTCTTAAGTTAAGTTGATATTACGGTAGAAACAAATTAAAGGTGAGTTTTGGTTGACTCATATTCGTCATATCATTATAAAGGCTGGAAGTTGGCGTACCACCCTTGGATGGATGGTAAAGAGCCCTATCAGAATTATTCTCTGGCCTTCTGCAATACTGCCATTATTGCTTATTTATTTTACTACATTATTGTACTTCTACATCTACTCTACCTCACACATGTGTAAGTCACGATGGATATATATCGTTGGCTAGACATAAAGATGGCGAAGGGCTCACTTCCTGTCACAGTCTCCCAAAAAGTATCTTGGATGAAGTTGGGTCTAGAGAACTTAATTGTCTAGACCTTCGTCTCCTCCTATGTTGGGAATGGCGTGAAGATATATATAAAATATGTAGTAGAATAAACGTTCATACGTAAACATAACTGTAATAATACATACTTTACCTAAACGTCTAAACGTCCTAAATGTCACGATAGCCGAGTGGGTGGGTGGTCGGAATTTCGAGTCATGAGACCTGAGTTCGATCCCCAAGTGGCAGGCTCGTACCAATGGGTTTTTCTAAAACTTATGTACGAATTATATCGTTGGCTTGGACATAAAGGCGGCGACGGGCTCACCACCGGTCACGTTGTCCCGAAAATATTTTCGTTGAAAGGTGGGTCTAAGGTCAAGGTGTCTAGACTAGACCTCTGTCTACCCCTGTATTGGGAATTGCGTAAAGATATATATTTATTTATTATTTTTTTATTTACTTTACCTAAACTAAATTTTTTCAAAATGGCGAAGTAAAATAAAACAGATTAAAAATCACAAAAAAACATTGACAGCAACTCTCCAGTCCCCATTCGTCAAGCTATGTCAACAGTCGTGTGAAACAGCCCCTATTTTACATTTAATTGCATTTCTTTGAGGATCTCTGCGTTAATCTGGTTGCACCCTTATCGCCGCTACAACCATCAACCAGTGACTTTTCAAGATTTCAAAATTTTCCCTTGTAGGATATAAGGAAGGTTACATTTAATGAAATGTGAGGGTCAACATTTACTGGTCTTGTCTAGACTTGTTTGTTATCGAAGAAGTGTGTGTGTTAAATATTTGCGGACGCACTTAGCTCGATAGCGTATGCTTAGGTTTTTCTCAAATTGAATCTGATTCTACAATATAATGATTTCGATTTCTACACCCGATAAATTGTCTTTTAATTGTTAACCGATTTCAAACTTTGTACTACTGTTGTACAAGGAATAACCTTGTCGCCCTAGTCGCTTCTTACGAAACCCACAGAAAGAAAGGGAGTGGCAATATCCTTATGCAGTATACCAAATGAAAAATTTTAAATATTTTATATATCCGAGTGTTTGGGTGGTCGCAATTTCGAGTCAAGAGACCCGAGTCCAATCCCCAGGTAGCAGGCTCGTACCAATGGGTTTTTCAAAAATTTATGTACGAATTATATCGTTGGACATAAAGGCGGCGACGGGCTCACCACCTGTCACGTTGTCCCGAAAATATCTTCGGTGGAAGGCGGAAGGCGGAGAAGGCGGTAGACCTAATTGTCTAGACTAGACCTCTGTCTAAGAAGATATTTTATTTATTTTATATAAAATTTAATGTTTCAAAATAAGCGTTTCTCAGTTGTTCTCATTTCTCATCTACCCCAAGCACGTAAGTTTAAGCTTTGCTTGCACTTGAAAGCTGATATCACTCAGCAGCAAAGCGTCTTTTCCTATGTCTTTAGAAATCTGATTACACGCGTCACGCCTTATGGTTTATTCATGAATAAATATATCTTTATATACTCTTGCTTGGTGTTACGTTGAACTTAAGTTTTTACTTTAGAATTTTTTTCTTATACTGTATTGGCATATGACTTGACTTTTATGTTTAATCGCTAATATGTGTATATTTGTATATGTGTATATTTAGTTAGGACTTTACTAAGTAAATTTAACAGAGACGCATAGAGCAGTATCAGAGACGGTTCGGATGGCAAATACAGTATTTTCTCAGACCATTATAATAGTCACGATAGCCGAATGGTTGGATGATCGGACTTAAAGTCTAGAGATGGGATAGTACCAATGGGTTTTTCCAAAAACTTATTTATTGTTTATATTTATTTTAAATCCAACATCTTATGGATAATAAGACCGCGATGGGCTCAACTCGCTTTTACAGGATCCTAGATCATATAGTCAAAAAGCATGTACTAAATATTTTTGGTTCAATCCATAAACTTGAAGATATATGTAAAATTTAAAATCTCAAAAAGTTCGAGATATCCTCTTAATTCATATGAGACTTAAATATAACATAAACAGCTGAAAACTGTGAAAGAATATGAACGTTACGAACATAATGACTTTTCTATATATTTAATATATCAGTGTCCAAATTTTTTATTATGTGTCGAATTTATTGGATTACCCAATAAGCTAATGTAAGAGCTGATGGAAGATCCGCAGTAGCGAAGGTCGCGTCCGTCGGCCGCGCAGCATCAGTCTTCCCGGAGACACGTCATCAATCACTGGCTGCGAAGCCTTAGTCGTACATTATGTATGTGAATGCGATACTTTGCTGGAAAACTTTTATTTACTGACCATACCAATACTGATTATTTCTTTTATTGAATATAATATATTTTTATTGTATATATTTTATATGGTTGGCAGGGTCGTCAAGATGGCGACAGGCTCACCACCTGTCAAGGTGTCCCAAAAATGTATTCGGTGGAAGATCAGTCGAAAGAACTTAAATTTTCCAGATCTCTGTCTAAGCCCAGTATTAGGAATGGCTTAAAGATATTTAATAATATAATAAAGAAAGGAAAAAGAAAAATCGTGTTAGCTGCGTGGCTGGGTGATCAAATTTCGATTCGAGGACTATTGTTCGATCTTATGGTTTTTCGAATCTTTTATTTTTTGTCTTGGATATAAAAGCGATGACGGGCCACTTACCACTATGTGCACAAATAAGGTCTGATGAAATGTGTGCCGAAAAGAGAACTGCCTAGACGCTTATGGTATATGTTATGGTATGATCATTCTTGTTTTTTACTTTATCGAATATAGTTTGGTTTAATACTCTTTACGTAGAAATTGCCTTTAGATGGAAAAGGAATATACTACTTTTTAAGCATTTAGGAAGTCATATACATTCACATCTTTATTTTCTTTTAATTTCAACTTTTATTGCGCTTTATTGAAGGGCTTCTTCAGAATATTCGAAAGGAAGACAGAAATATCGTCAGCAAGATGAAAAAAGATTTCAATTACGTTCCTTTTTTAGTAGTCACGATAGCCGAGTTGTTGGGTGGTCGGAATTTCGAGTCGAGAGACCCGAGGTCGATCTGCAAGTGGCAGGCTCGTACCAATGAGTTTTTCAAAAACTTACGTGCGAATTATATCGTTGGCTTGGACAGAAAGGCGGCGACGGGCTCACCACTTGACGTTGTCCCGAAAATATCTTCGGTGGAAAGTGGGTCCAAGGGACTTAATTGTCTAGACTCGACCTCTGTCTACCCCTGTATTGGGAATTGCGTGAAGATATTTATTTTATTTTATTATTTTATTTTTTAGTGTATTCTCATATTAAAAATACTTCTAAATAACAAAAATAACTTCAAACGATGTGTCTGATGGCAAATGTCTCTCGGATCAAAATAAATACAGAACAGTCAAATACCTCTAACGTAGTAAAACATCGATTTATTTACAATTTTTCTTTGAGTTATTTTTCTTTGAAGATCAATTTCAGTGTTTAAGACATTTCAGACGAGATCAAAAAGAAAGCAATTAAAATGCGTATTTAAAGGTGTATTTTCTTAGGGGAAGTGATTTTGCTTGTATAAAAACGGTCTCCCTTCTCCCAGGTGCACCCCTTGTTCTGCAAGTTTGATATTAAGCGGAGTGGAACCGAGGAAACAATATAGTTATATGGCTATGCTTTTGTTTTTATATTTATATACTAATAAATATAAAAATAAACTTCCTGTTGCCGCTATAGTTAAGTAGCATCTGCATATATTTATTAGATTGTGGGTGCATTGAGTGATTACATACATATGTAGTCAATGCCATTTTTGTGGCTTTCTTTAAGTTGCCTATTACGAAACCCATCGAAAGTAACGAGGTGATGTATTCTTAGGTGGTTACGCCACATGAAGTGTGTATTTATATAGATAGATAGAGAAAGATGTTGTATCTTTCTCTATCTATCTATATAAAACATATCACACATAAACACATCACATAGATTGCTCTTATTCTAAAGTAAGCAGCTTAAGCACTTGTATTATGGAATCAGAAACAACGATGGTACCACAAACACCCAAACACCCGAGAAAATGTAGAAAAAGTGTTTTCCATATTGACCCATGGACCTCAGAGCGGGCGACAACTTGAAAACCAATGTGTGTGCTACTCGTCCACGGAGGTGTGATAGTGAAATTATCGGAAACGAATATCGTTGTTTTATGAACAACGATGTACACCTACTATAATTTACAGACTATTTTTTAATTTTTGGTGCGACCTTTTCCTTTTTTTCCTTCTTATTTTAATGAGAAGAAAGGAAAGAATGGATGGAAATGAAGGAATGAATATTAAAAAATATTTATAAAATATGGCTTTAGTAACTGAAAGCAGCTTTTCTTTGCATTTGCTCTTGCTTTCTTCAAGCTTTCATATCTTTATTACAGTAAACGACAAAGTTTAATACTTCATACGCAACAGAGTAATTATTAAATATACCTTCATCGACAATTCCCAAATGTTCTGCGTTAGATCAAATTTACAAGTAAATTTTCTTTTTTTTTTTCAAAAATCAATCATTATCAATGTACCATAAAAATCGTAATCGATTTAGCATGTAGCCAAGGTGGAAACTTAAAATGTTTATTTAAGTTAACATTTAAATAAGTTTGAATAAGTGCATAAGTTCAAGAATCGGGGACAGAGGTGGATTTAATGAGCACTGCCATAGATATGAAGTATTAAACTTTCTCCTTTCCCATTATGAAGATATTTGGCGCTTAAAGAAACAAGACAAACGTGACAGGTAGATGAAAGAAATTAGTGAAATGATTCCTTTTCTACTTGTTTTGACTAGAATTACACAGAATAAAAAGCATTTACAATTAAAATTATGTAAGAAAACAGTGCCTTCCCTTTACATTGACTATTTTACTGTAGTATTTACTTGTTGTCTTATCCATATTATTCTATTGTTCAGTGTTCGTAATGTGGCCAGAATGACAGTTTGATTCACTTAGCTAGTGTTACAGAGTATAAACGTGCCATCAAACATCGGAGCCGAGTAGGGGTTGTTTTGTAAACGGGGTAGAATTTTTTAAGCTATCCGAGGAAATGTTCAGGACCGACTGAGTATATATCAAACCGAGGTGGAGATTTTATACCTGAATTTATTTTTACTTTATCGAAATATTTTCAATGAGCAGTCGCAATGCATAAATATATACATAATTACACCGGATGCGTTACCAAAATGTACCACCACCTTTAGTGGGTGTTTCAAGAGGTAAATAATAAAATAAATTAATATCTTCAAACAATTCCCAATCAGGGGAAACAGAGGTTTAGTCTAGACAATTAAGTCCCTTCGACCCACCTTCCATCGAAGATATTTTCGAGACAACGTGACAAGTGGTGAGCCCGTCGCTGTCTTTATGTCCAAGCCAACGGTATAATTCGTACATAAGTTTTTTGTGAGAAAAAACAACCCAGAACCATAGCAAGGTTCTATATTCTCTACTGAAAGTCATCACAATCGGTTAAACAGTTTCGACGTGAAAGCATAACAAACAAAAAGCATAAAAAACTTTCGCATTTATATTAGGATTCTCAATTTTTATTTATCACGTAAAAATAATTACTTTACGTTATTCCAAATACAGGGGTAGACACAGGTCTAGATAATTATGTCCTTTCAACGCACCTTCCACTAAAGACATTTTTTCGGGCAAACGTGACAGGTAGTGAGCTCGTCTCCATTTTTATGTCCATGCCAACGATATCGTACGTAAGTTTTTGAAAAAGCCCTTTGGTGCATTCTCAAATTCCGATCACCCAACGTGGCTGTCTCGGCTTATCTATAACGTATATAAATTGAATTAATTTATCCGTTAGTTTAACTCATACGATCACTTGTACAAACGGGCGTTCAGTATATGTATCGCTTCTCGGTTTTCTCCATAAGTTTCGCCGCAATATTGGCACGAACTCGGTCGGGGCGCGTCGGCCGGCGTCGCGTGGTTTCGCAATTTCGCCCCAACAGTCCGCGCTGTCCACAAGCGACGGGAAACTCGGCAACTATTACGAATCGGTATATTGCTATGCCTTTATTATTTGACTCGATTGTAAATTTTTTATTGTTGAGCGATTATTCATTTTAAACTTTTTTTTTACATCGTTTAAGGTTCGTACAGTTTGTAAGTATTCAAAGATGAATTATTGTGCAGTCGAGAACAGTGTTTAAGAGATGTTGCATTATATGTGTAATCAGAGGACCCGTACTTTTGGTTGGGTTATCGGAATCCGAGTCAGATACCCGGATTCGATCCCCAGGTAGGCTCATACCTACAGCTTAGACATAAAGACGACGACAGACTGCCCACATGTCATGTTACTCCAAAAATGTTTCGGTGAAACGATGGTCGAAAGGACTTCATTGCCTATACCTGTATAGGTCTCTTTTACATATAAACAGACAGGGTTTTAGATTAAATTCATAGTTAACTTATAAACGTACGGGAAATATGTGCAAACATAATAGTTACCGTATAAATCACTTGATTATTGACTCAACAACAGGCTTAACCTTACATATAAATAAGCTATTCATATTCGTACGTAATAGCAACAGACCGACTGGCCTGTCCTCAGGCGTGGAAGGCTGAAATCCGTCAGCCGTAAAATCCTTTGGCTTAAAGCGCTTAAAACGCTTAAGCATCGCCTCATCACGCCTAGTGGTCGCATCGCTTTTATCTGTTGCGCTTTTTTTCCAATGCGTACCGAAATTAAATTTCTATTCAACCCTTTCGGTTAACTCACGCAGAAATTAAATTAGAATTCGATTATTAACGTGACAATTGTTCTGTGCTTGTTTGAACCTTATCCTGAGAAATTTTTGGGACGTATTAATTAATTTATATTTTCGAAATATAATTTGTTTCAAAGATGATTTTCAGTGAATAATTTTATATTTTTAGACAGTGACAGGTGGTGAGCCTAGTCTCCGTGCCCAAGCTAACGTTACCTTATACTTTTATGTACATAGATAAGTATGTATTATAATAAAAATACAGCAGCTGTTAACCGCGTCATCTGCTAACTAGTTTCAGTTGCCAAGTCACAGACATTTACCCCTCTGAAATACAGATGCACGAGACATGATGTAGTGTCTATAAATTTCTAGATAGTCCATTGAAACGCATATTGCTTTCTAGTTTGTTGTCTGCTTGTAGCCAGTATAGATATAAAAATGTAACCACATTTGAACTTTATTCTAAGATTACAGGTATAAATAAAATATTTGCAAAATAATATTGTAATAATATTTTATACTGATTATAATGATAAATTTAATAATAATATATGTTTTCGGTATGGTTGCGGCGTGAGAATGTACCACTCTCTTCAATACCGTGGGTGTCGTAAGAGGCGAAAAATAATTGGCTACCCAGAAATTCCGGAATAACCATCATAAAAATACCAGGGCAAAATTCATAGTGGTGACGGGCAGCAGCGTCTAAGGTTCAAGGTGTCCGGTACAGCGATCGCCAATCCGCTTGTTAAGCGAAATGATTATGGCAAGGATATGGACGAGGACCTGCTTTGGACTTTTACAGACCATTATGATGATGGTGATGGTAAGCTTGGCACGAACAGTGGTATATATCATCAAAGATTAAATTTTTATCAGATTGTATTAATGTAGTTTTTGGTAAAGATATATTTGTATTAAATGTTATATATAAAACTATTATTATAAATAATAACGTTTATGTTCATACATACATACATATCGGTCTGTTAAAGTCTACTTCAGGACATAGGCCTCGCCACGCTTGGCAAGCGGATTGACGATCACAGTACCAGATCACTCGCACCTCAGACGCAACGGCCCATCTTCGGTCTGATAATTTTGGTCTGACATTTTTAGAGATGGTTATCCCGCCATCTATCGGTTACCATAACGATATTCAAGGCTGTTTCCCTTAGTCGTCTCTTACGACATCCACGGGAAGAAAGGGAGTGGCACTATTCTTACGCCGTTACCACACGGAATACGTTTATGTATTAAATGTTAATGTGAATACCAGCAATGAATACTAGCAAAGTCATGAACACTAGCGTGTTCATCATGACATTGCTAGTATTCTTAAAATTAAAAGAAGGAATTTTTTGTAGAACATTTATTTCAGACGTGCTTTACTTCCGTCGTTTCCAAAGACAACCAGAATTGCTCGATAAAACACTTTACCGACTTAAAATTTCTTAGTTAAATTCACTAAGTGCCTGTAACGCATCAACTATAAGTTGTTGCGGAGTCTTGAATTTCTTAACTGGTAATTACTTAATGTGGAAGAAGTTTGCGAAGAGCTCTCGTGTGAGTTTACGATGCGCTGAAAACTCAACGAGTTGAGATACTTTGACGAGGCTAATTCGTATGATAAATAAAATAGGTTGTTACTTTAAACTGAAATATGCATTTATATATATCCACAATGTTTATTTTTTACCAGCTTCTCATAAAGTTATGTGACTGAGGCCAACGTCCAGCAGTGAACTTTTACAACTTGTATATAATGTGATACAAAGTTTTCAGTCATAATGTAATATTTTTATTTTTTAATTGATATTTCTTCATTGGTCCGTCATTATTTTTTAATTGGTTTAATTTTTTAATTGGTTTTTTGATTGGTTGGTTGTGTTTGTTCCCACAATGTTCTATATATTAACTTGCATAGACATTACTAAAATACAAAGGATGTTAATCTGGCAATAATAATAATGTAAAAAGGAGTAAGTAAATGAGACATAATTCAAAGTATGAGACATAAAACTTCAAAGTAAAAATATAAAAATGTTATGTTATTGGACGATAAGAAAAAAATTACTGTAGACTGCACGCATGATTATGATTACACACGTCCTCAGATTCTATCACAAATCGCGAAGGCATAACAAACCTTTGAGATGCTAGAAGTGTATATGCTATTTGTATAGTACATTTAACAAGTTTTTTCGGAACGGTGGTAGATTTAAAAAGTAGCAAATTTAGACAAGTGAGTTATGTTCCTATGTCGAAAAACACAGATTTTGATTTGATATATTACGAAGATTTATATAATAGTGTAATTACATTAATCTAGCTTTATTAATTTTAGGGAAAATTTGGATTTCTTAATTTCTGTTATTCCAATACCACAAAGACCACGGCGCGGATTGATTGAAACTTATTGAATACTCATATCGAATATAATATCTCAGAATAAAGCACGGTTCCTCTGGGAGAGATTTGAAACAGGATTTATCTTACCGAACTTTGATTTGTTTTGTAGATTTTCCGGAAAGCCATACTTTTTACTCCGGAAAATCAAAGTATCCAATGGCAATTTTGAGGTTATGTCTGAATGAGTATATGGTATGAAACTAGTATGCTTAAAAATGTAATATGAAACAGCAACGTTATTAATTTCGGAAATTACAACGTAAGGCATTTACTTGTCGCGCGTATATTCCGGCAATTGTCAAGGTATTTGAATAGAGTTAACCCTCTTCTGGCGCGTGATGGAACGATGATTGATTTCTGTTTGCACTGAGGGTGGGTTGCAATTTAATATCTCATTGTTAATCGCGAAGGAGCCGAATGTTGATTTAGACGACGGAGTTTGAGTTTCGGCTCCGCTGTTAATTATTGTAACGCTGTTGTGTTTGGTCAATTTGAATTGTGTACTCGAACTATGCGATATCAATTAAACTTCGACACCAATAGATATTGGGTAATGAGGAACAATTACCTGGGATTCTCGATTTAAATAATAACCTAGGAGAAAATAGGCTCACACCCTGTCAGGATGTCTCAAATATGCATCGGTTAAAATGACTTAAAAGGTTCAACCTCTGTCTACCTTGGTATTGGGTATATGAGTCTATGAGAGTACTAGGAAACACATAACACGTTCCATCGGCTTAAGGTTACGTTGTAAGAATCGTTTCTCTTGGCGTGGGTGCTGTAAGTCGTAATCAAGGTTGGTCGTAATCAAGCATCAAGGTTGTAATTGATGGTGCACGCTCGGACTCCAAGTCTTTGAATACTGGTGTCCCACAAGGCTGTGTGCTATCGCCAACCCTGTTTCTTCTGCACATCAATTATTTGTTACAAATTAGTAACGTTCATTGCTATGCAGATGATAGCGCTGATGATGCTCTATATACCGGTCGTACCAATATTTATCGGGAACACGTCGACGAGTAAGACGATGCAAATTTATGTCTGACGTCGACATTTTGTTAGACAAAATCTCGGATTGGGGCCGACTAAATTTAGTCCAGTTCAACCCTAAAAAGATACAAGTTTGCGCGTTTACCGCTAAAAAGAAACCCTTCGTCGTGTCATTTCATTTTCAGGGCACTCCCTTTGTTGCCTCAGCCAGTATCGGAATCCTTGTCGTCGACATATCGAGCAACGTTCAGTTACGCGGTGACTTGGAAGGCCAAATTGGCCTCTAAAAAGCTTGGCGTGCTAGGTAGAGCACGACAAAACTTCATGCCGGCCCACCGCTTGCAACTTTATAAGGCGCAGGTTCGGCCGCATATGGAGTACTGTTCTCATCTCTGGGCGGTGTCAGCTCCTCCACTTGATCGTATCCAACGAAGAGTGGCTCGAATCGTCGACGACCATACTCTATCAGATCGGCTAGATCCCTTGGCTTTGCGAAGAGATGTTGCATGGGTGGTCGGAATTGCGAGTCAAGAGACATTCCCAGGTGACAGGCACGTACCAATGGGTTTTTCAAAAACTTATATACGATTTATGTCGTTGGCTAGGACATACAGAAGGCGACGGGCTCACCACCTGTCTCGTTGTCCCGAAAATATCTTCGATTGAAGGTGGATCGAAGGGCCTTCTACCCCTGTATGCTCGTATTGCGGGAAGATATTTTTTTCATTACGTCCGCCACATCCTGCAGAACATATACAAGCCGATTAAAAGAAGAAAGGCAGTCTTTAATTTGTTGTTGATTTCACATGTAAAACTGAAAATGATCTAAAATTTAAGTATGTCTAACAAAGTTGTGACGCTTCAGTAATATTGTTTGTCAGTAGAGACGAGTATGTCATAATAAATAAATAAATATAAATATCTTCACGCAATTCCTAATACAGGGGTAGACAGAGGTCAAGTCTAGACAATTAAGTCCCTCTGACCCACCTTCCACCGAAGATATTTTCGGGACAACGTGACAGGTGGTGAGCCCGTCGCCGCCTTTATGTCCAAGCCAACGATGAAATTCGTACATAAGTTTTTGAAAAACTCATTGGTACTGCCACCTGGGGATCGAACTCGGGTCTCTCGACTCGAAATTCCGACCACCCAACAACTCGGCTATCGTGACTTCTGACGAGTATGTCATGTTTGATTAAAAGCTTTTGCTTATATTCGGTGGTGTTGTGCGAGGAGTTGTCCAAGTCCCTTTATTAATAAAGAGTAAAACCTTAGTAAACCTTAAGGTAGGAATGTCCGCCATATGCATCCTTCTTGTGTAAAAATGTTGTTAGTGAATGCCGGTGGCTAAATGTGCTAGTGTCCGTGCTTTAGAATGCGGCTTTAGAATTCACCATCCCTTTTCTTCTCGTGGGTGTTGTAAAAAGCAACATCAATGGATAACAGGATAGCATGGCAGGATCTCTCCATATCGAAAATATGCAAAACTAATATAAGAAGACCCGTGAAGGGTAGCAGCGTCTAAGGTGAAATGTGTATTGTGATCGCCAATCCGCTTGCCGAGCGTGGCGATTGTGACAAACCCACCCACTGGAGAGATCCAGCAGTGAATTATAACAGTCCGTTATGTATGTATATAAATTTACTAAGAATAATTTGATGTTGTTTTTAACGAATTTGTAAAAATATTGTATTGTATCGAGTAACATCCATCTCTTTATTTTTCCAAACAAGGGTTTTAATTAACATTATCTTCATGTTTGCATAACAATTTCATAGTTGAATCGTAAATTTAAATTAATTGCGGTGCATAATTGTCGCTGAAAAACTGTCTCGGTATATCATATTGTTGTGAAGTTTGATTTTGAGTTCCACAAAAAATATATATTTATGGAACCACTCATTCGTCATATGTGTACATAAATTATTAAAATACTTTTATTTTAATTTAATTAAATCCCAAAATTCTTAATTACTTAAAAAATATCTTCACGCCATTCTCAATACAGCGGTAATTATAGGTCTAGAAAATTAAGTAGTTTCGACCAATTTTTATCTGTTAAATACGATATTGAATTATTATTATTATTGATATTGACCTTCAAGAAAAGAGCCTATACCTTTCTCAAAGGCCGGCAACGCATCTGCTATGCCTCTGGTATTGCGGATGTTCATGGGCGGCGGTAATCACTTACCCTCACGTGAGCCACCTGCTCGTTAGCCTCCCTTCCCCATAAAAAATATTGTTATGTGGGCAGATGAGAGGAGTCAGCAACCTATTTATAATACGATGATGTTATCCAAATAATTAATACCGTGTTTGAACCTGCACTTAATGCAGAGTAAAAATAAACAGTTTTTAAACTGCAAACTGAGATATATTCGCCGCGTCATATAATGTATTCGTAATAATAACATATACTGTAATATTTGTAATAATAAACCTTTGATAATGCCAAAAGGACGAAACAGGTCAGGTGTTGGATTTAAAATAAATAAATAGTAGAATAAGTAAACGTTTCTGTAAATAAATATTTATAAAAAGTAAACGTGGATTTTAATTTATTTAAAGATGGAGTTCCACCAGAAGACAACATCGCGAGTATTCAATAGAATATAATATTTATTACTGGTAACTTTTAAATGTATAACTTTAATTGAAGGAAAAATTATTACCTTACATTGAATTTCCTCAATAAATAAATAGGTGGCGGAATATCTAGCAAAAATATTCCACAGCATACTTCTAGGCAATCCAAAAATCGTGGCATCCTAGCACGAGATGTTAGTGGTAGAAAATAGTATTCCCATTACTCCAGCAGTTGATCGTTAGAGCATACTCAACAGGAAAAGGGTAAAAGATATTGCAATTGGTTTTACAGTTAAATTGCAAAAACAACCTAGGGTTGAATCAATATTTATACATTATGTATATTAAATACTAGTCACGAAAGCCGTGTGGTTGGGTGATCGGAATTAGACTATAGAATAGACAAGCCCAAAACACGTACCAAAGGGATTATTCAAAAATTATGTACGATTTATATCATTGGCTTGGACATAAAGACGGTGATGGGCTCAGCACCTGTTACGTTGTCCCAATGATGTGTCCGGGGAAGATGGCTCGAAAGGACTTAATTGTCTAGATCTCTGTCTACCTCTGTATTGGGAGCGATGAAAATGTATATATTTCCGGTTGTTTTAGTTTTTCTTACCCTGAGATATACAGATCTTGCAGATATGCAGATTTTCTTACTCTGTGAGAAAGAACTCAGTACCTCGGATCTTTTAACTGGAGTTCGGTAGGGTTCTTATTTAAATGTGATTAGAATTGTGCAGAAAAACGTCCGAGCCAAAATACACTTGAAGCGGCTCATCATCACGAACAGGAAGATCTTGAGGAAGAACCACGTAAAAACTGAAACAAATTAAATAGTTTGTCCTGAATCTCAAGGTGAACGATATGGGGTGGTGGTACGCCGACTGAAATTATCCAGGTGGTCATTTCTGTTTTTGTGTTTTCTTCAAACATCAAAGGCAATTAAGACTCCGTGGCGGACCGCTTCGAGATCAAATGTAGAAAATATAAATCTTATGGTATCTCATTAATTATATTTTTTTAAATATGTATTATACGCGTATTTTTTAATTTAAATATCAATATAAATTCAAAAACAATAATAGTAATAAATCTTTATTGGGTACTGAAATATTCCGTCGCTCATCGTTGTCCTTTCTCTTTGAGAAAGTTTGCATGTCAGGAGTTTCCACTCAATTACTTAACATTTTCTACTGAATAATATAGAGTATACTACAATTATTAATAATCCTTAAACCAGTATTTAATAGCGTGTAACTAACATTTAGGTAAGCTCTTAATTATATTCTCCATAACTCGTCTACGCTGAGGTAAGTTTCCGCATCAATAATCTTCGAGTTAAATTTTGGATTAAGTAAAATTAGAATCCCATTAACATGATTCGTCTGGAGGATCATTAATCTTTGTTTCAATTAGTGGTTGCAAAACCAGACTTATGACTCGACATTACTAAAAACTTTTCCATTTCTCACACAAGGAAACCGATATCATGTAAGTCGAATATGATACACTGTCTCTAAATTTCCATGCTCCTGAAAATATTTTTATTATTATTTAATTTTAGTATCAGGCCGGGATACCCGAGTGAATCATTAAGTCATCTCCTAGTTTTGACTTGGGAAATGCGTAAAGATTTAAAAAGTAGTCTCAGTGTTTTTGTATTCCCTTTTCTTTCCACGGATTTTTTAAGAAGCGATTAAGAGAAAAAGGAATGGCAATGTGTACCGACAGCTGAGATGAGCGCCTCGAAACAATACCTGGTGAAAATTAAGCAGATTAGTGATGGACAGCAGCGACTAAGGTGGGAGATTGCTGGTTTCGCAAATTGGCGATTGCAGTATGACACTCGCGACAGGAGTGGGAATGATAAATGCATTTTATGTGTACTGTACCAGGCTGAAGGTTTAATCTCTCATACTAAAACTCAGGTTAAATTTCAAATTACACATACAAAACTTTTTTATAATTTGAATAAATCTAAGAAGTGAATTTACATATTTTTTTCTAATATACAGAGATTATCCAAATCTAGATTTGAACCTCCGGATCAATAAACATACCAAATATAAAGTAATAAACAATAAAAATTCAGTAAGTTGAGTATTATCTATATAAACTTTCATTTTAATGGATTTTATTGAAAGGTTATATAGATATAGGTCAAAGATTAAGTGGTGAAATTTGACCAATTATCCAAACACACAATATTTCACATATATAAGACTAATCATATTAAAAGAATCAATTCTGTAACATTTTTTAGATATTTTAATTTTAAACGTTGCACATTACGTTTTTTTATGGTTCAAGCTGTTTATTTGAAAAGACAATTTTATTTTTGTTGTACAATATGTACATCCGTATCCCGTATTCGACGCATTTACCGTAATATAGAGTTTGATTTTTTGTGTAAAAACTATTTATTTGGTAAGACAGATTTTTTTTTGTTTGACGATGTATACAGCAGTATGTGTGGTGCGCGAAGAAATAATCACATTAGTGTAATTGCGATGCAAGGCGGAAAGTTTGTCCATTAGAGTATTATTGATGGGTTTTAAATTGCATCCAGTCCATTGGGACTAAGCCCTATGCCAGGTTGATATCGAATAGGGTGACATTACTCATATTTTCTTGACATAGTATTCATCGATTATTATAAATGGGGTACAACATGACAAGTTTTTTATGTACACTACTAGTTCTCTCCAATACTTACAACGTTATTATAATTCATGACCAACGATGGTTAAACAAACAACAACATGACTGATTATATATTACATATACTGAGTGATATACTGACTGAAAAATATTGTGTTTACTGTTAGTTGACCCAAATAGAGAAAAAAGTTTAGATAGTTTGGATCTTCAATTTTCCAACACCAAGCGGCTTCTTAGTAAGTTAGGTTCTCATTTGCGTGTATGATACATACTTTATAAATTAGTCCTGTTGAAGAAAGTATCGAATTCAATTTTGTTGTTGAAACCACAAGCGTAAGAAATAAAAAGTATATTTAAATTTAACTACAATATGTAATATAATATATCTTCACTCAATTCCCAATACAGGGGTAGACAGAGGTGTAGTCTACACAAAATCAAATAACAAAATCTCAAATAAATATGAGTTTTGTGACGCCTTAAAATATTAAAGTATTGCAGTGATTTATATATAAAGCTAAATTTGAACATTAAATCCCTGATGTTAGCCATTTCACTAAGATAAATTCTTGTCTATCTTTCGGATATTCGGACTGACCTGCGGCCATATCATTTATATTTGAACTTGTGCCAAGCTCCGCAATCACAGTCGTAAATAGGCCAAGAGGCTGCAGTATTTCAATGGAGTTCACGGTTTTCATAAACAAAATCAGTATGCGACAATTTTCTCACAATCACAGAGATAATCACATACAAACTATTCTTTAATTTAATTTATAATTATAGTATTGAAGTACTGATTAGCACTCTGGGTTCATAACGGACCGGCCGCAAACGTCACAGTGGCCAGAATTCCAGTTGAGGAAGAAAAGTTCTTGAGTGTTTTGTTCTTGTGAGATGTTTCTACACAATATTGCGAGAGGTCAATGGATGCAGGTGGGATAGACCCTAGTGATGGTGAATTATATCCTACAGTGACATATGAGTATTTTAAGTCTATTAAGGTATTCAAACACCTTAAAAGCCCTTAAAATATCCTGATGATGCCGTAAGGCGAAACCGGTCGGTTAATTAATAAATAATTAAATAAAGTGAATTGTGTACAAGTTTCCAACAATGAATTTTAATGCAATGCAATTTCACCAAGTGACAACAATCGCAAGTATAAATTACACCTTAAAAAACTTAAAATACTCATACGTCATGTGTGAAAGATTAGGTATAATATAATGGCTTCTACTTGAGAGGTGCAAATTGGAATCAGAATATTCAATTGTTTTCACTATGAGTAGGTTGGGTGTTTTTCGTCTGTACAGAACGATGGTTGTCGTTAGTTTGAATATTTAGAGTGCGACTGGTTCACTATGTGTAAGGATACATCAATTATTAAATTATAAGCGACCACCTATTGACAACGTCCGTGGACGAGTGGCGTACATGCCAGCTTCCGTGGCGTTTGGTATGGTATGCTTGCTACAGCCAAGGTACGGCTCTATGTAAAGGAAGTAAAACAGTATTGCCACTGCCTAATAATTTTACATGTATAAAATAGTGGAATATTGTAAGTAGTTGAATCTATTAATTGCAACAATTTACGTTGAATGTATTTAAAATAGTGTATTGAAGGATTGAACCTACTAAATCAGTGTAGACTTTTGAACTCTTCAATACTAGGAATGACTGTATTATAAGCGGATATGTTGGTAATATATGTTATTTAACACAGATATCATCGGTGAGCACTAAAGGATGATGATCTTCGAAACTTACAAAGAAATCATGTTACAAGCAAACTTAGACACGCATTCAGTCAAAACGAAATTTAGTATAAATTGAACGGATCATATTTTACTCAAAAAGTTTTGCAACTACAGTTCTCAGTTCTTTCAGTTCTCCTCTGGTTTCACGAATTTACAATTTAATTTTTAGTACAAACCAATGAAATACGAGTACGGAGTTGCGCAAAAAAAAAACTCTAAGGGGGTCTTAACGCACCAAAGCTTTTTTTTATTCTCATGTTTGTCGGCAAACCTGTCTCGCCGATCAAACAACATATCCGATGGAATGTTTGCTCGTGTCGTTCGACATTCTTGTTGAGTGTCGGCACAGGGAAGAAGCGTAGAGCAGAGAAAAAATTCCTTTTGACATTTATCTTCTAAAAGATCTATGAACTGGCGATTGCAGTATACTTTACCGGATACCTTGCACCTCAGACGCTGCTTCCGGTCACCGGTCTGATGAATTGTTTTTAAATAAAAACTGTTTTTATGTCTTCAGGCCATTCCCAATACTAAGATAGACAGTCTTAACAATTAAATAATTTCGACCCACCTTCCGCTGAAGATTTTTTTGGGACACCATGATAGGTGGTAAGGCCGACTTTATGCCCAAGTCAACGATATATACATCGTACTTAGGTTGTTTTTGAAAAACCCTATTGGTACGGGACTGATATCTGAGTATCAAACTCAGGTCTTGTCACGAATTCCAATCAATCAACCACTCGGCTATCTTGACATTTTTTTACATGTTTATATTTTAGGCATCGTGCTATGTTCATCTCTTAACCACCTCTTACGACACCCACTACCCATATTCTTTTAATATTTGTATTCATACGCCACTATCCTGTCACTTGGGGAAATATTTCAAGGACCGGGTGTAGTATTCAGAATGTTTTCACTTTTCTACACCGTTGAACCGAATACCATGAATACATACGGAAAACTTAAAAAGTGGAAATCATTCGAGACGAAGTCTTTGAAATTTTAACATTGCATTCCGTACCGTTCGAGATCACTGAATATGAAAACACATCTTACGTTACCTTCCGACCTTACCTTACCGTTGCACAACTACGCTATATTGTTTCGAACAGTGTTTTAATTTTTTTTAAATAACTTCTACTTACTTCTTAATTTTTAAAATAGAGATAACCTCTCAGCCTACTCAGAAGCATTTAATTTTTTAACTTTAACTATTCAGAGTCAATCCAAATAATTTTTCAACATCAAATTATTGAGATCGAATTGTTCTGTTTTCATTCAGTATTTCCAATTGCGATTTTTTTCAGTTTTCGGCTGTTCCTTTGTATTCAGACACAAATAAAAATATTACCGATGGAACCATTTCTTCTTCTCTATATACGTAAAGAGTTATCGGCTTTACCACGTCTTAACACTTAGCGCGGAAACCTAATTATTATGATAATGATGAAGCTGTTAATTTGGAATTACAAACAGACACTTAAATTTTATTTATTTGTATAAATGTATAGATAAATGCTTAAAATTTGTCCTTTTCTTGTATTAAGTACTCTATGGAATGTCCCATAGTCCATCTCCAGGTCTCCATAGGCCACAGCACTTATTACTATAAAACCACTAATTAGTACAGTTAACAAATTCCTCCAAAGAGTTACCAGGAAATAAATGGTTACTATAGACTTATTATCGAGTATAGGGGTTTGAATACAAGTACTCGTAA
Organism: Sericinus montela; assembly: GCA_029286605.1. Lineage (NCBI taxonomy): Eukaryota > Metazoa > Arthropoda > Insecta > Lepidoptera > Papilionidae > Sericinus > Sericinus montela. Next base: position 511,617 of record JAGSMR010000047.1, read on the forward strand.
AAATTAAATAACTAATAATCAGTAGTATACGAGAAAAATATGAACAATTATTATGTAAAGGAAAAACAAATTAAGCAACACCCAAATTTTAATTAAATTTTTTTATATATATCTGCCCCACAACTGGGCTAGATGGAGGTCTAGACTAGTTAGTTCTTTCAACTCACATTTCACCGAAGCGTATAAGGGACAATGTGATAGTTGGTAACCCTATCGCAGTCGTGATAATATAAGTATATATGTAAGTACATATATAGATAGATACGTATTTAGAAAGATAAATATTCATATATACTTAGTAACATCCGTGACACGAGTTCAAACATCTTATTACTCTACTTGAGTTTATCACACAAATGTTTCACCCTAGCGGAATCCGAACCCGCAACCCCTAGTCTTGGATGGCCATTTCTTTAAATTATTTATGTTATTAAAAGTATAGTAGCAAGTAATTATTTTTCACAGAAAAAAAGTCAACAAGTCAAAAAAATTATCTTTCTAAATACGTATCTATCTATATATGTACTTACATATATACTTATATTATCACGTCTGCGATAGGGTTACCAACTATCACATTGTCCCTTATACGCTTCGGTGAAATGTGAGTCGAAAGAACTAACTAGTTTAGACCTCCATCTGGCCCAGTTGTGGGGCAGATATATATAACAAAAAATTTAATTAAAATTTGGGTGTTGCTTAATTTGTTTTTCCTTTACATAATAATTGTTCATATTTTTCTCGTATTATGCTTAAAAAAGCATGAAATGAAGTTTGAACAGTTTGTATTCTGCACTTTCATAATAATAGTCACGATAGCCGAGTAGAAGGGTGGTCGGAATTTCGAGACGAGAGACCCGAGTTCGATCCCCAGATGGTAAGCTCGTACTAATGGGGTTTTTCAAAACTTATGTATGATTCATATAGTTGGCATGGACATAAAGACGATGGCGGGCTCACCACCTGTCACGTTGTCCTGAAACATCTTCGGTGGAAGGTGGGTCGAAGGGACTTAATTGCCTAGACTAGACCTCCTATATTGGGAATGGCGTGAAGATATTGATTTTTTTATTTTACTTTCATAATAATCGTAAAATTTAATACAATTTCGAATTAAATTATCTTAAAAACGAATAGAAAAACTGTTCTGTTTCTCATTTTATTTATTTATTCGTAATGTTGCCTAATTTAATGTATTTTTTAAAACAATACCGTCAGCGCCTTCAGACGAAAATAAAACTTATGAAAGTTCCACACAAATTAATACGACGGGCACTAGCTTCCCTCTCGGGCCAATTCTCACACTTTCCAATTAAATAAGGAAAGAGGGAAATCACTATGCTTTGCACATAACAAAGGATAGTTTCTCTCTATTCCGGCCACTTAGTCCCCGCTCACTTTGTACCGCATTTTAAAATGCCATACCCGGGTATTTTCTGTTATACAGTAGTGTAACAATATTCTCTTTTTAGCGTCACAAAAATTCAGTAACGTTGTCTTACTAAAATTGTTCTATTAATTTATTAACGAACTATAAGTTATATAAATACTATCACGTAAAATGTTGATATATTTTTGTGTAACCTATCAGATATCATATAAATAACTAAATTACATTGCTATGTCATTTAGTTATTTATATAAGGAATTCTAATACATGTAGTTAAAAATTTGACGATAGACACTGAACTTCTCATTGGAAATGTCAAAATCTAAGAAAAGAAACAGACAAAACATTATAAAAATGTTGGTATGATGTATAAATAAAAAATAAATATAAATATCTTCACGCAATTGCCAATACATGAGTAGACAGAGATCTAGTCTAGAAAATTAAGTCCCTTCGACTCACCTTCCATCGAAGATATTTTTGGGACAGAGTGACAGGTGGTGAGCATGTCGCAGTCTCAATGCCCTAGCCAACGATTTAATTCGTACATAAGTTTTTGAAAAAACCCATTGCCTCCCACCAGGGAATCGAACTCGGGTCTTTTGACTTGAAATTTCGATCACCTAACCACTTGGCTATTATTATTATTTTATATAACAAATACACTAAAGGGTATTTGTCCGATAAATTTAAAATTTCCAATGGAAATTTAAAATTTCCAGTCCTAAAGTAGAATTTCTCGCGTCTTGAGAACAAAATGTTTGGTAAGGTATGTATGAATATATACTCATTATCGAAAAAATGACAATAACGAAATATAAAATAAAACAAAAAAAATAATGTTCAATAAAATAGACAATAAGATAAACATGCATTTGATATACATCTATTTACATAGATAAATAATGATAAATGTATATACAGAACAAAAATATTGTGCACTAGAGTAACAAAAATTCACATTCATAATACGAATATGGCACATGTAAGGTCTTTGCGGGACCATTAGCTTCGAAGATAGTCTCAGTTCCAGACAACTATTGTGCCGTTTAGAACAAAAAATAATTCACACATTTCAGTATTCGCTGTGGTGTATGTGGCGGTCAAAGCGTAGAAAATGCAACGGTGCGTCTCGACTCTAGCAATTATTTTAGTTTAAAACTGGTGGAGTGGAAAACTTCCTGGATTGGTAAAGTTTTAGTGCCGTTTGAAGATGACGAGGTCCGGGATGGTGATATTATTTCGCTTGTTCCACTCCAGGGGTTTTGTAAAACGAGCTTTAAATTGACAAAGCAACATAAGCGTATTAATATTTTTTAAAGAAAATTTTAGGGACAAACATTCCCAAACTTTTAGGGAATTTATTTATTGCTTATAAGTTTCTTTTTTTCTGATTGTATATTCATTCTTCGTGAAATGATTTTTATTCAACTCCCACTCTATTTCTTAGGTTGCATATAGATAATTATTTCTTATATACAGAAATCTTCAAGCGAGACAAGCAAAAGCCTATTTTTATAGCAACAACGTAGTATATACCAGTAAAATACGAGTATAAGAGAATAAAATGACCGTCTCGCTGGTAGGGGTTAGTAACTAATACTAAAATATTACCTACTACTACGTAATTGCAAACTAAGATATGGTATCAATATTTTATAACTCAAATTAGCCAGAAATAAGAAATATCATTTTAAGAAATGACATTTCATCATCATCATCAATCATTTTAAGGAATGATCTTAATGTTATGAACATTAAGATCTTTCCAATTATTATTAAAAATCCCATTTATTAAAAATGCCTATTTTTCCTTTTACTTCTTTCAGTCTTGGTCTTTTAGCAATTTACTGACAAAGACATCAAGTATTTTTAAGAGATCTTAGAAGCACCAGTCGATGAATCGCTTTCTGGTGCATCTATCTTAGAAGCACCAGTCGATGAATCGCTTTCTGGTGCATCTAATTTTTAAACAAAGAATTAAACTAGGCCAGAGGTATACTTATATTCACAGAAATAACACCCAATGTGTCTTTGTAATGTATTTTACTCTACGCTTACCTATGGTGTATAAATCACTCGCGGAAATTATCTAAAGGGTAAAATTTCTTTCATTTTTTGACTGAATTATGCGTGAAATGTTATTAAATGTCCACGGATTAGGTAAAAACGCTGGAAAGCTTATGTTAACATATCATGCTACGGTCTCTACTCGCATGACTGCACACCGTTTCATTTTAACGTAGTCCGTGGCACAATTAATAGGTTTTTCTTGGCAAGACATATTGTCATTTCATAATGAAAGATTCTTAGAGTATACAAATAAACACATTATTGATGCTATATTATACGAATACGCTTTGCAATTTACTTTAAAACAGACAAGGAAAATTTTTTTTCATATTATAAACTTCAAATGTAAATTAAGTTTACGACATTAGAAGGTGTAATGGCTTTTAGCTAAATAAATTTAAAAAAATTACAAATGCATTGTTTATCCTTTAATTATATTTTAACATTACAATGAAAACTAAACGCATATTAAGATAAAACATTTATCTAACTAATATTTGATATATCAGTTTATTTTAATATTTTTAAAGTATTTTTATATTATTCTAATACACATTTTTTTTGGTATTGATGGTAAGTGACTACCGCCGCCCATGATACACCCGCGATACCAGAGGCATAGCAGATGCGATGCCGGCCTTAGAGTGCAATATGAAGAAATGGTTGAATAAAGATCTCGAAAAATTCCAGACTAAAATAAATCAGGAGCGGGTAGCAGTATCAAAGGTGCTATTATGGCAAACCTATGGTACGTCTGGTGCAATTATGAACCTCCCTTCTTACAACCAATCTTCAATCAACCTCTATCCTGCAGTGGACTTTTATTATCGAATAGGAAGTGACTGTAAAAATTTTTTTTTCTATTTCATTAATACTTTAACAAAAATTTTGGGTGAATATTAATTGGCTTTTCTTGTACCACACCTCCGTTTCAATATTAACTAGAGCTTTCTAGGTTTACGACTTTATAACGACGTGCTAAACATTGAATTATGTAGGAGTAAATATGTCGAATGATTATTTAATTCCTAGCTTATAATAATATGGGAAATAAACGAACAATTGTGACACAAAATATTTCTCATCTAACGTGTATAATATTGATTATGGATTATCATTGTATTAAAGTGTTTCATCAAATTATGGATTTATAGTTTACCTTTCGCCTGTGGTTAGTCACAAATCTGAAATACGTAATACGTGTATCTAAATATATAATAATAAATAATAAAATTTTAATATATGATTAAATAATTAGTTTAATTGTTCTACGAAAAAAACAAAGTTAAACTGTTCAACGAAGTCCACCGCTGAACAAGTGCCTTCTTTTCAATATTTGAGTAAATTTTAGAGTCGAGAACAAAATGCCATGCTGCTTTGTCACAAGGTCTCAAATATTTAAAAATTTTGGAGTCACATAAAGCCCTCTGGACTATTACAGCTCGTCTTGAATTTTGTGTTTTACAATTTCTTTAAACAGGCAGTTTCCCTCCTTTTTTCCCTTATTCTAATTTTTATCTTAATTTTTCGATCCACTTTTCACCTAAACCAATATGAAAGATTGTCATCGGCCAACATTTATATTGAGAGTCGCCATAGAAATGATTAGCCAGATTCGATCCCGCAACCTAGAAACTGCATGTTTCTATGTAACTACAATTAGAATGTCGGACCTTATTGAAATTATTTTCTTAGCATAAATAAATAAATAAGTAAATATCTTCACGCAATTCCCAATACAGGGGTAGACAGAGGTCTAGTCTAGACTATTAAGTACCTTCGACCCAACTTCCTCCGAAGATATTATCGAGACAACGTGACGGGTGGTGAGCCCGTCGCCGTCTTTGTGTCCAAGCTAACGATATAATTAGTACATAAGTTTTTGAAAAACCCATTGGTACGAGCCTGCCACCTGGGGATCGAACTCGGGTCCCTCGACTCGAAATTCCGACCACCCAACCACTAGGCTGTCGTTATTTTCTTAACATGGAATTATAAATATGAGAGATATTTAAACATTGTGAGACAAGACTATGATTTTAATTTTTAGTGTCCAAGCCTACAATACAATATACTTTATATAAGATAGATAAATATTAAAATAAACAAATTATAAGCATCCGTTACTCGAATACATACATTCATTCTTATCAAACAAATATTCGTCCTTCGCGGTATTCGAACGCGCAACTGTTATCTTCGAAGTCTGACTACGAAATATGACGCCGCAGGTTCGAGCCCGCTATTCGACTATTGTCGTTATATTATTGCTAATTAAAAAAAATTAGTTTCGTTACTGCTTTGTCCAGTATGAGCTTCAAAATTCTACGAATAGAGCTCACAACAAAAAAATCCTCTGAAAGTTTCTGCAAGTTTCAATTCACTTTCACATTGTAACGTATGAGTAAATGTAGATTTACCAACATTATTTTATCTATCTATAATTTGAAATAAGTTCAAAAGCTTTCTGCGTCTTCAATTGTGCAACTTGAGTGAAACTTATAAATAGTTACTGTGTATTGTTCACAATTTAAGACATATACTCCCTTAACACGAGAACTGCATCCGGCAAGTCCAGTTTAATGCCGATACCCGCCAACTCCCATACGCTCGTGACAACTTCGACTTTACGACGTAAAGTTCCAAGTCAACTATCACACTTTCGCACCGGGTACTGTTCCCGAGTCAGATTAAGTCAACTTAGTCTAACTTCGGCACGTTTTTGTTCCTTCGAGACTTTGTTCCTTATCAAATAAAGATAATACGCGTGTTAAAGAAATCGTTAAATTCTTAATGAGAATAAAATTTTATATTTTGTCATATTAAATATGCAACATAATTACTTTAAGTTTCATTTGCTTTATTTTGAAAGGAAAATGGCCCACTTCTGTGAAAGGTATTTAAAAGTGGCGGAAAATGTCTATAGCCCGTAATCCTTGTTCAGTAATCCAATTATTTAGGGACATTAAATTAATAATTTATGTATAATTTATATAAATAAATAATATTTTATATAAACAGCATAAATACTGTGTTACAGTATTTTTCCGGCCATTTGACAAAACATATGACAAAACAAATTATGTTATCATGAATACCAATTCAAAATATCTCATAAATGAAATCTGGGGTAGTGAGTGTATTAAATAAATACTCAAACGTATTAAAATTATTTCAAATATTCCAACGTAGACAACTACGTCGCGGTAAAGGCCCCGTCACAGCCACACCTAGCGGTTTCCTAATTCAGATTGCATTTTGCGGTAACGCTATGTCCTAAACAGAATATTGAATGACATGTATAAAATCGTCCGTTTATATTGTAAAGGTTTATTTTATTAATTGCATCAGAGCTTATACAGTCTTAAAGTGATTTCATTTTTTATACTAACTTAAGCTACAATAGAACACATTGACATTTTTTTTACTTGAATTCCTATATATTTTTAAAATACTTTCACTGTTACGAAATACTATCACTGTACTTGTTAGTACTTTCACTGTTTAAAATACGTCCAATGTTGATGAAAAGTAGAATAAGTTATATCTTTTTTTAAAATTACGAAGTATATAATAAACAATTCTAAAGTATTTTTACATAAGTACCTACTTTACAAAAATACATACTCAAAAATACATTGTCATTGGCAATTACTATGTGACAAATGACTGGAAAATGAGACTATCCACGATAAACGAGTGGTCGATATTCGAATCAGAAGTCTCGATTTAGATATAAATCTATAAAGGAGGAAGGCTTGAAACAGTGAGTTTCAAAGTTTTAGTAGTCAAAACTAATGTACAATTTATATCGGTTACCCAAAACAAGCTCCGGTGTGATGCGGCGCAAAAGAATTCGGAATTTCGAGTCAAGAGACGCATGTTCGATCCCAATGTGGCCGGCTCGTACCAATGAGTTTTTCAAAAACGTATGTTCTTATTATATAATTTGTTTGTTCATAAAGTTGTTCGTTGGCTTGGACATAAAGACGGCGACAGGCTTACCACCTATCACGTTGTCCCGAAAATATCTTCGGTGGAAGGTGAGTCGATGGGACTTAATTGTCTAGACTAAACCTCTGTCTACTCCTGTATTGGGAATTGCGCGAAGATATTTATTTATTTATTATATTACATGAATAATAAAAGGCAATGGAAAATTTTCATAATGCGTTTACCCGTGAAACTTGAGACATGCTCTAAGTATCCGGGTAACAAGAGATTTAGGGCTTCAACGACCAATATTTACACGAGCTTCGGCCTGAAATATAAGATAATGTATTTGGATCGCAATATCAGCGAATTTGAATAATATTTGCGCGTCTATACATGGCGTGATGGGAGATCGTAAATTTGATTCAATTCTGTGATTAAATTGAATTTACGATCTTTGTGTTTGTTTTCTGAGAACTGGAGTATAGTTCGACATTATACTGTTGACATATACGATTAGTTCATTGTGAAATTATTTGCCAGTAAAATGAGATATGTGAAGCAACTATGCATTTCTTCTTGTAAATATTTACTCTTGCTCAAACTTAATAATTCTTTGTCTTGTTAGATAAAATAAAGCAAAATAAAACAAATTAATAAAATATCAGAATTTTAAGGAAACATGTTTTTAAAACAAGCTTTATGTAAATTTTGACGGGTTTGGTAGATCATTTTTAAAAGTTTGATTTTTTAGTTTAAAGTCTCATTTTTAAAGGTTCTAGAAAACCACGAAAGCCGAGAGGTTGTTTGGTCGGAATTTCGAGTCAAGAGACCCGAGTTTGATCCCCAGGTGGCAGGCTCGTACCAATGGGTTTTTCAAAAACTTATGTACGAATTATATCGTTGGCTTGGACATAAAGACGGCGACGGGCTCACCACCTGTCACGTTGTCCCGAAAACATGTTCGGTGGAAGGTGGGTCAAAGGGATTTAATTGTCTAAACTAGACCTCTCTTTAACCCTGTATTGGGAATTGCGTGAACATATTTCTTACATAAATGTTTACACCTAGTGGAATTCGAATACGCAACCCTCAGCTTCAAACAGACCAAGTTTCGTAGGTAAGGACGTTACTAACTATGCTATCGACCTTCTATTTGATTTCAACAATCGTAGTCCAGTGAACTAAAGTTGTGATTTTTACTATAGCGAAAGAGTATACAAGTCCCTTACCGCTCCTAGCTGAAAGTATGAAGCGACTAAGGGAAAAGACAAATAAGACAATATCCGCTATGGACAGGTGGCGAGATGCCAGTATCGAAAAAAACACCACATTTAAATTAAGAAGGCCTAAGTATTGTGTTGTGGAAAGGTTACTGAGATCGCTTATCCCATTAAAGTGTAGTTATTATGGTAAAAATATCTTAAAATATGATCATTTATGTAAATGTGATAAAACATTTTATCCTTCCAAAATATATAACAAAAAGAGAACCATCTAAAACATATGTATATCCTAAGATTATCCCGAAATGCCTTAGCAAACAACTCGACTGATATTGTAACGGATCTCTTAATGTTTGCTTACACCCAGCAAATGCCTCGAGCTTGTAAGTAAAGCAAATCTTCGTGGATGTATGTACAAACTACAGACGTTTTACTTGTGCCAACTAATAATAACAATAAATAAATAAATATCTTCACGCAATTCCCAATACAGGGGTAGACAGAGGTCTAGTCTAGACACCGGTCTAGACAAGGCCCCTAGAGGATCGAACTCGGGTCTCTTGACTCGAAATTCCGACCACCCAACCACTCGGCTATCGTGATAGTATATAATAATAACTGATTAACAAATATATCACTACAAATATGTCACTACATGAACTGTGTGGTAACGGTCTAAGAATATTCACACTCCCTTTCTCCCGTGGGTGTGGTAGAGGCGACAAAGAGAAAGAGCCCAGAGTATCGTTGTGGCAACCGATAGATAGCAGGATAACCATCTCTAAAATGTCAGACCAAAATAATCAGACGGAATGTGGGCAGCAGCATCTGAGGTGCGTGAGTTGGGGGGGAGCCCACACTCCCCTTCCCCCAATTTTGGAGGGGGGGGGGCACTCTAAGGCCGGCAAGGCATCTGATATGCCTCTGGTATTCTGGTATTGCGGGTGTTCATGGGCGGCGGCAATCACTTACCATCACGTGAGCCGCCTGCTCGTTTTCCGGCCTTTTCTATTAAAAAAAAGGCAGAGTTCTACACAATTTAGTCCCTTCGACCCACCTTCCACCGAAGACATTTTCGGGATAACGTGGCAGGTGGTGAGCCCGTCACCGTCTTTATGTCCAAACCAACGATATAATTCGTACATAAGTTTTTAAAAAATACATTGGTACGAGCATGCCACCTGGGGATCGAACTCGGGTCTCTTGACTAGAAATTCTGACCACCCAACCACTCGGCTATCGTGACTATTAATATACCTACATAATATGGTACATTAATAGTCATATCCCAATTTTATAATATGGATTGAAGATATAGTTACAGCCGAGTGATTGAGCCATAAAGAGACTCGAGTTTGAAGAGTAAGACTTGTACCAATGAAATATTTCAATATATATGTGCTATAGTATCGTTTGATTTGACATAAAGACGGTGACGGGCTCACCACCTGTCGGTCACCACCTTCGTCCCAAAACATGTCTTCGGTGGAAGTTAGGTCAAAAGGACTAAATTTTGTAGACCTCTGCCTTTCGCTGTATTGGGAATGGTATGAGGTTGTCTTTAACCTCATACCATTCCCAATAGAGCGAGTCATACCATTCCCAACACAACCTAAAGAAGTCACGATAGCCGAGTTGTTGGGTGGTCGGAATTTCGAGTCGAGAGACCCGAGTTCGATCCCCAGGTGGGGATCGTTCGATGCCCAATGAGTTTTTCAAAAACTTATGTACGAATTTCATCGTTGGCTTGGACATAAAGGCGGCGACGGGCTCACCATCTGTCACGTTGTCCCGAAAATATCTTCGGTGGAAGGAGGGTCAAAGGGACTTAATTGTCTAGACTTGACCTCTGTCATTATATATATATATATATATATATATATATATATATATATATATATATATATATATATATATATATATATATATATATATATATATATATATATATATATATATATATATATATATATATATATATATATATATATATATATATATATATATATATATATATATATATATATATGAAGTTGTCTTTAGTCTGGCAAACCCGCACCATTCTGCCACTGGTACAAGCTAACCACCTGGGGACCGAACTCGCATCTCTTGACTAGAAATTCTGACCACCCAACCACTCGGCTATCGTGACTATTAATATACCTACATAATATGGTACATTAATAGTCATATCTAATTTTATAATATGGATTGAAGATATAGTTACAGCCAGTGATTGATCCATAAAAGAGACTCGTGTTTGAAGAGTAAGACTTGTACCAATGAAATATTTCAATATATATGTGCTATAGTATCGTTTGATTTGACATAAAGACGGTGACGGGCTCACCATCTGTCACGTTGTCCCGAAAATATCTTCGGTGGAAGGTGGGTCAAAGGACTAAATTTTGTAGACCTCTGCCTTTCGCTGTATTAGAATGGTATGAGGTTGTCTTTAACCTCATACCATTCCCAACACAACCTAAAGAAGTCACGATAGCCGAGTTGTTGGGTGGTCGGAATTTCGAGTCGAGAGACCCGAGTTCGATCCCCAGGTGGGGATCGTTCGATCCCCAATGAGTTTTCAAAACTTATGTACGAATTTCATCGTTGGCTTGGACATAAAGGCGGCGACGGGCTCACCATCTGTCACGTTGTCCCGAAAAGATCTTCGGTGGAAGGTGGGTCAAAGGGACTTAATTGTCTAGACTTGACGTCTGTCATTATATATATATATATATATATATATATATATATATATATATATATATATATATATATATATATATATATATATATATATATATATATATATATATATATATATATATATATATATATATATATATATATATATATGTATATATATATATATATATATATATATATATATATATATATATGAAGTTGTCTTTAGTCTGGCAAACCCGCACCATTCTGCCACTGGTACAAGCTAACCACCTGGGGACCGAACTCGCATCTCTTGAGTAGAATTCTGATCACCAAACCACTCGGCTATCGACAAGGAGATTCTCACTACATTTCCTTTACCTTCGAGCTCGTGGTAAATCTAGTGTTAATAAGTCTTTACTATATACTAATAGTAATTGCTTTAGTGCCGGCCCGGGGTCAAAACCGGGTCAATCGCTTGCTAGCTCGCTAACTACTGGTACTACGGCTCTCTCAAGGGGTAAGTTAATATTACAATTTAATAGTTCTAAAAAAATAATTGACGAGAGGTCTACCTCGAGACCCGAATCCTGCGAGGGATAAAACCCCCTCAAAGAAGACCCCAGTTGTTGTAATTGACAGATGGCAGGATAACAAACTCGATAAATATCAGACATAGCAGCAAAATTTTATTGAAGCTTGAAAATGACGAAAGTCCTCCTTCCGGAGATATCTACGACCTGCGGTGGATTTTAACAGGCCGTATACATTATCCATTATGTATGCACATAATAGAGTAGTTCCCGTCGTTTTACTGTTTTTTAATTGGATAACGTTTGTTTATTTCAAAGTTCAGTAATTAAAGGACAAATAATCAAATAGCAGTAACGTTAATAAACGTAACTACTTTTATAAACGTTAATATAACGAAATAGTAAAACGAGCTTAGTAAACAAAGCTCTACGATAATCCTCTGTGTTAATAGATTAATAGTGTAAATGTTATTTAAATAGCACGTGCGTGTATTTGTTACAGAGATTCACGCCAATTCCACGATATATTCCGATTATTGTTCGTGCGAACAAAAAATGGCGTTCGTATTGAACAAAACAAAGCCGCAAACCTGAGCAATTTGCTTTTGCAAACGTTATTCGTGCAATATTGTGCTTGTTTCATTTCTGCGCAAGCCGACGCAAAATGTATTTTGCGCGTAGAAAATGTTTGGTTTCTAAATTATATTTTTGCCGCTATGTTGACAATCTCTGTTAAACTATTGTTTTCAGATATGTTAATTGTCATAACTTTGGTACGAATGTGATATAAATGAATGTATGAATGAATGGATATACTTTTATTGACCACCACAAATAGTAGCATACATAAAAGTAACAAAGGATACAAAATATTGTAAAATGCACAATTTGGCGGCCATGTCTCTTCAGAGCGATCTCTTCCAGGCAACCAATGGCGTGACGGAAAAGTTTACTACGTAGATGGTGCAATAGGAACATACATAATACATAACTAAAGGAGATACATACAATAATGTATACATATATACACATACACACTAACTAGTTTTTTTTTAAAGAATACTAACAATGCCGAATAACATTACTAGTATTCCTGTTAACCACTCCAATTAAGCTGCAATGCCTGTGCCTGGAGTTGGTTTACTTCAATGGCGGGGCCCGAACCTGCGACGTCATGTTTCGCAGTCCGCGCCCTAAACTATTAGGCTATTGCCGCTTCAGTTATATACATACATACATATATACATACTTAAATGCTAAATAAATATATACGATGCATAATATATACATATACTAGATGACATAAAGCGTCAATAGCATAATGCGTACGGACAGTTTCAGGTCCGCCCTTCGACTATTGTCGTGAACCACTCTAGATACTAGGCATTGGAGTTTATTAAAATTATTTTAACAGGAATACTGGTAAATTTATTTACGATTACTAGAATATTTATAAATTAAAAATCTTTATGAATACTCACAACGGTAATCTTTTGGTGGGCCTTCATATTCATAATATACAATATAAATATGTTTATGTATAAATTGTGAAATAAGTAAAAGTGAATTTGAATTTCTTTGACAATGAAATTTCACCAAGAGATCACAATCAAGAGTATAAAATAAGATTTTTTTATAATACGTTTAAATAATATAATTTTTATTTACAAATATTTTACATCCATATATCTAAATGTGTAAAAATGTATCGCATTACTAAGAACGGCTTTATCGATTTGTCTGATTTTTGCCATATTCATAATTGCCATTACGGCTAGTAGGGTCTGCTTAATTTTGTGAGCGTAGTTCCGCTTTCTAAACACAACAAATAAATAAAGTTAAAAAAAATTAGAAATAAAATACTTTATGATCACACTTTCTTCTTTTGACCCTATGACCTGCCGTAAGACCCTACTAAGAGAAAAGCCTTGATAATAATGTCAATGGATACCTATTGATGTCGGAATAACCATCTCAAAAAAATATTCATCAAAATGAGCAGACCGGTGACAGGTCATTCCCGGCTTCTAAGGTGCTAGATGTCTGCTACAGCGATCATCAATCCACTTATCGAAGTTGGTGATTATGGCAAAACATTCCCACGGGAGAGGCCTGCATCCAGCAGTATACTATTACAGGCCTTTTAAACATATTTATCGTAATAGAAATACATAACTAAAATAAATATCTTCACGTAATTCCCAATACAGGGGTAGACAGAGGTCTAGTCTAGATAATTAAGTCCCTTAGACCCTAGAAGATATTTTTGGGAAAACGTGACGGGTGGTGAGCCGTGAGATATAATTCATACATAAGTTTTTGAAAAACCTATTGGTACGAGCCGGCTACCTGGGATCGAAGTCGGGTCTCTTGACTAGAAATTCCGACCGGCACTCGGCTATCGTGACTTTTAACGTTATGTATATATGTATAGTAATAGAAATAAATTCTGAAATTAAATAGTTAAAAATTTAAACAGCTGAAATTTTAAAACAATGAGTTTGAACGTCTGTGCAGTAACAACTTCATTATTCACTCGAGATTCCTTTTTTAAAAAATATGAAAAAATAAGCGCAGAGCTCGCTTCGTCGTCATGCCCGCGTGAGTTTCTAGAATTTTCCACGAGAGCGCGCTTTAGAATGCTCGTAGGTGCATCATAGACGATGTCTGGGAATACGTAATGCAAATGATGATAATTACTATGCAGAATACAGTAATATGTGTTATTTTAACGACTTGATTGCACTTCAGTTAGGGAGATAAAAATACTTAAGATTGCAATTAGTGGTAGTATATGCAATAGAATCATTGGTATACGGTTTTCATAAAAAATAATAGCTAGTAGTAATTGGAATATATCGTTAATAAAAGCATGATATGTTTTTTTAAATTGAAAATTTATTTGAAATTATAATTATTTCAAGTGTTCCGACATTATAATTATTTTCAAAATAAGTGAAGAAGTTATATTTTCACGTTCTATTCCATTACGATCAAAATGCAAGAATATTTTCACGCCATTCCTAATACAGACAGACAGTAGATAATTAAGTCCTTTCAACCCACCTTCCACCGAAGACATTTTTGGGACAACATGAGGTAGTGAGCCCGTCGCCGATGTATCCAAGCCAAAAATATAATTCGTAGAAAGTTTATGAAAAAACGTGGTACGAGCCTTAGTGATCGAACTCGGATCTCTTGATTCGAATTAGATAGGAATTCGATTCAAGAGACCCAACCACACTGCTATCGTGACTGTTGATGATAATTACTGTCGATGGTAATTGTTGATGTCTCTTTTTTATTTTTGTGTTTAATGATATTAAAGTTATTATGACTCTTAAAAGCTCTTGGAATCTGTGGTAGGGACATTATGAAATCACGACGATCTGGTAGAAAGATTCAGGTTGAAATACATCGAAGTTTTACATCGGTAAAATAATGAAAGGGAGGTTATTCCAAACACTCGCAAATATTGATGTTATAAGATACGATCAGTTATAATTTTATACCAAAGTGCAATGAAGTTTAATAGAATAGTTACCATCAAAAACAAGAGTAAAGTCATACGCGATGGAAGTGAAACCTGCAGAATACTAACTCTATTTCATTTTCGCAGAATAAGTCCAGTTGGTAAATACGAATGCCTTCTTTTTAATGTTGCTTTTTCGCTTCTTCTACTAAACCTAAACGTATTTCACTACGCAACCGAATAAAAATTCACGATAATAAAAAACTAAAATAAATATACCCTTAAAAATAATTCTTTATTCAATTCTTGTGAAATTTGTAAGTAAATTGCATTTCAATTGATTCAAATATCAAATATGCATGTATTTAGAGTTCCGTACTAAAATAAAAAAGACTGCCTATAGGTGTCTTGTTCAGAGACAAGATCTTTTATTTATTTTTTTGCATAATAAATTTCGGTAATAAGTCACCGGAGAAGTCATGGTGGTTTGAGACAGTGGTAGTTAAAAATTATCAGGTAGTTATATATATTTTTAATTGCCACGCATTTACAATACTGGGATTGTCAGAGATGTAGACAATTTAGAGGAATTTCACTGTACCGGTTTCTGTCTTAGTGGTCAAGACATTGGCTTCCCATTCACCAACGAAGGCAAGTCAGGGCACTTCTCACACTTTTTTCTATTTAATTCGACAATCGTTGTCCTGACTATTTGAAACGTAAGTTTCAATTTCTATCTGATACGCATGAAAGACCTCCTCGTTCTTCGGAGACTCTTACACTCTCTCCAGGTAGCAGGCTCGTACGGCTCACCACCCGTCACGTTTTCCCAAAAATATCTTCGGTGAAAGGTAGGTCTAAGGGACTTAATTATCTAGACTAGACCTCTGTCTACCCCTGTATTGGAAATTACGTGAAGATATTTATTTTAGTTATGTATTTCTATTACGATAAATATGTTTAAAAGGCCTGTAATAGTATACTGCTGGATGCAGGCCTCACCCGTGGGAATGTTTTGCCATAATCAACAACTTTGATAAGTGGATTGATGATCGCTGTAGCAGACATCTAGCACCTTAGAAGCCGGGACTGACCTGTCACCGGTATGCTCATTTTGATGAATATTTTTTTGAGATGGTCATCCTGACATCTATAGGTATCCATTGACATTATTATCAAGGCTTTTCTCTTAGTAGGGTCTTACGGTAGGTCATAGGGTCAAAAAAAAAGTGTGATCATAAAGTATTTTATTTCTAATTTTTTTTAACTTTATTTATTTGTTGTGTTTGGAAAGCGGAACTACGCTCACAAAATTAAGCAGACCCTGCTAGCCGTAATGGCAATTATGAATATGGCAAAAAATCAGGCAAATCGATAAAGCCGTTCTTAGTAATGCTCCTACATAATATGATCTCTCTCTACATTTTCAGATCATTACAATACATTTTTTTACACATTTAGATATATGGATGTAAAATATTTGTAAATAAAAATTATATTATTTAAACGTATTATAAAAAAATCTTATTTTATACTCTTGATTGTGATCTCTTGGTGAAACTTCATTGTCAAAGAAATTCAAATTCACTTTTACTTATTTCACAATTTATACATAAACATATTTATATTGTATATTATGAATATGAAGGCCCACCAAAAGATTACCGTTGTGAGTATTCATAAAGATTTTTAATTTATAAATATACTAGTAATCGTAAATAAATTTACCAGTATTCCTGTTAAAATAATTTTAATAAACTCCAACGCCTAGTATCTAGAGTGGTTCACGACAATAGTCGAAGGGCGGACCTGAAACTGTCCGTACGCATTATGCTATTGACGCTTTATGTCATCTAGTATATGTATATATTATGCATCGTATATATTTATTTAGCATTTAAGTATGTATATATGTATGTATGTATATATATGTATGTATGGTATATGTATTTTATTTACCTTTATGTTTATGTGCTATAATTTCTAAATTCATTATATTTCTTATTCTTTACTGTTATGTATTATAATAACCGCCTTCGATGTTTTCCATTCTTCAAGGTTGACAGGCAGAGAATGCTTTATGCATTATGTCCGCCTTTTGTACTTACATATTTTATAAGGTTCCAAAAGTTAAATAAATAAATATGTTATCGTAAAAAGGTAACTATAGAAAAATAAACAGAATAACCTTTTCCGTAATTTTTTCTTTTTTGTTTCGGTTTAGTCACGACGTGAAAAACCTTGAAAACCGCAATGGCTGCCGATAGTTTGCGAAACTATCTGAAAAAAACAGATCAAAAACTAGTCCGGTGAGCAATAGGGTAGGAATGGTCCGGCCACATAGCTCGTAGAACTGACAACCGTTGGGAAAAGAAAGGTTATCAGTGGTAAACTCATATAGGCAAACGCAGTGTAAGACGACTCCTTGTAAGATGACCAAGATACCTGCACAATCGATGGAAGCAGGTGGCACAAGACCGTTCTATGAGACGATCTTTGGGGAATCCTAGTAATGTTATTCGGCATTGTTAGTATTCTTTAAAAAATCTAGTTAGTGTGTATGTATATATGTATACATTATTGTATGTATCTCCTTTAGTTATGTATTATGTATGTTCCTATTGCACCATCTACGTAGTAAACTTTTCCGTAACGCCATTGGTTGCCTGGAAGAGATCGCTCTGAAGAGACATGGCCGCCAAATTGTGCATTTACAATATTTTGTATCCTTTGTTACTTTTATGTATGCTACTATTTGTGGTGGTCAATAAAAGTATATCCATTCATTCATACATTCATTTATATCACATTCGTACCAAAGTTATGACAATTAACATATCTGAAAACAATAGTTTAACAGAGATTGTCAACATGGCGGCAAAAATATAAGTTAGAAACCAAACAATTTCTACGCGCAAAATACATTTTGCGTCGGCTTGCAGAAATGAAACAAGCACAATATTGCACGAATAACGTTTGCAAAAGCAAATTGCTCAGGTTTGCGGCTTTGTTTTGTTCAATACGAACGCCATTTTTGTTATATATATATATATATATATATATATATATATATATACATATATATATATATATATATATATATATATATATATATATATATATATATATATATATATATATATATATATACATATATATATATATATATATATATATATGTATATATATATATATATATATATATACATATATATATATATATATATATATATATATATATATATACATATATATATATACATATATATATATATATATATATATATATACATATATATATATACATATATATATATATATATATATGTATATATATATATATATATACATATATATATATATATATATGTATGTATGTATATATATGTATGTATGTATATATATATATGTATGTATGGTATATGTATTTTATTTACCTTTATGTTTATGTGCTATAATTTCTAAATTCATTATATTTCTTATTCTTTACTGTTATGTATTATAATAACCGCCTTCGATGTTTTTCCATTCTTCAAGGTTGACAGGCAGAGAATGCTTTATGCATTATGTCCGCCTTTTGTACTTACATATTTTATAAGGTTCCAAAAAGTTAAATAAATAAATATGTTATCGTAAAAAGGTAACTATAGAAAAATAAACAGAATAACCTTTTCCGTAATTTTTTCTTTTTTTGTTTCGGTTTAGTCACGACGTGAAAAACCTTGAAAACCACAGGGGCTGCCGATAGTTTGCGAAACTATCTCAAAAAACATCAAAATTTTATAAACCAGATCGGTGCTCGGACACTAGGGTCTAAGGTACCAGGTATCTGATATAATTACACACTCTAAGCTACATTTAGAGAAGTTAGAATAGAATTATGTCCAAAATTCTGCAAGCAAAAAAAACAATAAATGGCATAAGTTACTTGATCCTAAGGAAAGAAAAGCACCGCCTACATCCCACAGATGATAACATTAAACACAATGCAACACTACCAAACAAGAACTGCACTCAAAACCAAAGGGTGCATACGCCATCTTAGATTAGAATGCGACATGTATTTCGCCTTAAAACATGTAGGCTTAAACGCTAATACGGAACAGTCACTAGTTTCAAAGGTCGGGATCGAAGCTGCGGCACTTGCCTTTTATACTCCGTATTTTATTGGGATGATACCGCTAAGAATTCGACGCCCGGGAAAAAAATCTTTGTCTTGAAAATGGCAATGTTCAGACGGTTGGTTAACTATTAACTATCTAAAAAAAACAGATCAAAAAACTAGTCCGGTGAGCAATAGGGTAGGAATGGTCCGGCCACATAGCTCGTAGAACTGACAACCGTTGGAAAAGAAAGGTTATCGAGTGGTAAACTCATATAGGCAAACGCAGTGTAGGACGACTCCTTGTAAGATGACCAAGATACCTGCACAATCGATGGAAGCAGGTGGCACAGGACCGTTCTATAAGACGATCTTTAGGGGAATCCTATGTTGAGCAGTGGACTTTTGATAGGATGTTATGATGATGATGAACGGCAGCATAGTCCAAGGTGGAGGTATATGATCACCAATTCGCTTGCCAAGCGTGGTGGCTGTAACATCCTCCTGACAGGAGAGGCAGGAGACGCCCTGTGGACATTTAGTGCGCCATGAGTCAGTAACTTTTTAGAAAGAATATATTCCCATTTCAAATGTAAGTACTTATTAAAACTAAAATTAACTTTTCGATTTTTATTTTTCATTTGCGAAGACTTCGTCTATATGCGATTCGGTTACTGCTTCGTTGTGCAGAGTAAAACCAATTTTGAGCCTTTAGCAGTTAATAAAAGAGAATATAACTCCATTAGCGGGCCGTGAACTGGCCTAATGCAAAACGGAAACGCCTCTCCCTTGAGACAAACTCAATTAATTCCTCTTACAACACAGGTCGCTCGCGATGAAAGCTTTTTAATTTTTAAGACCATTCCACTGAAAAGCCTCGCTATATATAAGAGCACTGAATTTATACTTTTAAACGTCTATGATATAGGTACCCGTTGAGGCTTTTAGAGTGTTTTTCACGTCTCTTTAAAATCAAATATTGGTAATAATCATAAAGGTTTCTAAGCTCAAAGTTTCTATACTTCACTTAGTACTTTATGTGTTTGTTAATATCGGAGCTTATGCAGTACTTGCGAAGTACAACTACAGTAGAATGCGAAGAAAATTGGCTGCCGGGCGAATGCTGGATGTTAGCTTTAAATATATTATTTAAGCAATTGTATTTAATTGTGTCTAACACAAGTAGTTTTTTTTTATATAAATATTACATGATTATGAATTTTGAAAAGTAGTTTAGTGAGTTTAGCGTTTTGATATAATTTTATAATATTTACCTGGCAGACTAAGCTTCACTTTGTGAAAAAGGTTTATTTTTTCTATTTAAGCTATTGCTATTTAGTTGCTTACTATCTAGGCAATACATTTTTAATAAATTATTTATTTTCTATCGCATATAATAAATGAATACTCTCAGAGATTATACCTATATAGATAAATTTTGGAGGTAAACCGCTTCATAAATAATATAAAAGACCAATATATAAAGAAGAATAACATAAAGTACCAAAAGTATAATACTAATTAAGCTTAAAAAATAAAACTATCTAAATATGAAATATATGCTCGATTCCAATCCGCAATCGGGATACTATTTTATAAATTTAAATTCAAAATATTTTTTTCAAGATTTACTTGTTTAAATTAATAAGAACTTGGCCAAATAAAATGGTATCAAGATACCGTTGAATAAAAGTGGTCACTCCGTGGAAAGAAATACCCTGAAGTATACAGAAAAATGTTTAAATTAATAAAAATCGTGGTGTTTATCGCATGATGAGTAAAAAACTAATTTTATGAAAAAAAAACATGCTATTTTACAGTCGGTTAGACATAAACCTTACTGCTATATTTAAAAATTTAAATTATTTTAGAATAAAAATACAACTGTCAACGGAATTCTTAATTTTTCTTATATAATTAGGTACTTATCTGGGAAAAGTTCTATGACTTTTTTCGCCTCGTTTATATTTAAATAATATTAGATCGTTAAAAGTATTCGGAAAATTAAAACGAATATTTTTTTACATGACCACGAACAGATGAAGTAAATGACGAAGATGAAGAGGTCTTATATATTTATGTAAGGGTGGCAATAAATCACATTGGTATCAAATTTTTACACCAGGGTTTATAAATAAAAACCTGGTTATTTAAAAGTTATATATTTAGGGTTGGGGCGGACTGCGCATGTTGGCAAATAACTTGTTGGTCCGAGGCGCGTATCCGAACACGGCAGTGCGGCGTGCAGTCGCGGACGCCCGACGCGTGTCCCGCCATTTTCGAAACATTTCCGAAGCCGAAAATCATACTCCGATCCGATTTTCAGTTTCTTAACAGGTTGACAAATTAATTGCAAACGGTTGTGTCTGACGCATCTTTTATTTTAATTAGGTTCTTCATTTCCTAAAACTTTGTTAATTTTACTTACTGGGGTTGCTTTTAAAATAATTTTCTTACATGAAAAACTATTTACATAATTTATTTTTGAAAAAAAAAAATAAGCATTAAATTAAATTTAACAGAATAGACATTAATTTTATTCATAGATTTATCAGTATCATATTTGTTCAAATGATTAAAAAATACGGAAAATTATAAATTATAGTAACAACATGAATACATATTATAATGTTAACTGTAAGAATGTACTCTAAAGTGAAATCGAAATGAGAAGAAAGTGAAAATTGTGCCGCAATGACGCCTAGACATTTTCTTATCGCATGGACTATCTGGTTTGCGTTGCCATTGGCAACTGGCCATCTCAATGTGCTGATTAGTCAGGCCGAGGTGAAAAAGTTGTTGGGTAAGATTTAAATTATTATTTCATTGTAAATCTGATTCAAATCAAAAGATTTTTACACAGAAATTTTCTTTTTTATGATTATAAAACTAGTACTAAATTTGTGGAAAATGTATCGGTGTGTTTTAAAATGTACAATTGTGAGAAATATACTACAGTAAAAACAATTAACAGAAAATACAGCTATGTATATGTGTTAAATAACTAAAATAAATTTATACACAACGAAAACAAAAAGTTATTCAAAGTTAAACTCCTTTTCTATAAAGAAAAATGGTAGTTTTAACGTGCACTGATATTTTGAAACCAATTGTCACTATCATTGCTACCTTCACTCCTTACAAATATTATTATTGATAATTTATGAAAGACCCAAGAAAAATGATAGTTTGTGTTGATTGGTGGTATGAGATGATCTTACCACCATCAAGGTTTCAGTATCAAATCTCGCACGGGCATAACATGCGAATGGATGTATATTATAATTTATTGTCGTGATAAACGTGTTTAATATTATATGTATGAATTGTAATTAACTTTCTCTGACATGTTCATGGCCGTGTGAATGAGTGTTTAGAATACCTAATTACTGAGTCGTGTGTACCTACGTAATTTGAATCCCAGCAAAAGAAAATATTTGTGTAAAACTCAAATTAGATTTCCTCGGGTCTGATTGTATTACATTGGGTTTAGCAAAGGAAGATACCTTTATTGCTCAAATGAATGTTTCTTTCTAATCTTAACACAAAAGACAGCAAAAAAATATCTTCACGCAATTCTATACAGGCGTAGACAAAGGTCTACACCGTTAAATCCTTTTGACTCATCTTTCACCAAAGTCATTTTTTGGGACAATGTGACAGGTGATGAGCCCGTCGGCGTCATTATGTCCAAGCCAACGATATAAATCGTACAAGTTTTTGAAAAAACCTTTGATTAGAGCCTGCCATCTGGGCACGGAACTCTGGGTCTCTCGACTCAAATTCCGATCACCCAACTACTCGGCTATCGTGATTTTTACAAACATAATTTAGCGGTATAGTACATAAGCCAGATTGTGATATACCCCGCTATAGAGTTCCTTCTATGACCATATTCGGCGAGTGAATTGTTGAACGTCGATCTATTAACTTTTCACTACTGTAGTTGCTTTACATTTCTTTATAATATATAGGTAGCTATTCAGTTTTAAAAAGGTTGCAGAGCATAATTGCAGAAACGCATGTTTTTTTCTGTCGTAGTGTTATGTATTTATTTATAGGTATGTATAAATACATCACATTACGATATAAAATATGTCATGTATTATATGCAGTATCATTTGTCATCTATGTCATCATAACGGCCTGTAAAAGTCCACTACAGGACGTAGGCTTCTCCCAAGCCCTGGTAAGCGGATTGATAATCGCAGTATTAGGCACCTTGTAACGTAGACAGCAGCAGCAGCAGTATGACAAACAGCAATCTGCCTGTCATTGGTATGTTTAATTTTACATACAATCACGCCTCTTTCCCGTAGGGGTAGGCAGAGACCGTTTCTTTCCACTTGCTACGATCCTTACATACTTGTTTCGTGTGTCCATTTTCATTATTCCATTCATACATTCTCTTCGATTTAGGGTACCCTTGACCTGGCCTTTTTTTCAGGACGTCCCTGATTTGGTCTCGGAAGGTCCGCCTAGGTCTTCCCCTTCCTACCCCTCCATTCACACTCGCCTTATGTACTTTTTTCTTCAATCGGTCTTCATTCATTCTCTCGACACGGCCAAACGATCTCAGCATATCTTTCTCAATTTTAGTCACTACAACTTCTTTCAAACCACACCGTTTCCTTATCTCACTATTCCTTATCCTGTCACTTAGTTTAATGTTTAATTTTTGTCTGGTATTTTTCCATATGGTTACCCTGCCATCTATCAGTAGTATTATTAACGTATGTACAGTATAAAGCTCTTTAAACTATTATTATACCTTCCAAGGTAATAAATTCACGTGGAAGACAAAGTTTTTTTGTTTTATTTTAGTATGTACAGCTAATGACACTTGATAACAGATATTATAGGTTTTGTCAGTTGATTGTATTTCAGTTCGTGTTTCGGCCTGTTACAATATGTATAGTCGATTTTTAGGGAAATGCGTCTTTAATTGTAGGTGGAGGTTAATTTAATTTTAGTAAATTTAAGTAATATTCTCGTATATTTAATGTAGTGAATGCACTTATTGAATGAAGTGAAGAATGAATGAAGTTATTTGTTGGATAAATCTATTAAGGTTTTGTTGAATTGTGGGCATAATAATTTACTGTCACCTTTTTTTTCACCTTTTAAAGTCACCATAGCCGAGTGGCAAGGTACCCGATTTCGATTCCTAGGTGGCAGGATGGTACCAATGGGTGTTTTTCAAAAACTTTATTATCGTTGGCACCGGTCACGAAGTGCCAAAAATATCTTCGGTGAAAGGTGGGTCGAAAGGACAGAAATGGCGTGAAGACAATTTTTTATTTTTAAAGTAGCTATGTCTACTAATAGATGGCAGGATAATCGTCTCTAAAAATACCAAACCAATTTGCGAGATGGTCTGTACAGCGATTGCCAATCTGCCTGTCAAGCTTGACATTTATGAATAATCCTCCTTACGGGAAATATCATTATACTGCTGTGGATTTTCACAGGCTATTATGTAAGTAAGTAAAACAATTTTATTTAAATATTATATTTAATAAAAAAAGAGCAAACAACACATCTTTGACATGCACACACACAGGCAGCACACATTCACGCAAACATTCACTATTAGAATACGACGAATTATGAATTTTATTTTTTAACGCTTCGTCCATTTCACTGGTTTAAATATTTTCCCTCGTTTTTGAAGTCTGTATCGCTTCTTTGTTAGTTGCAATATCAATTGAATGGAAATCTGTTACTGGCTTAGTTCTCATATAGTAACTAGATTTCGTTAAAACTACTCTAGAAATAATGATACCAATTTCTTTAAAACGGCGATCGATTCACTACCTGTCGCGTTGTTGATGAAAAGTGGGTTGAAGAGAACTCTCTCTTGACTTCTACCCTACTATTACAGAAATGCGTGAAGATATAAAATAAAATTAGATTATGGAACGAAAAAGTGTACAGGTAAAGTGAAGGTACAGATTTTTACTGATTTGCATATCAAGCGCAGTCACACGACAAAATTGCGACGATGCTCCGTTTAACTTTAGTTAATCGATTCGTCTCGTCGTAAATTTTCCCCCGTGGATGTACATAAAATATAAGTATATATGTACATGATGTGGCGAGATAAAGTATTATGAATGGCGGATTGACCGATTACGAGAAAACCTCGGAAAATCCTAGAGCAAAATTCAGCAGCCACGAATAAAGCGTCGGCTATCGTAACTCTGTAAGTCTATGTCCTGCAGTAGACTTTAGACTAGACAAAGACTAGTAAATTGTAGTCAAAGACAGCGATAGACTGACTGACAGCGATAGTCACGTTCTCCCAAATAAACTTTGGTGAAAGGTGAGTCAGAATGACTTAATCGCTTCGACCTCTCGAAATGCGTGACGATGTAATAATTTATCGGCGAATAATAAATCTATGTGATTATGTTATATTTAAATATATGCCAGAAAAATATGCCGTGTGGTGTCAGCGTAATACAATCCACTTTCTTCCAGTGGTTGTATTAAGAGGCAATTCAGGGAAAATCCTTATAAATACCAGTGTCTATCGATAGATGGCGGGATTATTATTCTAAAAATAAACAATAGGTGCGAGGTGTATGTTGTTGCCGTCGCCAATCCGCTTGCCAATCGTAGCGATCATATCCAACCCTTACTTACGTTATAGGCTTTTATCTAGCAGTGGACTTTTACAGGCCGTTATGTATGAATGTAGGCAAATAAATAAAACCAACAGAAACTATCCATTGTATACATACATAACACATGTAAGCTTATACGATTGGCATCGCACTGTCCAAATTTAATTTATAAAATAAATAAATAAATATCTTCACGCAATTCCCAATACAGGGGTAGACAGAGGTCAAGTCTAGACAATTAAGTCCCTTTGACCCACCTTCCACCGAGGATATTTTCGGGACAACGTGACAGGTGGTGAGCCCGTCGCCGCCTTTATGTCTAAGCCAACGATGAAATTCGTACATAAGTATTTGAAAAACTCATTGGTACTGCCCCCTGGGGATCGAACTCGGGTCTCTCGACTCGAAATTCCGACCACCCAACAACTCGGCTATCGTGAATTTTAAAATTTAATTTAAATTTTAAAAGTCACGATAGTTGATTAAAATTTAATTTAAATTGTTCATAATCGGATGAAAATATTTTGAAAATGTGTAAACGAAGGAAAATGTCGAAGGAAAAAGGTACATATATTTGAGTCATTACCGTATCTATTGCCCATGAAATAGGAAAAAATAGCACTGTCAGTAAAATGAAAAAAAAAAAACACCACTCATATTAAATATCATTATATTACGAATCTGCCAACAATATACCACAAATGAGGGTACAACTAGAAAACAAAAATCCTCACGCCATTCCCAATGCTCCGCCGTATTCCACGGTCGCTAGGTGGACTTCTCAATTTTGAGTAAGGAGAACGAGCAAGAAAGACGAACATCGTTGCGGCCGTCCATCGACATCAGTCACACAAGAAAGTGTTGCGAAAGTCGAGAAAATTGTATTGAGCCATCGAAGAGTTACCATCCGATACTTAATTCAAGAAACGGGCATTTCATATGGAAGTATTCAATTAATATAGAAACAATCTTTGAATATGAGAAAAGTCTCCGCAAGATGAGCGCCGAGAATGTTAACCGACAGTTAAAAACAAAATCGTATTGACATTTCGAAGATATTGTTGGATACGTTTCAAGAAGATTTTGAAAATTTATGTTTCGTTTCGTAACAATGTATGAAACATGGATCTATCATTTCGATCCCGATACAAAACAGTAATCTTCGCAATGGAAACGGCCATCATCATCGGCACCGAAGAAGTTTTGCGCCGTGCTCAATATTTTGGGACTCAGAAGGGATATTGTTGACCTGGAGCATGGAACCACTATTACAGGCCAATATTATGTAAAGCTGCATAATGTTAAATTATGCAGCTTTAACAATTCCCAAGTTGAGTAATGCCATAAAAGAGAAAAAGAGAGGGAAACTTCGAAGGGGCGTGCTGTTTCATCACGACAACGCACCCGCGCAGAGGTCGGTAGTTGCGATGGCTGCCGTTCAGAAAGCTGGCTTCGGATTATTTGACCACCCCCCTTATTCACCAGATCTGGCGCCTAGTGATTTTAATCTGTTCTCCAAATTGAAAGAATACTAAAGGCGAAACAGGTACGAAGACGATGACGAAGTGATAGATTCCGTGAAGAGCGTTTTACATGACCAAGACAAAACTTTTTTTAAAGTGAAAGCCTTGGAAAAGCGCTGAAGTCGATGTGTATAGAGACTCGGAGACTATGTAAAAAAATAACTTGTTAAGTTATCAATTGTCTTTGTATTCTATCTCACTACTTTTTGATCCCTCCTCATAATTAACCTGCTGCTGTTCATAGGCAATGCAATTATCAAATTTTTACGTAACGCATTTCGGATACACTTTTAATAATGCGACTTTACACCCGCTTCGAATCTGCGCTTTTCAAATTGCGCCTTTCAAACTGCGAAAGGTATTGACGAGTTTTGCATAATAGTGATACTTATTTTAATTAAATCGGTTAAGCGGTTAACTTTTGAAAATATAATAGACAGTCACAATTAATAACATTTAGTATAAACGAAAATATAAGGTGGTGAGCCTTTTCCCGTCTTAGTATCACCGTAAATGGTACAATATAAATACCTACATACACAAACATTTACATAGATAAATATGCATATGTACATATTCATACTCACAACCAATTCCTATTCATAACTAAAATTTATCCTTAACCTTAAGATTGGCTATCTTTTACTTCTGTTACTCATTGCTATTGCTTGTTTATTTTGTATTACAAATTTATATGTAGATGCATAAATTTAATTAATTGATTTGACACAATAACTGAGTGGTTGGACAATCTGAATTCGAAGAAGAGATTCGAGAGAAGAGGAATCATGGTTACCAATGAGTTATTGTGAATCCAATGTAGAAATAGTATCATTAGCTTTGTCTCTAAGGTGCCGACAGGCTCGCCATTTGTGACGTTGCCGAAATAAAATGTGCACCTCAGACTGTATGATGATAAAAATAATTTTAGTATTTAATGAATATTTTTTTAAATGCATTATGTACTATACATTGTAAAAAATCTTTATCACCAAGCTCGCGCTAATACTGTTACGTGTTTTGTTCCATTATTATATTTGCCTTCAGAACAATGATACTTGTGTTATAAAACCTTTATAAAAATTCTGGTTGTAGCTCATTTAAGATGAGTGATGTAGGTACCAGAGATCCAATTAACGTTACTAACGTTGTGGCGAAGTAGAAAGAAGTGCCTTGTCAGTGGTGAATATGTTTTCGTCTGTTTTCTACAAAGAAGATGAATAAATAAGAATCCATGATCTCCATAGGCGAGTGAGGTCACTGGTTCAACTCATGGCTGGATATCTACCCGAGACAATGTAGAAAATCTTCTGCATTGAGAAGATTTTCTACATTGTCTCACGTCTGGGTGGTTGGTTCCTTCATTGTTTCTGATACCATTATTCAGGATCAGAACAGTGTATGTTACGTTGTCCTTATCTATGTATGTATTTAAAAAATAACCAGTGAAGAATTTTTATCCTTTCATGTTAGAAACTATATATTGTTATTCAAACGACATTGAAAATAGATGTAATACGTAAATAATTTTTAATTACAATTTTTGTTCCTCGAAGATACTTTGTTTCCTATAAAGACTATTTGGGCGTAAAAAAAGTAAATATCCTTGTTCAGTCCGTATATCGACTCTTTTTATATCTTTGTATTTCTTTATATTATAACTATTTTCATACAGGCTAAAAAGGCATAAAAACTGAAATATTTGAATGAATATAAACAGAATATATATAAACCATACACAATTTTTTTACTATAAAATTTGGTGACTGGTATAAATAAGCGTCTGTTACTTTCTTCGTGTGTGTGTGTGTGTGTGTGGTGTCAAAGCTATCTTAATACTTGAGAAAAAGCCTTAAAATATTTTTTAATAAAATTATCTTTATTTACAGAAGTCTCTTATCTTTGACACTATCTAAACAACTCCGATACAAAGGATCTTGCGCCTCCGCAACATTGAAGTCATCCCCCATTTCCGAAGATCAAAAAAATGTAATTATCTACCCCCGATCTACCCTCAACCATTTATATTTGTTCTACAAATTCGACGTATTTCGTATACGCAATTGGACGCGTTTCCAACATTTCCTTCGATACGATCGTCCTACTCACGAAATTTAACGTCAATATATATTTAAAGCAATGTAATTTTGCAAAGTCACGATAGCCGAGTGGTTGGGTGGTCGGAATTACGAGTTCGATCCCCAGGTGGCAGACTAGATAAGTTTTTGAAAGACCAATGGGTTTTTCAAAAACTTATGTACGAATTAAATCGTTGGCTTGGACATAAAGACGGCGATGAGCTCACCGCCTGTCACGTGGTCCCGAAAATATCTTCGGTGGAAGGTAGGTCGAAGAGACTTAATTGTCTAGACTAGACCTCTGTCTACCCCTGTGTTGGGAATTGCGTGAAGATATTTATGAAATATTTATTTATTTATTTATGTAATTTTTGTTTAAAATGAATTATACGTAGTTGTAATAATTCACACGCTGAAATGGCTATGGGCTGACAATCTGATAGAACTGACAACGGTTGGAAAAATCACAGTCTTGTGTAGGAAAACTCTGTGTAGGACGACCGCCAACAAAATTGAGCGATTACCTACACAATATTGTGGGAAGTCAGTGGTTGCTGGTGGCAGACTGTTCTGCATGGTGAACTTTAGGAGAGGCCTATGTTTATGAGTGGACTTTAAATAGGCTCATATGATGATGAAAATGTGTGATTTGAGAATGGAATCATCATACTGGCTCTGATATTTTTGACAAAACATTCTGATGTCTTATTTATATTAAAATATTGCATTTTGCTGTTATTTCCGTGATTTTATTGTTTTTTTTTCTATTTTTCAGTGCTCTATTCGACTAAGGTAATTATCTTCAGAGCTCGCGGATTCATCAATAAAAGTTTGATTTCATATTTCGGCATAAGTAATATTGTGTAAAGAAATTGTTAATTTATACAGTATGTAAATTAACATTATTGTATATTAATTAAAAGATATAGTTATTTTTTTAAACTCATTACCTTACTTCGACTAGAAGTCAAACAATGGAAACAATCTAAAGCGTACATCAAGTAGTTTATTACTTTAGGGAGCACACGACGTATGGCTGTACGAATTGGGATCTTATTTCGGATAAAGAAACTTGCTATCGCAAAATGCATATAGATGAAATTTGGATTCGTGTCAGCCTGCCGCGGAACAATATAATGTAACTTGGCTATATACCTAATAAAATTTAGCTGATAATTATTTTCCCGATTTCCTTAACCACTCCAATAGCGACATTTTATTTCTTACTTTTGTATTAACTAGTACTTAATCGTGCAAAAGTATTACGCATTTTATTACTCACTTCGTTAGAATAAGAATTCTTATGTTGAGTAAAATAAAATTATTGTTTTTATTGTAAAGATAAAAAGTAAATTAAAAAATACCAGCCTTCACACAAATACTAACTCTTGTACGAAGGTTTGATGAAAAAGACGAACGAAGATGAATGTTAATTAACACTCTGTTCTTCAATACTGGGGTAGACAGAGGTTCAGAGAATTAAGTCCTTTCGACCCAACTATCAGTGATAAATATTATGGGTCAACGTGACAGGTGGTGAGCCTGTTGCCGTCTTATAAAAATTGTACATAATTATTGAAAAAACATCATTGATATGAGCCTGCTACCTGGGAATCGAACTAGTGCCTCTCATGTCGAATTCCATGAACTCAACTATCGTGACTTTTAAATAAATGAATGAATGAAGGAATATTAATTTTTATATTATGTTTAATGTTAATTGGACAGTAAATTTGATTAGGTGAACAAAAATGGACATACTTTTATCTTAACTACTTATCCATAACCGTCACGATAGCCGAATGGTTGAGTGGTCGGAATTTAGAGTCAATAGACCCGAGTTCGATCCCCAGGTGGCAGTAGCAATGAGTTTTTCAAAAAAAACTTATGTACGAATTACATCGATGGCTTGGACATAAAGACGGCGGCAGGCTTACCATCTGTCACATTGTCCCGAAAATATCTTCGGTGGAAGGTGGGTCAAAGGGACTTAATTGTCTAGACTAAACCTCTGTCTACCCTTGTATTGGGAATTGCGTGAAGTTGTTATTCTGTCTTCTGTCGGTAGGCATCGCGATTTCCAGGGTAAAAGTCATTGGTCGCCTCTTCACCAACACCCTAATGTAACTACACCTACCCAAAATTAATACAAAACCTGGTTAGTTTTCAACAGATAATAGTCTAAATAACCGAGATGAAGTCATAATACTCAATTTTTCATATCATTAAATACCACCACGAGATATAAATCATTCTAACGACGAAATGACAATTGCATGTGTCTAACATAATAGACAAAAGCGACATCTGTCTAAAAGGGGAATTAATGACAGCTCAAACATCAATTTCGACGGTGTCTTATCGCATTGAGCCACTCTAGCGAGGGGTTGAAACTACTTGCATGGGCAACTTAATGCTTGCGTACGGTGCATGAGATAATTGTAAGCTTTTATATCTATATATTCGTAAATTCGACTTTTAACAAAAACTTACTGTCATTATTTTAAAGTAGTATTGTAGTATTTTAAAGTAGACCCATAAGTATATGAAATAAATAGATTGGAAATAGAATGATCAATAAAAAAATTTTTTGAATCGTTTTACGAAAAATTGAGGCGGAATAGTGTTGTACTTTGGTAAAAGCTTGGTCTCAAATACAATTTTTTTTTCGGTTTCAATCGGTTCACCTGAGGGCAAGTGACTACTAATGTCCTTAGCTACACCCCTTGGTGTTGCAGTTACGTTGAATTGCTTTTAAATCGGGAAATCGGAAGGATAAGATGGAGACAGACGTATAGGCCTCCGACAAACGCACTCACCAGACAAAACGCAGAAGCACAAAACTTACATAAAAATATAATTCTCATATTCTGCGAGACTGTGGTTCTGGGTTCTATTACGTAAGAATACATATCAAATGGGTTAAAAGTCAAGGCAATATTAGGAAAAAATTGAGAAAACTAATAATCATACTTTATATCATAATGATCTTAAAATAAACGGGTGGAGACCCCGTTGCCGTCTTTATGTCCAAGCCAACGATATAATTCGTACATACGTTTTTCAAAAACCCATTGGTACGAGCCTGCCACCTGGGAATTGAACTCGGGTCTCTTGACTCGGAATTCCGACCATCCAACCACTGGGCTATCGTGACTTATTAAATATTAACACGAATGTATAAATAATTTTTAACTTTATATAACATGCTTTTATGCTTCCACTTTGTTCAAATATAATAAAAATTATGATATTAATGAACCTGTTAAAATTTTATGACAATATTATAAATAAAGAGATTTAAATTTCCTGGTCTAAAACCTTATTGGAATAAACCAGTTTTATTTTTTTTTAGTAGCCATGTCCATGTTGCATCAATGCTTTGGTTAAAATAGCAGCCGTCCAAATATCGTGTTACAGAAATCATAAATAATTTCAAACTTCAAAATTTTAATGTTAAATGATTTAATACCTTGTTCTCACAAATAGCTACACGAGAGGAGGTTAATATCCCGCCACTAGGATAGTATTGCGTTGCTTTTTAATTGGGTAGATTGTCTCTTGTCATTTTTCATATGTTCGCGGTGGGCTATCCTAATTTATCACGACGGATGATGTATTGGGTGCGTAGTCTATACAAATTGCTTCGGATTCAGAGTTAGTGCTCACGTGTTAATGACGAGTCTTGTGTTGCTACTGAAGCTGTATAACATTTTATAAAATATGTTATAATAATAAGGATTATGCATTGCTCCAATATTATTACATCCGATAAATTTCTGCATTTGCAGTGAACATTAACACGTTTTGATAAGGATTCCCAACGGTACGTTAATAGTTGGCTCGATATAATTGTGTTCAATGAAATCTGTAATCGAGTGCTTATGAATCGTAATAATTGTATTCGGATTTAGAGGGAAAGAATTTGGGATCACACTGCCAATATAATATTGTATTAGGAGCATAGGAAGTTATTTAAACTTTAGTTGGTTTCTAAAAGGTTTTTTTTAAATGTAGTCTTTATTTTTACATAAAGCTAACTTATTTCTAGCCATTGAACTCGATTGGCTGGTACTTCATTTTTTCCTAAAAATGCTTATGCATACGTTATTCTCAAAGTTCTCACGAAAAATCAAACATTTTTCTGAAAGCTGTAGAATCAAAACATGTTCAATTTTTATTGATTTTATACCAAATCCCGATCATCTAAATACTTAGCTGTCTTATTAACTTATCTTATAAGATACAACAGACTGATCCACAACTAATTTGGTGTCAACTACTATTAATTTGTAGTAAACATCATATTTAAAGTATCATGTAATTACATGTTTTACATTCCGTCCATTTTGACAGTTGAAATTGAAAAAAATTGTTTCTGTTTAATTTTTTTGTTTAATAATGAAAACATGTGATTTATTTAAAATGATTCAAAGATATTATAGTTAGGCTACACGATAATTCAAATGTGACGTTTAAACTGTAACAAATATAACTAATAAATAATATTATTGTTTCAATTCACGCTATTGCCAATACTTGGGTAGACAGAGATCTGGATTAAGTCCAGTCCAGGGTACATAGATTAAGTCCTTTCGACCCACCTTTCACGGACTTTTAGGGACAACGTGTCAGGTGGTGAGGGCGTTGCTCTCTTTTTATCCAAAGCAATGATATAAATCGTGCATAAGTTTTTGAAAACAACCATCGATACAAGCCTACTACCGGGGGATCGAATTCGTGCCTCTTTAGTCACATTTCGATCATCCTACCACTAGGCTATCGTGATTTATGTACTGCTTTGTAAGGCTGTGAATAAAAACGCTATTTCCATATTATGCGCGACCGAACCTATTGAGTGAAAGTAGTATAATCTACAGAAAAGAGCTACATAAAGAATATTAAAACAAAACTGAACCGACGACGTATTACTTACGTTGTTTATTAAATAGTACAGGTAGTGCAGCTATTAATGTTGGGAAATATGTAATGTCTGAAGAATAGACTGTTCTTCAACCCTCAGTAATTGCTGGTTGTAAACTGCAAATTAGACATCGCGTTTGTTTCTACATTTCTGTAATTACTGCAATAATGATATTACCGTGAAATATGTACTATATTTAATAAGTAATTTCTGTTTGCACAATATTGAAAATTGTAATACTTTTCTACTTACTCACAAATTCTACCTCATAGATAGAAGGAAGTGGAAATTCATCATATACTCACATAATAAACATATACTCACATAAACTTAAGCGATTTTGATGCTATTGTTACTGTATTCTATACTATATTCTAACATAAAAACTGTGATATATTTAAACATGTCGTTATTTAACCCAGCTAACACATTTTTTGTAAAAATATACAACACTGTAAGTAACAACAATTTCGAACAAAAAATTAAGAGCAATCAACTTACGAACAATATTGGTAAATATATAATTTCAAACTGGTGGTAACTTTACGTCTAAGATGCTCTATAAGCTCTCTTTAGGCTGCGACACGTATTGAAATGCGATTGGAAAACCGTGGAGAATGATATTCGTAGAATTCAGAGAAAATCGTCAGTTCGAATATTTGATAATATTGTACAGATCCTTAAAAGCATGGTATTCCAACGTGGCACTCCTTTGCTCAAGCAAAAAGAGCTTGTAAGTATTCGGTTACCTTTAACAACAAAATGAGATAATGACCCTAAAATTTTACTAGGTTACCTAAGTAACCTAGTAAAGTTAAATAATAAGTGTCCTATATAAGTATAAGTATATCATAGTGTCAAGATATGACGCTATGACATAATTTTTAAAACGTACAACATACTCTTTGATTTCATATCATGTAAAACATATACTAACGCTATTTTTCTACCGAACATAGCCCGTGGAATAAACCTCTGATTCTCAAAAAGTAGGCAACAACAAGTGGCGCTTAAAAGCTGCGTAACATAAATGATTCTCTTCCGCTTGAACCGAAGGCTTTCCGTTTCTCATCGCAAGTCAACGTTTTAAATTCAACGAAACGAAAAAGTTTGCGGAAAACGGACTAACTTTGAGGTTGTTATTTCCTTGTTTATATTTTTGGACATAATTTTATATGTTAATCTGGAGAAAATTCACGAGAATTTATTGAGACATTCATAGATCGATAAGACTAATATATTTTTTTTTATTTTTATGTATTTCTAAATACAGGGGTAGCTAGAAGTCTAAACAAGTTAGTCCTTTCGACACACATTTCACTGGAGCTTATTTTAACAACATGATTAGTGGTGAGCCTTTTGCCGTCTGTATATACAAGGCAACTGCAACATTGTACATAGATTGCAACAAGGCAACATTGTACATAGATTTTGATAAAAATCATTGGTACTCGTATTTCGATCACCCAACCACTCGGCTATCGTGGCTTTTAATAATAATGTTTTTTCTAGTTAAATTAACGAAAATAAAAGTATTTATAGATCTTTACCTGATCGTAATATTTACTGGTTCTGATTACTGGCTCGACTCTTCCTCTAAATCTATTTGATGCCTTTGTAGCATACGCTAGCCGCTATTTTTCTTTTTTAATTAAGTCGCCGAGTTGTTGTTGTTGCTGTTGCCAGCTTTATTTCGAACCGATATTTTTTAGATGGTCATACTAAACCTACCGGAAAAAGATGTGACAGATTTTAAAATATAATCGTATTTTTACTGTTTTTTTTCGTAGTTTTCCTCACTGAAAGATATTTTTTCTCTTATCTTTATCGATACAAGTAAAAATAGACCATAAAATTGTGTAAATGTTGCTAGGCGTCACTCATTGATATGTTAGCACATACAGAGCCAGCCGGTAATAAATTCTTATCGTCTTGTTTGCTTCCAAGTCTGACTAATATAAAAATATGCAATAATAACAACGCGTTTCAATAAAACACGATGGATCCCGTGCTTTCATTGTAAACAAGCAATAACTCCATCAAGTATGAGCAATTCGAGACAGCTAAAAGGGAGCACTTTTCACGCGCCGTACACACGAGGTGCACAAAACGTAAACAGTTCGTGGTTCGTTTACTTTTATTCTTACGAGCCCGGCCGAGATTGTTTGGGTAATACTCACACTAATGCTTTCAAGTGAAGATAAAACTGTAGCTATTTGTCTAGTCTCTGCTTTAGTGCTTATTACGTGGTTAACTTATTTTATTTTTATATGGAAATATGAAAAACTGTTTAATAAATTTCATAATTATTTTAGATATAAGTCAGATCAGAGAAATGTACTCGTATGTGACGTTGTTCTTATGTATGTGTATATTTATTTATTATTATTAAAATTAAATTTTTTACATAGATACACTTCTTCTATAATGTATGTATGTAAGTTTATATTATATATTTATCTTTATCTTTAATTGACTACATATCTATTTTTTGTGTAATTCTTGTATTGGTGTATATTTATTTTCATTTGTTACTTATCTACACCAGATTTCTTTCTTCTAAATCCTGTCCATCCAAAGGTTGTCTGGAAGAAATCGCTTTGAGCGATAAGGCCGCCCATTGTGCTACCATTTATGTTTAGACTGTTTGTCATATTATCTTTTTTTTATGGTGTGCAATAAAGTGTACTCTCTCTCTCTCTCTCTCTCTATCTTCTACTTTTTTTAACACACATTTCACTGAAGACTTTTTTGAGACAACATGGCAAGTAGTAAGCCTGTCTTTATGTCCAAGACGACGATGTAAATTGCACATAAGTTTTCAAAAACCTATTGCTACGAGCCTACCACCTGGCGATCGAACTTGACTCGGATTCCGATCATCCAACCAGTCGGCAATCGTGACTTATTAAGCAATCAACAATAATATCCCGAACATAAACGATGTCACAGCCAGTATTTATCAAGTAATATTTTCCAGTCATATATTTTACAGTCATATAATTATTACAGTCATATATTTATATTAACGTGTGGTAACGGCATAAGAATATTGCAACTCCCTTTCTTCCCGTGGGTGTCGTGAGAAGCGACTAAGGAAATAGTCTTGAATATCGTTATGGTAACCGATAGATGGCGGGATAACCATCTTCAAAAATATCAGACAAAATTAATTAGACTAAGATGGGCAGCAGCGTCGAAGGTGCGAGTGGTCTTGTACTGCGATCGGCAATACGCTAGCCAAGCGTGGCGACTGTGGCAAGTCCTCCTAAGGGAGAGGCCTATATCCTGCATTGTACTGTAATAGGTCGTTTTCTTTATAGAAGAGGAGGCAAACGAGCAGGCGGCTCACATGATGGTAAGTGATTACCGCCGCCCATGAACACCCGCAATACCAGAGGCATAAATGATGCGTCGCCGACGTTAGAGTCCCCCCCCCCCAGAGAAGGGGGAGGGGGTGTGGGCCTCCGGTTACCTGCACTCACCAGACGAAACGCAGAAGTTTGTTAGACTTCTACTTCAAGCCGGTATTCTGTGAGGTCGTAGTACTTCCCCGGTCGAGCCGGCCCATTCATGCATCAACAAAAGCTGATGCGTGGCTCTACCACTGTTATATGCGGCCGTTATGTATGTATTTATAATTAATTGAATTAAGTACATTTTTCATAAAAATATAATTGTAAAAAAAGTTCATTGCTCAGTGACGTTCACAGTCCGTATATTTTTCAAAAGTATCACTTTGGTGCTTGCTGTAAATGACATACTTGCGCACAGAAGCCACTTAACTCTGAGATAAACTCATTTGGCTTCCCGGAGGTGAACTATTTAGCGACCTTTATCGAGAAATTGACCGGAAATCCGGAAGACTATATTGACATTGAAGATATAACTATATTTGATCACGTCGCAGATATAATGCACCAGAGGGCGACAATTGTATTACGATAATTGAATCGCTTTCCACGTTCATGGTTAATGTGTTGGATACAATATTTTCACCGAACTTATGTTCTGACTAATATGTGATTATTCGCGAATAAATATGTAAATTAACTCCATTATTAAGATTTTGTAGTCTAAAAAGTTAATTTGATTCTAATTTAAATAATTAAGTTAAAGTTTTAAAAAATTGCACTAATATTTATAATAATTGGTAATTGTGAAAACAAGACTTAATAATGTGGTGTTTCTTTAATAATGGTTTTAGTAAATACAAGTCACGATAGCCGAGTGGTTGGGTGGTCGGATTTTCGAGTCAAGAGACCCGAGTTCGATCCTCAAGTGGCCGTACCAATGAGTTTTTCTAAAAACCTAAGTACAAATTATATCGTTGGCTTGGACATAAATACGGCGACGGGCTCACCACCTGCATCACGTGTTTGAACTGTGCGTGCCCATTCGAATTCCGCAACAGTTAAACAGTAATACCAAACTAAAGATGTCATAAATAATTCAACGCCAACTGAAACGTTTATGGTTGATTTAACATTTAATTTATTTACCCGCAAACAATTCCATACTTAAGGCGACGCTCTAATACTGTTTTTGCTCGGTCACAAGATTTGACTAATGGTACGCTTGTCGGGAACACTCCTGGTTTCCCACGGGCTCTTTGTGCGACAACCCTGGAAGCAATTTAACGTGGCTACGTTGAAGCTTGTATTACGCTTTTGAAGTACAGCGCGACTTTAATTTTACATTTGTATCGTTATGTGTAATGGCGTTGATTTGTTTCACAAAGCAGGTCTTATTATGAGAAACGTCTGTAAAAGGCATTATTTACGTGACTTCCCAACATGGCGTTCATTTATGATTCTAGGAGAAATGTTGTAATTTCAATTGTTTTTAATTATTTTATTTCAGTATTTTAATATATAGGTTTTATTATTGTTTAAATTTCTTATTATTACACAATTTTACCTATATGACGTTTATAAAAGGAGAACCATTGTTTGATTTCGAAGCTAGAATAGGACAGTTTATGCTATTTATTTAGAATTTTAAATACTGAATCAATTTTCCGTAATTTTAATATTAAAATAGTTCTTAATTAATTAGTTTTTAGTTACCACCATTATTTGTTCTACAGTATTTTTAAAATTATGTTTTCACAGGTATTTTAAAAACAAATATAGCACTAATAAGATTAATACAAAACAATTGCTTATAACTACTAATAGTAACATCCGACCCCTGCAGTCATAGGTTCTCATTTTAAGAAATATTAAACTGGATTACAAACTAAAGAGAATATGGCTATTTTATCTTTGCCTGTTAATATAATTATATTAAGAGAAGAGGTGATATTATAACTACAATAGAAGTTAACAAATTTATTATTTTAATGTAAATAATATTAAAATTCATAAAAGTATATTAAACAAACAACGAAGGAACGTAATTTATTTTTCACAGCGAACATTAACTAATTACTTACCTACGCGAAATGAAACCTGCGGGCCGGAAAATGATGAGTCATTTAAAAAATGGAAGGAATCCGCTATGTAGTAACGAGTTTCCATGGAATATTCAAAAGAATGTCGACGGCACGCGTCGAACTCAACACCTTGACGGGTTTCCTGCAAGAATTAATGACTAGTCCTGAATTGTTTAAATTTTTATTATTACACAGTTTTACCTATATGACGTTTATAAAAGGAGAACCATTGTTTGATTTCGAAGCTAGAATAGGACAGTTTATGCTATTTATTTAGAATTTTAAATACTGAATCAATTTTCCGTAATTTTAGTATTAAAATAGTTCTTAATTAATTAGTTTTTAGTTACCACCATTATTTGTTCTACAGTATTTTTAAAATTATGTTTTCACAGGTATTTTAAAAACAAATATAGCACTAATAAGATTAATACAAAACAATTGCTTATAACTACTAATAGTAACATCCGACCCCTGCAGTCATAGGTTCTCATTTTAAGAAATATTAAACTGGATTACAAACTAAAGAGAATATGGCTATTTTATCTTTGCCTGTTAATATAATTATATTAAGAGAAGAGGTGATATTATAACTACAATAGAAGTTAACAAATTTATTATTTTAATGTAAATAATATTAAAATTCATAAAAGTATATTAAACAAACAACGAAGGAACGTAATTTATTTTTCACAGCGAACATTAACTAATTACTTACCTACGCGAAATGAAACCTGCGGGCCGGAAAATGATGAGTCATTTAAAAAATGGAAGGAATGCGCCAAATCCGCTATGTAGTAACGAGTTTCCATGGAATATTCAAAAGAATGTCGACGGCACGCGTCGAACTCAACACCTTGACGGGTTTCCTGCAAGAATTAATGACTAGTCCTGAATTGTTTAAATTTAACAAATTGGAAACCGCACATTCAAGAAAAAAATAAGTAAATCAAATATTATTATTATTTTTAAATAAATTATTTCACAATTTCATGTTTATTTCAACAAAATTAACAACTTGTAATATTAACCAGTGAAATAAACATATATAGGTATAACTGCTAGAATCAATGAATATTGGCGACAGTTGACAGGTAGAGTAGCTCCCTGAACTCATGACTATTGGAAACGAAATATGAATGAGTTACATCTTATACTGCTTATGCATTAACAACAGTCACTAAGCAGAGATATGTTGCGATGTCAATGGGCGCGAGTGGCCCAGGCAAAGGTTTTGGCAATATTTGACTGACAGCCTTCTTACATTTTTACAGGCTATCAAAAGTCCACTGCTGAACATAGGCCTCCCCCAAAAAGAATGTGACATAGGACCGTATGTCGACTTCCTCCTAAACAATATTGTGGTAGCCATCACTCTGTCTATTCGGGGGATATCGTACAATGCGTTGGTCTCTACGAGGTTGCTACAAGAGAACCTTTCTTTCGCAATCGTTATCATATTTCAGCTGCGGATGGATTCAGGTTACGGATTCTGTAATACAGCGAAACACCGAGCGTAGACTTTTACGTAGCTCGCTGAGCAACTTTGAGCTTCCTCCTTCGTGCTGCAGTGAAGGACCATATCTCAGATCTATCAAACCCATCACTGGCAACACACACCCAACCACTCGACTATCGTGACTTATTAAAAACGAAGTTCATCTATATTATCTAATATACCATTAGTCTCATGTCATCCGCATGAGAATTCGATACCTTTTTACTTGAATTCTTCTTCATCTATAAATTCATGACATTTATTTTGTTGAGTATAGTAGATTTTCTATCATACAGTTTCATTTATCCTCTTTATTTAAAATACTGTTTTCTTCCACTGCCTAGTTCCAGTTTTGTTTATAGTTTTTGCTTTTATTTAAAGCGATTTTAACTTATAAAATTCACGATAACCGAGTGGTTAGTTGATCGGGATTCGAGTCGAGAAAACCGAGTTAGATCCCCAAGGCTTGTTTTTTTTTATGGGGAAGGAAGGCAAACGAGCAGGTGGCTCACGTGATGGTAAGAGATTACCGCCGCCCATGAACATCCGCAATACCAGAGGCATAACAGTAAACATTGTATCAATGTTTACGTACGATTTAGGCTAGTATCAAAATTTACGTACGATTTGTATTGCTGGCTTGGACATAATGAAGGTGGCGGTCTCCTCAACTGTCACGTTGTCCCAAAAATGTTTTTGGTGGATGGTGGGTCGAAGGACTTAATTATCTAGACCTCTGTCTACCAGTGTATTGGAAATGGCGTGAAGATATTTATTTATTTTATTTCATTTTAACGATTCGTTATATCCGATCACCAGAGAATTGCATATTTCCACATTTATTCTGATACACCTCCAAGTTAAATCCCCAGTGTTTCCAATATTTGATAAAAATATATGTAGTATGTAGTTTTTTTTAATAATTTATTTGGCTAATACGAACGAATTATAAGAAAAAAATGACTCATTATAAGAATTTTCTTTATTTAGGCGTTCTTCAACGAAAACTACCATGCGATTTTTATTTCATGTATTTATTACGAATAGATGTAAAAATTATTTTCATTATTTAAAAAAAGATATCTTTAAAAGCTGAATTAAAGCGTTCATTAAGTTGTTAAACTCATCAAAGAATTTGTTACAGCCAAAAATGTGTTAATTTCAAAAGAAACTTTAATGAGGCCGGCGTATTTGTTTTCTCTCCTTTATCTTTTCTTATAAAATTCACAATAAAAATTATCTAAAGTTCCATAAAAGTACCATAAAAGAGCTTCTGGCCTTTTCAGGAATATAATACATTATTTTTAGCCTCGAAAATAATCTTCGTTTTGTTTTAACTGATTTCTTTGTATTATTAAGGCTAAATCAATTAAATCACAATTTTAAATTGTTGGAGTAGTTATCAAAAGTTTTTTTTATTAACTACTTACTTATCTTCACGCACAATCTCTGACGGGGTAGCCAGAGAGAAAAGATCGCCAAGTGTCACGATCCTTACATACCTCTTTTTTAATATTAACTGAATGTAATAAATATCATTTATTAACTAAATGTACCAAATATAATGACGAATATAATAACATTTCAAATTTATAAAACAATATAATAACATCTCAACTGTCAATGTTAAGGCGTTGATGTTAGTCAGAATTTACCACCATCAACCACATGCCCATGCATGTAGTTATGGTAGGTCGTATTAATGAGTTCTTTTTTTTTCAAAACTATAGTACGGATTATATCGTTGGCTTGGACGTAAAGGCGACAGACTCACAAACTGTTAAGTTGTCCCAAAAAGAAATAAGATGTCCCAATTAGCTGTCTTCAGTGAAAGTTAGGTCGAAAAGACTTAATTATCTAGACCTCTGTCTACCTCAGTATTGGAATTGGGGTAAAGCTATTCTTTTTTATCCTTTACTTAATTTTGTTTAATACTAAATGTATTAAACAGTTATTACTATTAAGATAAACGAAGAACACCGCACGCTTTACAATCGTTTTCATCAGTCCATCAACGTTTAAAAATAAGTAAAACTCTTAAAATATCAAAAGCTTGTTGTCCAATTAGTAACATAGCGAAGTTAAGAAGATATAATGGATGTTCGTAGTAACTCTCAATTAAAGCTCAAACCACGAAGTTTTCAAAATAAGTATTTCCTCTCGCGTGAAAACGAGGCCGCTAACAAATTCAAATTTATTGCGGCGATAACAAAACTTCGAGGAGGCAGCATAAATTTCACCGGCTGGGTATACAATTTCCCGGCTTAGTATTTCTGAATACACACAACTCAAATATGTTATTTGTTTTGTAATCAATAACAAACAAGTTATGAAGTTAGAAACAACGAAGGTACCACAAGCAACCAGACCCGAGAAAATTTAAGGTATTTTATACATTAACGCGACCGGGAAACGAACCTGGGACATCAGAGCTGACGATCCCATCAAAAATCTGATGTGTAATTCAGCCACGGAGGTCGTCAAATGTGTTATAACACTACTACTACTGTTTTACTATATTACATATAATTAAAGAAATA
This sequence comes from Sericinus montela, assembly GCA_029286605.1. Classification (NCBI taxonomy): domain Eukaryota; kingdom Metazoa; phylum Arthropoda; class Insecta; order Lepidoptera; family Papilionidae; genus Sericinus; species Sericinus montela. The sequence continues at coordinate 555,645 of JAGSMR010000047.1, forward strand.
TTTTAAGTATTAGCCATTGTAACAAGGCGTGAGAATACCACCCCCTATATTTCCATGGGTGTGGTAGGAGGCGAGTAAGGTGAAAGGCCTTTGCTACCAACAGATGGGGGTATAAACATCTAGGAAAATTACAGACCGAAATTAAGCAGAAAAGTGATGGGTACCGCATCTACGCTGCGAGATATCTGGTACTGTGTATTTTAAATCGCTTGTCAAGCGTGTCAATTGTGGCAAAATATTTAAGATAGCTTGTATCTTGCAGTGGACTTTTACAGGTCGTTAAGTAAGTAATTAATATTACATGTTTTACATATTTTCACGAGTTTTGTATCATGGATATATATTGTCTATTATATGATTACGTTTGTAAATATACGTACCAGTATTATGTTTGCAGTGTGATGCCAGCTTAATAACTTATCAAACTTTTTCTTTCTGTGAGCTTCTTACAAAGCGACTACGGGAAAAGCGTTGAAAATACCAACGGCTATAGACAAATAGCGGGAAAATCAACTCGAAAAATACTAGAACAAGTGTAAGCGTATTAAATACAGGCAGCCTGCCTGTCTTCAATCCGCTGTACTGCGATCGCCAATCTGCTTGCTAAGCTAAGTATAACATTTGCCGTAACAGAGGAAGACCCGTTTTGGGACTGGTTGTCAATAAGTTTAATTAATTACTATGCATACGCTATGAGTAGTGTTATGTCGGTGTTATATTCAAAAAATAATACATATTCGCTTTTACTTAAAAAAAAAAAAAAAAAGCAAGACTCGACGATAATTTTAATTCTAGTCATAGCAAAAAAAAATCATTTTAAGGAAGAATAAGATTCACTTCTTCTCACTTCTCTCATTCATAAAGTCACAATTGGTATTATAACATTAAGAGAATAGCCTTCAAAAAGTCATAGAATACCTAAAATAATTAATTCAAGGAAACTCTTTAGGAAAACACACTGTACATATTGTAATTAAAATGTGAGCTATTGTGTTATTTGGATATTTGCTATGTGAGGTATGTGGTGTGTGAATTTAGAGAGTAACAGTCAAAAGTACAATTTGAAACAAAAAATAATTTTACATATCTGTCCTCAATTGACGAATTTATGCATGAACATGCAAAAAAATACATACAGACGAACATAGAACCTTCTTATTATTGAAGTTGTTTCATCACAATCATTATAATAGCCTATCGAATGTCAACCTCCGATCATTGGCTTTCCCCAAAGATTGCCAAAACAGACCTGTACAGGTAACATGAAGTCGAAACAACTAATAAATTGTAATTAAAATTGATATCTATAACTATGGTTTGTTGTATAATGGTAATAAATACTTCGAAATCGTATGTACCTGTCTCTCAATTTGCGCAAAATACTTTGAGTTATCTTAACAATGGATATGCAACAAGGGCTAATTTAGGAACACAGAAATCTTAAGACCTTCCTATCCAGTAAACGCAGTGGAATTTCTCAAGATAAAACTCGCTCGTCGACTAGTTTATATTCCGAGGCGGTTCCATGAGCATTTATTAAAATGGCGATAAAGGTGTATTTATTGTCTCGTTAGTTAACCGTGCACACGCAAACGACAAATTCTTCCGTCTACCCGAAACCTTGAAAAATTTATGCGGCGCACCAAACAATTTATTAGGACTATTGTCTTTGGGGGTGGAATGTCATCATATACTATGCAAAGGTGTTTTAATAATAGCATAGCCGAGTGGTAGGTTAGGTTAGAATTTCTAGTCGACAGACCCGAGTTAGATCCCCAGGTGGCAGGCTCGTACCCATGGGTTTTTTCAAACACTACAGTACGAATTATATCGTTGGCTTGGACATTGAGAGGTCGACAAGCTCACCACCTGTTACTCTGACCCAAAAATATCTGCAGTGGAAGGTGGGTCGAAATGACCTAATTGTCAAGACCTCTCTCTCAGTATTGGGAATGGCGTATAAAAAAGATATTTTTAGAAGTGTTTTGAAATTTAGAAATAATTTGAAACAATTCCCTGGCCGCCTAGTGGTGAGCTCGCTTTAAGAAGCGAGCTGGAGCCTGGTACGTTTACCGGGTTGCATCACTCAATATGTTTAGAAGAAATTTTTCTTAATGAGTAGTTCAGAAAAACACGGGTATCTCTTTCTAGTATCTAGTTCACGCACATTTATTGTGCATATATGGCGTATTTTTGTATATATGTATTTTGTTGTGTTTAAAGCTGTAATTTTATGAACATTGCCTTATGATTTTGAGATTATGTCATAACTTCTAGCAGATGTCACAAAGGCCCCTGGGCGAAAAAGTGGTTTAAAAAATTTCCCCTGATATAACGGCTTGAAAGTCTGCGAGTTCGAATCCAATCCGAGTCTGGTTATTTTTAAATTATTTATTTATTTAATAATAAATCGCCGAAAACTTTTGTGTAATTGATAAATTATTCCATAAGCATAATATGATTTATAAACAGCTTATGGAATGTAATGGCGAAATGACGAGAAGATACATTGATTACATTTATATCTCTTTTATTCTTTAAAAGTTTCTTCGACTTTTTGTCAAATTTGAGGAACATGTTACAACAATTGATCCAACATACCTGTTGCTGCCATAACTATCACTTCATGAAATATGAAGACTCCCCTGCTTTACAAAGGCAAGTCTCATCGTTAGTGCTAACGAGACAACGTTCATATTAACGTCTTTGTATAATTAAAGCAAAGAAATCGCCCGAAGTCATAGCACCCTCCATACAGATGTGTGCGCATATAACTGCGACGAAAGTACAATTGTTATAACAGATATCATGTAAAAAATCGTTACAAATGCCAATTTTTCTATTGTGAAGTTCATTCTAAAAATAACACATCTTTTTTATGCTTATCGGAATTAAATTTCCACAATTTCACATTTTTCATTACGCTTATAAATAATAAACGTATCATGAATATTATAAAATAAATAATTTATAAAATTATCAATTAAACTAGTACTAATGTAGCTAGATGCGTTTTTAGCTTAGGCTATATTGTAAATATTGGTGAACAGATGACAATTATGACAGATATAAACTTTGAAAGTTAATAAATTTACTTTGAAAGTTAACAAGTTTATTTTACACACAATACCATTTGATAATTTATTGTTTGAATACGAAAGAAGAAAGAGGTCTGTAAGGATCGCGACACTTAAGGCTCTGTTCTCACTGGCTACCCCGACAGGAATTGTGTGTATATAAATATAAATAAAAATACAAATCTTTTCTATAAAATATCAGACACTTTACAAGAGAATAGCTGGAATTGTAACGACACACATCTAGAATAATATTTGCATTGGATTCTCTGGAAATGACTATACCTTAAGCTACATTGAAAACAAAATACTTCCTGTTTATTGAATCCTACATAAATATACAGTCAGAGCTTCTTACAAAAATAAGTACACAGAAACTTGAGCAGATAAAATATCGCGAGACATTACGTAAGTAGCTCCGGGGCGCTTTCTATAGGGTGTCTGAAGAGTAGGGGTGCAGAGATACCTACATGCAGCTTGTATAAAGTAGGGGTAGTGATTCATCAATTGTGCAAAGTGCCACTTCATATTCAGTCCGTTTCACTGTCGCGTCCGCTTTACCGCCTCTAAATGAACGCTGATTGGATGATCCACCATTTTAATTCTTACTTTTTTTACAGACCGATAGGCTTTTAGTAATTTCAAAACGAATCACGAGAGTTAATATTTCGACAAGTGCTTACGGATTAAAAGAGGATTTGTTTGATGAATTTTTATTCCTTTCATACTTTTTTATGGGCAAAGTTTGTTGTTTTGATAAGCATTTTATGTCTACATATGTAAAAAAATTACGTTCAAAGATCAACATTGGTGTTTCAGATTTAAACTTAAGTATATTTGATATTCCGAGGAACTTCTCCTGACAAATAATCAAAATAATTCAATCTGAATATATATTATTTTCCAGATGTTTCATGTGGAAAATGGTTAATGTTCATATTAAGAATATTATATATTTACAAACTATTTTAGTAGTAATGTATTGAGTCGAAACTTATTGACGATTATAAAGGCAATTTGAAGTTCAACTTTTAATAAAAGAAACAATATATCTCCGACAATAAGTCTACTTGATTCGTATTACAATCATACTCGTTTTTAAGTATTTCAAAAAATTATGATACAGTTGCCGTTTTGTATTGGCATAAGAATTTAATAGAAGTCACGATAACCGAGTGGTTGGTTGGTCGAGATTCGAGTCAAGACACCCGAGTTCGATCCCCAAGTAGCAGGCTCGTACGAATGGGTTTTCTTAAATAAAACTTAAAAAGATGACGACGGGCTGTCCTGTCACGATGTCCAAAAATGTATTCGGTAGAAGGTGGGTCGAAAGGTCTTAATTGTCTAGACCTCTGTCTATCCTTGTATTGGTAATGTCGTGAAGATATTTATATATTTAAAATAGAAGATTATGGCCAGGCTAGACTAAAATCTAGAAGATTTATGACATGTTTGATAGTCTAAGTCGCGAATTGTTTGAGAGTCAGTATTATTATGGTATGTCACATATATTCAGGCATTCCACTTTAGCCCTCAGAGATGTAAATGTATAATAAAAATGTAGATAACATCACCTACATTGCTCTGATCCCATAGTAAGTAACTAAAATACTTGTGTTATGGAATAAGAAACAAAGATGTTATCACAGCTCAGAAAATAAAGAAAAATGGTTTTCTTTTCGTCCGGTAACCCAACCCGGAACCTCTGCTCTGGCGACACCGGTGTGTACGTCACCTGACGACGGAGGTCGTTGTCAAACCCATTTTCGATGTATTTTTTTAATTATTTTATTATGGTTATACTGCTAATAAATAATTTAAGAATACACCTAAGTGTAAATAGGTATTACAACAAAAAAAAGTATCAAAATCATTATCGCGTGCTACACTATAAAACACTTCTTTTTTGGCTAAGCAAATAGAGTTACTTGGATAATTTGACGTCCCTACTCGCCCTATGGGAATAGAACTAACATCTGGGGTGTACCCATCCAAAAGAATTTTATGCAATGTTGCAACTACATTTGGAATTAGAATAATAAGATTTTTCCATCCAAATGCATTTGAAATATTGATGAGCGAATGTTTTACACTTTTCTGTTACCAATGTTAGATAAATTGAAGTCTTTAAGATGAATAAAATGCATTTAAAATAATTTCTTCTGGGATAGTTCATTCATAATATTTTAATTATTTTCTAATATAATGAGATTGTTCTATTCACGTAATATGTTTTGCCATTTTTTTTTCAATTAATAGTATTCACATTCAGAGTTGTCATCAAAAATTTGAATCAACGAACTTTCACCTTTCAAGAGATACTCAAACGCAAGTTCCTCCTTTTCATTCCTTATGTTTTAATAGCTTTTTACTTCATATTTCCGGTTGATATGGAGTGACGCGTTTCGTTCTGTTCAAAGTCAAATTTGCATTTTGAATAAACCAAGGTTGTTCAGTTTAACTGATGTTACAAGATTGAAATTAACAAATGCAAGGTCAGATGATGGAAGAAACAATATTAATATGTTGATTTATTTTACATAGTTGGCTTGGACACTAGTGCGACGACCGGCTCACCGCTTGTTACGTCCACCCGAAAAACTCCAAATGTGAATAGAAGATACCAATGTAACAACTCTTAATACTACGGCGTTAGAAAATGCGTGAAGGTAAAGACAGAGATCCGACTAAATAAACAGAAAACAATGTGTTTTATAAATGTCATAAATACTTTGAGTGTTTTTATACAAATCGGCAATAGAATCTTTCACACCCTGTCTTCCGGTGACCTTTGTATCGGGCCGTAGGTTTTTTTAAAGGCAACTAACGAAAGCCTAGAAAATTTAAAATGGTTAGCAGATGGTGGGATAACCATCTCGAAAAATACCAAACCCAAATTCAGCAGGTCGATGATAGGCAGCCGCACCTAAGGTGTGAGGTATCAGTGATCGCCACTTTATCGTGATCGCCAATCCTCTAGCCAAGCGTTACGGTAAGGCAAACCCTACCGTACGGTAGAGGACTTTACAGGTCGTTATGATGACACAGTTTACAGGCTGCTACGTATAGATCATAAACTTATAAAGATACTATTAAACAAATATACGTTTTAGTTTTATAATATACTAAATATGATATAGTTGATGTTAACTGGACTCGTTTGTTCTCAGGATTAGACGCGGAGCTGTATTACGTGCGAAATGGCGTTGTCAACACTTACGCTACGGGATTTATTGTACCAGTGCCGGCTCATATGACCGATCTGGAATTCATATGGCAGGCATTAGGAAAGAAACCGGTAAGTATTATGATATACAGTGTTGTTAAATATTTACATTATTTTAGTTCAAGATCTTTTACATCAATTCTCTAAAATATTATATTTTATGAAACAGATCAATAAGATAAAGTAAATTATTAGATAAATAAGGCATTTTGGTCGTGTGGTAACGGTGTAAGAATATTGCCACTCTCTTTCTTCCCGTGGGTGTCGTAAACATTCGACTAAGGGAAACAGCCTTGATATCGTTGTGGCAACCGAAATATGGGGGGTAACCATCTCTACAAATATCAGATCTAAATAATCAGACAGAAGATGGGCAGCAGCGTCTGAGGTGCGAGTGGTCTGGTACTGCGATCGCCAATCCGCGAGCGTGGCGATTATGGCAAATCCTCCTTATGGGATAAGCCTATGTCAAGCAGTGGAATTTAACAGGCCGTTATGTATGTACTTATGTATATATTTATCTATTTATATAAGTCACGATAGCCAAGTGGTTGGGTGATCGGAATTTCGAGTCGAGAGACCCGAGTTCGATCCCCAGGTGGCAGTCTTGTTGGTTTTTCAAAAAAGCTTAGACATTAAGATGGCGATGGGCTCACCACCTGTTACGTTGTCCCGAAAATATCTTCGGTGGAAGGTGGGTCGAAGAGACTGCTGACTGGTACAGAATGCCACCAGCCATTAAGTCCGCCCATAGTAGTCCTCACTCAATGGTTTAACAATTTAGAATAAATAAATATACAAATTAAAAAAACTTTTCAGTTATTCAATCTGAAACATTCTTTAACTTATAAACTTTTTTATTTTCAAATTCGATGTGTATTTATATACTGAAATGTTTAATATTATTTATTTTTTGAATCTATCGTGACTGCAGTGTCGTGTGGTAGGTGCCGTGTGGTAAGCGTAATAATTTCGTCTTAAGATTCCACTAAGGGAAAAACTTTGATATTGTTAAAGGCTACTGACAGATGAATAATAACAGACTAATATAAAGTAGATTAGTAACATAACCAGTGTCTAAGGTGCTAGATCTCAGTTAATACAATCGCAACCCGCTCGTAATGATTTTGGTATAACTTATTTTTTAGAGAAGCATACGTTGTATTTTCACAGTTAGTTTAGTTAGTATCCCGGTAACTAAATTTCAGTTTTCATACCAATCCATCTCTTTAAAAGTAATATTCTCTACATCGTAAAGCTCTTTCTTTGGCGGCTATGTCTTAACCCATAAGCTTCGTTAACTATTTGGATATCATAGAATCACATACCACGTCCTTTAGATGCACGTTATATCTTAAGTTTACTCTGATATTTCAGAGCTGATTCCTCATGGGTCTCGCCCCCTGTAAAAAGCCAATCCGATATTCAATGTATTTTCCCTTAGTAACTTCTTATTTAGATACCTACGGTAAAACAAAGCTGGTAACTCTACTCCAATATAACTTGAAAAATATTGTTCTCCGTTTCAATAGCATTGAAAAAAAAAATTGAAATGCTGCAACATGCACAGCCTAAGAATATAGTCGCTCTGTCTGTCATCAAATTTGTTTTTATTCGACAAACAGCAGTTCAATTACAGGGGTGGTAATTGTGTCTGTTGTTTTTCCCGCACTTTCCAATTTAGCTTCGAAACGATTTAATTTCAGCAAACAAAAGACCTGAATTAAGTCTCCGTTTTTAAAGGACACATATTCCTCTATTTTAAAACGATTAGCTTAGGAAATTTCGTCAACGTTTTCAACATTTATAAACATGAAATGGAATTTCAGGTGCTTAATTCAGAAAGTTAATTAAGTACTATGAATGGGTGTTTCTCAACTCATACATTATATATGAAAATGTTTTCAGTAAAGGTTGATGTAATTTTTAAAGCTTGTCATGCTGCTAATGACTTCAGTTCCCTTGTTCTATTGTTTTGGCAGTGCGACATTAAGCTGTTTGTCAAACATCTGCTAGATGCATATTAATCACCGCCTTTGTGGGAGAACCTTTTAGCTCTTTTATGTTTTAAAGCCTGGTCGTTAACTCTGATAATTTTGTTTTGTTGTGCATTGTTTTAGTATTTCGACAAAAAAGTTTAAATTTAGGAGCATCATTAAATGAAAACAATACAGTTTTTTTAACGATGAACCGATAGCCGAATTGGTAGTGACCCTTCCTTCGAAGCCAGGGGTTGCGAGTTCAAATATCGCTAGGCAAATCTTTACCAGATTTGTGTGACGAATATGAATGTTTTACTTGAGTAAAGATGTTTATATGAATTAAAGCTATTCATCACAAATGTCACGTTGTCCCAAAAAAGTTTCGGTGTAAGGTAGGTCGAAAGGACTATTTCCCATACGGAAATAGCGTAAAAGTAAAATAATAATAACTTTGAAAAAGCGAATTTTTTGAAGATGCGAATAGAAATTATTTTAATTACAGTTTTCATTAGAAGTCCGATTATTATTAATTTAAAGCTTGTTTAAAATATCAAAACACTTTCTAGAATCATTGGCAGAATAGAGTAATATCAAATAACGATTATAGAAAAAAAAAAAATTTTTAACTCATAAACTGCCAGTATAAAATTATGTGAATATCATTTCCGCTCCATGTAACCATTGTTTATTATTCCACACAGTTGCCGTACGTGATGGGTATAGACTACGAAAGCCGAGGCGCCATGCTGCCGCCACAGGTTAATATATCTGAGCGAGGCTATGTTCCTACAACATTGCAAACTTTTAGGTAAGTGTATTTTCACTGTATGCTTTTGCTCTAACGATGTTCAGTTCCAGCGAGTCTGCGTTTAAAGTTTCTTCAGTAAAATGTTATTGTTATAATGGGGTCCTTTTTTATAAAGGTAAAGGTTTACATGTTGACTGCGCGTACTATTGAGCAATCACCAGGCAATCACTTGACGAGTTTAGTAAGTAAGGTATACACAATGTATATTTAAATCTGGAAGGATGCCCGCATCAGGTGTTTTCTCGGCGCATGATAACGGGAAATTTAATAAGTAACGTACATCATGGTAATTTTAAAAATAATGTAATAAATTTCAACTCTGTATTCTCTCATATTACTTATGCCTTGTTTATTGGCATAGGCGCCATCTGTTATCCCTTTTTGCAAGTGACAATTTGATAATCCTGACTTTTCAGTTAGGAATTAATGTAATAAATTATAAAAAAGATAAGAAAACGTGTATATTTTTATATATATTAACAAATATATACATAAATAACTATGTCATTTAACCTGGAAGGACAGGCAGAATTATGAAGTTTCTTCTATAGTTTTACCAGAAACCACCAGATAAACCGTATAATCGTTCTTATTGAAATCATCACTAAGACAATACGTTATACGTATCTTTATTCTGTTCAGAACACTAACTGAAAATAAAAATCTTTATTCACATTCATACATTTTACATGAAATCAATGATTATTATTTTTTAATTTACCACCGTTTTGAAATTAGGTATGCAATAAGGTTATAATTAGGTATGCAAAAGAAACTGCATTGGAATACATTTTATCCTTATCAATACAATATTCCGATGTGACAACTACAGAAAAAAAACTTAAATCTAACAACTATTCGCAATATTAACATGTGTTGGATCGTGTAGCTTATGAGGTTGTGTCTGAACAAAATATCTTATTCAAAGTTTGCAGTTATGGAGAAAACCTTGGAATTCATTGTCACTTCAGTTTTCAAATGTTTACGGTGTCGAGTACCATAGTTCTACTTCAAATGTGTTCGTTACTGATACTCCTACAGTCAGGCACATCACATTTTAACAATACTACTGCTAAAGTAAAAATTAACACAATTTTTTTTTAGGGTACGATTACCTTGTACAGGAACTAGGAGTGCGGAGATTTTGGTAACGATGCAACTAAACATTTCCGCTCCCGACCGAGCTCATAAGGATGTCAAACTTATTTTTAAAAGGAACAAAATATGTTTAAAAGGTTAGTATATATTTAATATTAATTAATATACAATGTCATTTATATTTCAAAAATATATTCGTAGTTGTCCCAAATAAGCTACGGTGACAAGTGGGTTGAAAGGACTTTATCGTCTAGTCCTCTGTCTACCCTTATATGGAAAATTACGTGAAGATGAAATAGAGTCCTGTACTAGACTGTACTTAAGCCTGTATTTTGCCTAAGTTAATATTGGTAAAACACTTTATGAGATAGATAATATAAGTTTCTAATAGTAACTTCCTTGTGTAGTTATTATTTAAACTATTATACAAAAAGTTCCGTTATCGTATACTAAATACTAAGATTAGATATAAGTTATAAGGGTAAGCAATTATTGTGTTCGTTGGTAGTAGCTTTTCACTAGAACCTATTTCAATCAATTCTAATTTCAATTCTACTTGAGATTATCGCTGTCTTACGTTTACATCACCGCTGAATATCTTAAACAAATTACAAGAAACTTGTAAATACAAGCCCACTACGCAAATGAACACAGAACTCTTATCGCATATATATAAAAGTAAATTTCACATCTATGACGTTGTATCAATTGAGAACGGCTCAAACGAATTTGCTGTTTTTTTTTAAACAATAAATAAATATCTTCACGCCATTCCCAGTATAGGGTTAGACATAGGTCTAGTCTAGAGATTTAAGTTCCATTGACCCACCTTCCACCGAAGATATTATCGGGACACTTTTTTTTTCTAGAAATTTTACTTATGGGTTCGTTATTTTCAAAACTAGGTTTGTATAAAAAATTCACGATAGCCGAGTGGTAGGGTGGTAGGGTGGTAGGAATTTCGAGTAGCGAGAACCGAGTTCGATCCCCAGGTGGCAGGCTCGTACCAATTGGTTTTTCAAAAACCTAAGTACGAATTATATCGTTGGCTTGGACATGAAAACGGCGACGGGCTCACCACCTGTCACGTTGCCCCGAAAATATCTTCGGTGGATGGTGGGTCAAAGGAACTTAATTGTCTAGACTAGACCTCTGTCTACCCCTGTATTGAGAATTGCGGGAATATATTTATTTTTTTATTTAAGTTTGTATAAAAGTTTTTTTTTAAACCACCGGAATAGTGGCCCACCCGATGGCTTATTGGTAGCGTACCGCTCTTCGAAGCTAATCCTTGTAAACTAATCCGAAATACCGGTGCAAACGCTTCTTTGATGGAATGTCTGTACACGAGTCATATATATTTATATGTACCTGTATATGAATATTTATCTATGTAATATACATCTATGTAAGTATATTTTACTGTTGGCTTGAACACTAAGACGGCAATAGGCTTTCTGCCTGAGATGCGGCTTCAGTGAAAGGTGCATCGATAGGAATTAATTGTTTAGACCTCCGACTAAAGCAGTATTGGGAAAATTGGAAATAACTGAAAGTGTTTATCCTTTATTTTTGCAGCTAACAATAAGATAATTCTTCAGAAATGATTTTCCTTATTTTTTCTTTATTTTATGCATTTATGTAATTTAACATTTACATAAATGCATAAAATAAATATTTTCACGCATAATCTCAATACGGCAGTTGACAGAGATCTAGACAATTAAGTTCTTTCGTCCCACCTTTCACCGAAGGCTTTTTGGGATAATGTAATATGTGTAGATGATGTCAGATCAACTAGCTTCAAAGTTAATGCATCTACACACTCATCTCTAATTTATTCATGGTCATATTTCAGATTCAAATGAGCTACTGAAAACTGGCCGAGTTCCATCTATTCCCCCTCGATAAATCACTTTCAAACAGCCAATAGGTACACTAAAATGGCATAAAGCAATAAAAAGTCGAACTTCTCCGACAAACACTTTGTCTGGCAATAATAATAACAATAAATTTCCTACTCTGGCGACTAGCATTGCCTCAATGAGGGTGTTGCTATCACTGAAACGCTTATTCAGAATAGCTTACAACGTTCGAATCGTGTCGTATCTGACTGAACTTATCATAAACCACAATTGATTTGCTTTTTATTTCTTTCAAGATTGTATTCGTATGAAATATCTTTTCTCGATGGGTATTTGTATTTATTTCATAAAATTTATACTGTTTTAGATTATTTATTTTTAACGATAGATTTACGACAATTTTTGCAGAGTATTTTATTTTATGTTGTTTGTTTTTGATTTAAGCTAAAAAATTTTATCCTTATAAACTCCTGATTGACTGGAAGATCATTCCTTTAGGCATTAAGTCCACTAATTTTACATTCGATTGTGTGTGCACTAAAGTACTTAAATAAATATAAAATAATTTATCCTAATCAAATAACGGATTAGCTGTCGTTTTTTTGTTGGAAAAACGCCCTTGTAAGTGATTGCCAACGCTCATGTGCATCTGCAGTAATAGATTAGCTGCAAATTCGATTTAGACCGTTAAAAAATAATTATAGAAAGGAGTAGAAGACGGAAAACGGTGTCCAAGGGTACCTTGTCTTGGTTACCAAGTCTAAGGTTACCTTTACCCACCGGTTGGCGTATTAAGGAAAATAGTAACCTCTATACACGTCTTTACTCTGCGAGGATAAGGTTTGGCTATGGTAAAGCTGCAGGGTCTTGTCACATAGTAAGTTTAGAGGCTTATCATCCGTTAAACGTTGAAAGTATACTACTTAATTTATTATATATTCAAATGACGGAATCGTAATTCGTTCTGGAATGTAAAATATTCAGCAATAAATACAAAAAAAAAAAATAGTGAAACAAATTAAAATACAATTTTGTGTTAATTTGTGATTTTTAATTATCAACGAAATAAAAAATAAAATATTTTTTTTAACGAAATAAAAAAGAAGCTTTGTAAATTTACTGAAATTTCCGCAGCTGAAAGGATACTCGCAATTTCATTCACTCCACAAATCACTCCCTCGCATTCTTTATTAGCATGTAGACGATTCTGTAGACGCAACAGGATATTTTGCGAGGGATGAAGACGCATTATGAAGGGCGCCCGCGGAGGCGTACTCAGCCCCCTGTTTAATGTGTTTACAAGGAAGTATCGATTGTTCTATTGTACTTTTATTTGACTTGGAAATTTTGCGTTCCCGTTACGAGCGTCAAATTTATTGTTACGTTTATAATGTAAATCTTTTATGTTTCATATGAACGTTTTCTTCTAAAAAAAATCATTATTTATTGAATCAAAGAAAAAAAGGTTTGAATCCCGCCCGAGCCATGGATTTTGCTTTGAGCGAAGCTCAGCATGGCTTAGTTTCCTGAAAAAATGATAGATTATTTTATTAAAATATTATTAGAGAGTCACTATTTTTTTTCACTACTAGTGAAACCTGGTTACCTACGTATACAGTGTATTAAACGCGCGATATTTTCTTAACTTTTATAAAATAAACTTTACACAATGTAAGAATCATACCATTTAAAAAATTACTTAAAAAGAGAGACGGTTTCAATATTTCACCTCTAATCCACAGAAACTAATTAACCGTTAAATTATTAACAGAAGTATTGCAAAAGTTACAGTTTTAGTAAAAAAATGTCTTTTATATTCTTTATCTGCGGCGACGGGCTGATCACCTGTCACGTTGTCCCGAAAATATCTTCGGTGGAAGGTGGGTCGAAGGGATTTAATTGTCTAGACTAGACCTCTGTCTACCCCTGTATTGGGAATTGCGTGAAGATATTTATTGATTTAATATTTATATTCTTTAACTTATAAAAGCTTTTTATTAAGTAGTTATTGTTTAAAACGATATTATTCAAAAATAGTAATAATCAAATAATTTATATTAATTCGTTTACTTTCGGACTTTCTTAAATTTGTCGTCTCGACTTTAATCGTAACAACTCATAACGTTTTACGCTTCGAGACACTTTAAAGCGGGCAATAAGGGGGTGGTATTTAATAAAACGTTGAATCCTGAGTGCGTACCTGGGTTTATTGCTATTATACCACCATTCCCTCGTTTCCTTCGCATTCGGAGAAAGTTTTTCTATTATCCTTAATATTTCATTTAGTGGGTTTCATCTAATATCATTACGTGTAGGGAGGCTTTCAGCAAATTCTTTTAAAGCTGCATTGTTAATACGGTTGGAAGGAAACGTGATGAATTTTTGAAATGGGATCGTTCGGTGTTCATTCGTTCTTATTACGCCTGTCGTATTACTGTGAGGAGAGTAAATTACCGTTCAAGAAAAGGTGAAGGAAAAATTAATTTTTTGGAAGGAAATACTGAATAAATAATATGAATATATTAATCGGCAACAGCGTAATGATTTAGGATGCAGAATTCGCAGGTTCGAATCCGCGATTCGACCATAATCGTAAACCACTGTTGACACAAAGCAGCTTAGTTGAAATGGTTAATAGGAATATTAGTACTTATTTGTAATTGCAAGTACTAGTTTTACTTTACGAATTTAATTTCATCTTTATTCGGGACTAAGAGTGAACTGGTAAGCCTTATTATTATTATTACCTTGGTGACCTAGCCAACGATACATATCATGCATAGGTTTCGAAAAATGTCACTCATTGGAACAAGCCTTCGAACTGGCGATCAAACCCGAGTCGAGAATTCAGACAACGAATTTCTATAAAATAGTCATATCCCCAGTATTGTAATCGCTTTGTAGAGATCGCTTTTAAGTGATATCGCCGCAAGCTAATTGTAACAATTTTATTTATGTTTTTATATCTATTTTTTTTATCGGCGACCAATAAAGTTTATTTCATTGATTCATTCATATCCACTGATAGGGTTGTCAACGGTCATGACGCATAACGAGACAGCGCGGTTGGCTGGTGACGCGTCAAGAAGCTCAGGTGGGGTTTTGTTTGCTGCCGGGGGATGTGCAGCGGCTGCATTGGCATTACTGGCAGGAGCGGCCGCAGCTGGAACTCTATATCGGCGTGGGAATAAAGCCAGACACCATGATTCTATACAGTGAGTATGATGTTTAAAATATTAGAAATATTATTTTCCCTATGTATGACGAAAAAAAAAATTAAAAATCTAAAAAGAGGTCTAGTCTAGACAATTAAGTCCCTTCGACCCACCTTCCACCGTAGATATTTTCGGGACAACGTGACAGGTTGTGAGCCCGTCGCCGTCTTTATGTCCAAGCCAACGATTTAATTCGTACATAAGTTTTTGAAAAACCCATTGGTACGAGCCTGCCACCTGGGGATCGAACTCGGGTCTCTCGTCTCGAAATTCCGACCACCCAACCACTTGGCTATCGTGACTTTTTTATAACGTTTTTTGTATAACGAAATTTTTTGTTTAACGAAAACATAAAATTATTATATGCCTGTGTTTTCTAATTTAATGAAAAAAATATTTGTTTATTTTTTTTTTAATATAAGGTCAGGATAGCCGAGATCGATCCCCAGATGGCTCATACCAATGGGTTTTTTCAAAACGTATGTACGATTCATATCGTTAGCTTGGACATAAAAGACGGTGACGGGCTCACCACCTGTTACATTGTCCCAAAATATCTTTGATGGTAGATGAGTCGAAGGGACTTAATTGTTTAGACTAGACCTATGTCTACCCCCGTATTGGGAATGGCGTGAAGATATTTTTTTAATATCTATTCATACTTTTTTCCCAATACTGTGGTAGACAGTAACATGTGTTTTGTATTATTGTACACAGAAAAGACTGTGTATTTTACATTAACGAGACAGTTCTGGGCTGCGTGGTAAGTGTTTTGAAATGTCAATTTTATTCCCATTCTTTATACAGTACCTGGCTATCGTTATATGTGCAATAAAAAGAATGCGTTGTTGTAAAATAGCAGAAGAAATTTTCTCTATTTTTTTAATGTAGAAAACACATCATTAAGTAAATACAATTATTTATTTAAACCTCCAAATTTATTTGTACATTTCGAAAGACATTATACATATTTACTTCCATTTGAGTTATTTCAAAATACAAATGATTTTGAATCAGTTTTACTTCTTGTAACAGAAAGCCGGTTCGGACGAAATTTAATTGTTATTTAGTAAAGGCAAAAATTAAAGTTCAAAATTGGTTCAAGCTGTTTCTGATTAGATTTTAATGTTTTACTTCAGAACTTTAATAATGTAAGCGCTTATTCCAAAGGTAAGCAAAATTTAATTACTTAAAAGGAAGCACCATTATTAAAAAGATTCTTTATGTCTTAACACATTCTTAGTACTAGGGTAGGTCTAATGAATTTAAGCTTTTTGAGTCACATTTTACGGGAGTTTTTTCTGGAGAACGTTACAGGTTGTAAGCCTGTAACCGAATACTACATAGCAACAGGTAATCTTTGTATTCAATACGAAAAAACCTATACATTAAAAAAACCTATACTTGGTAAACCACACCATCTACTTTACTTAGGCAATCTAGGCACTACAAACTATGTAATCCACATATCCATATTACTTATAATTATTCAAATATTTAAAAATCCAGAAACTTTCTAAACTCTGTATAAAAAGCCTATAGCTGGCTGGCTAAAGTGTGTCAATTGCACGTTATGGAGTATATTCGATGCCACCCTTGTCCCTGGTGTGGTTGATGGATGATCACTGGGGACGCTTTATCGATAGATAATAAATAACCCGGCGAGGTTTAATTGCTGGTTGCCTTTGGTGTTTTATTATAAAATATTGATGCAGCGAAACATCAATATTTTGTAACGAATTTTAATCGTATATTCACATATTCAATTTTTGATTCCGTCGAACAAGAATGTTATGATGTAACACATTGAAAAATATACATGTAAATGTATTTACATTTATCAGTGTCACGATAGCCGAGAAGTTGGGGGATCAGAATTCGAGATGAGTAACTCTATAACCACTGAGTTTTTCAAAACTCATGTAGTTTATATCGTTGGCTTGGACATTAAGACGGTGTCAGCCTCACCACCTGTTACGATATTCCAAAATAGGCTCAAAGTAGTGTGAAATTCTGGTCAAAAGGACTAAAAATTTCTGCCTTCCCCAGTTTGGAAAAAAAGTTTGAAGATAAAAATGTAGTTAAATAAACATAAATATAAATATATTGCATTTATACGTGTGGTGGACTTTAGTTATAATACTCTCTTAAAATTACTTTAAAAGCTAAGATATTGTAACTCACGGTACGAGTGTTCATACAAATAGATCTATATAAAAATTGGTACTAAATTAATTACCAACGCAGTTATAGATCTCAATAGGTAATTAGTTGCTTTATATTGCACTAAACGTTTATTAAGTCTTTCATTATCTTGTTTTAGCACATCATATACAACTGCTGCCTATGGTAGCCATCAAAATGTTTTATTGAGGCTCGACACCCTTGGCCGACCGCCCAGTTCTACAGGATCATATGCGACAATAGCAAGCCTGCATAAGTTCCCGTTTGGTAAGAGACAAAGGTTTTTTTTAAACAGTACAATCGGATGTACAGTTATATATTCCTCAAAAGTTCCTTGTTCGTCTTTGAGATAAAGTACTATACCGAGAATGTGTGGATTTGCTGTTATTTTACTTGACTCGTTTATTCTACCTTTAAATTGCCTACTTAATTTGTTCTAGTATCTTATGTATACAAGATTTTTTAGTTCTTTTTTCTTTTTTCTTATTTATACGCTCATGGCAAAAAATACATTCTAAACAGAAAAACAAAACAAATTCTTATTTTCTTGAAATAAAGTATATTTCTTTAAAGATCAAAAAGAATTTGATTTTTTTATGTTTTCGGTATTTACGGGAAAGTACACTGGCAAAAATGTAATTAATAATTTTTGGTTTTGACCTAGCTTTGGCATTGAAACACTAGTGTTTAATAGTTGTATTACATATATAACGTATTTTCTAGATAATGTAAAGAACATGTTAATTTATCAGAACTGTATATATCACATAAAGAGTGGAAATTGATGGAAAATCGTAGAAATTAATAAATTGAACGTTAACAGGCAGTCGTCGTTCGCCTTCTCCATACGCTACGACGCATATTGGAGAGCACGTTTACGCGAAGCCTGAATCTAGAGTGTCGTACTACGCTGCATCGAATCTCACGCATGTTTCACAGGTAATGTTGTTCAATTGCTTATTAATAAGTTTTATTTTATTTATTTCATAATACTAGTCACGATACCCGAGTGGTTCGGTGGTCGGGATTCGTGTCAAGAGATCAGAGTTCGATGCCCAGGTGGCTCGTACCAATTCTTTTTTCAATACTGATATACGATTTATATCGTTGGCTTGGACATAAAGACGATAGACTCAATGTTGAACCAAAAATGTCTTCGATGAAAGGTGGGGCGAAAGAATTTTATTGTCTAGACCTCTGTTTACCTTAGGATTGAGAATGGCGTAAAGGTATTTTTTGCATAGCATATATAAACGCCTGAAAAAGTCCACTACATGGCAAAGTCTCTCTCATAAGAAGGTCTTGCCATAATCACTAAGCATGGCAAGCACATTGACAGTCACAGTACTAGACACGATTTTAAAAGCAGCTACCAGTCACCGGACCATCATCATCACCATTATTTTTGGTCTGGTTTTACGACATGGTCGTCCCGCCATCCATCGGTAGTCAAAGCTTTATGAATTAAAATCTCCCATCGGAATAGTGGACCATCATCAGCAACATAACTCTTAGTGATTACGTAGAAGAAACTATTGCCCAATAGTGAGCAGTGGCCGTCTACTTCTTTACACTACTTTTATATAACATATTATATTTTCTGCCAACGAAAACAGGATGCTATCATATTTTACTGTATTATATATGTATAAAATACATAAAAAACACACTAACTTCAATAGATTAATATTAAATGTAAAAACTAATGGACAGTTAAAAATATTTATGTAATTTATTAATTTTTAGTTTGAGAAACTAATTAATTTAAAAACTTTTCTAGGTTCATACCTCAGATTGATAATTTTCATATTTTTATACAAAATAAATTAAAATTTTTATTTCTTTAAAGTTTCAAAGGATACCAATGTCGATGCTTTTCAGTGTAACTTCCTATCACTCCAGACATCTAAATCATTAGTTCATTGCCCATACTAGATAAATTAGCTGCCAGAATGTGGTTCATGTTGATCTAGAAGGCCATTATACGTATAACATATGTTCCAAATTGTACATGAAATGTATGTAATGAACATATTATGTTGGAGTGATAAGGATACCAAGTAGTCGAGATGAGAGACATGAGATTTTTTAAAACACTGTTCTATCTGATATCCATTTTTATTGTCTTTAAAAACACTGGAATTTAGGCTTAGGACAGAAAACAATTTTTTTAATATAGACTTACTCTTTTATTATTATTATTAGATATTCTTTTGCTCCAAAATTTTTAAAATATAATATTCATTAAATGAACCTCTGTTACTATATTTTGGTGTCTTTATTTTTTTATTAAAACTTACTTATCACGACCTACGTGGATGAGTGGCGTACACACCGGTTTTCAAAGGTTTCACCAGCTCTTGAGGTCCGTCCGGGAATCGAGCCCCGAGTTCGGACCGGACGGGGCAATATAGAAAACATTATGTCTACATTGTTTTGTATCTGGGCGTTTGTGGTACCTTCATTGTTTCTGATTCCACAACACAAGTGCTTAAACCACTTACTTTGGGATTAGAGTAATGTATATGATTTTGTACCCTATTTATGTGCATGTACTTAATTATTTATAATATTTTTTAATTCAATTAGGCAAATCAATTTAAGGATCTCTGGTATTGCGAACACTAATCCACTTGTGGTGCGTAGCGATTATTTCAAACCCTCCTGTCCGGGAGAAGCCTTTATTCTGCAACGGCGTTTTAAAGCGTGTAGTGATAAATTCTGCTACAAAAATGAACCTGATTGGACAAAACTCTTTTAAAAAAAAACTTATTAAAACAAGCGATAAAATCCGAAAATCGTTTTATTTAAAAACTCTTTTGTCCAAAACAGTAAATTTTTATCAATACTTAAAATTACGCGTATAAAGGTATGTTTTTTTCAAACGAGTTTTTCATTTTCTTAATTTATTCATCTTAGGTTGAGTGCGCATGAAATGAGCCCTTTACCTCGTTAGAGATCTAATTTGAGCTTGCAACACCACCCCTTCAGGTGATACAAACGTAATGCAATTAGCGATTTGCTTCAATTTGCCTAGACTACTAGGAAATGGATGTGACATTTTAAAGTTTTTAAATTATTGTGTTATTTTAAAGAATATTGAATTATAAAAATAATAAAATGTTAGTTTTTTTAATTAACTGTTATTTTTAAATCTCTTTTTGTTCAACTAAGTTAGTCAAATTTCGATTATAACCCATGTATCTTAAACGACGTGAAAGCTTTTGGAAATTATCTTACATATTTTGGTCAATTATACTTTAAAACATATGGCGACGGGTTCACCACCTGTCACGTTGTCCAGAAAACATCTTCGGTGGGAGGTGGGTCGAAGGGACTTAATTGTCTATACTAGACCTCTGTCTACACCTGTATTAGGAATTGCATGAATATCACGCAATATATTCATTCATTGATACTTTAAAACATTAAGCTTAAAGATTATACTGCGTGATATTACTACTAAACGCTCATGGTTCAAATTGTCCTCTATTGCAGGCCGTAAGATAAAACCCACTATGAAACGACCTTATTTTTTCTCAGCACAGCTAAATCAAGGACATTCATAGCTATATGATAACTGATATTTGTTATTAAATTGGCGGCGGACTTTGTCTCCCCTGTCTTTGAAGTTAAGGGTTGCAGGTAGGAATCCTGCAAGCATTCTGCAGCATATGAGTAGGGAATTTGAATATCTGTAGTCGTTTATATAAATATTTATCACATTAAGACGACACTAGACGCAAAGATACTGAGATGGTGATAGGCTCACCACCTGTCATGTTATTCCAAATGAACTCCGATGAAAAGTGAATCGAATGTACTAAATTGTCCCGACCTCTGTCTACCCCAGTACTTGGAAATGCGTGAAGACGATTATGCCAACAATTTAATTTTATACATTTCACGGATAAAATTAAAATGTTAACGATGGACTGCTAATGATGAGTTAGTAAAAATAATTAATATTAAAAACAATACAATTTTAATTCATTTATTTTTATAATTTTCATTGTGATTAAAATAGTTGGTAATCATCATTAAATACAAATAATAAATACAATTAATACAGATAATAATGAGATAATAAGTATAAATCATCCAGATACTTTCTTAATCTTAGTTAGACTTGGCACGGTACCGTCTTTTAAATTTATTTCCCCCTTTTGTAAATAAATTCACAGCATCGTACTGTCTTCCTAAGGAAATATGAATTAGTCTTATTTAGTGAGGGAGAGGTGCTAAAGGATGCGGATATGACGGTGTTAAATTATTATTAAAGTGGCAACAATATGACGAAGTATGTAAAATTACTCTAGATTGCAGAAAAAAATGAGTTGGTACTAATTCTTACAGTATTCGGATGTGCTTATATGAACCATATTTGTTACCTTCGGTGATATAGTTTGAATCCGTAGACTTTCACTTTAAATAAAATGAAAGTTGATTTTAAGTTACAGGTAGACAGCTTATATTAATTCCATTCTTAATAAAATAAAATATAATTTTATCTCAAAGTAGTCAAACATTACTTCTAAACTTTAAATGTATCTCAATGAAGAGACTATATTTAATGAAGAAACTTCGGATTGTCGCCTCTTAGTACAAACTTAGCCAGCGATTCAACTTTGTCAACTGTGTTTAATACAAGCGATTTTCTTTGTGCCTGGACAAGTTGTTTTAAAATTGTAAATATTTTGGTCGTTTTTTGACATAAACATTTAATTTCCCAATATAGTGTACATTTGGAAATTAAATGTTAATACAACTTGTACAGCATAGATTCAAATACAACTTATATTTAATTAGTCAATTAAAATGTAAGGAAATTTAGTCTCACAGTCAGTTACTATAGCCGAGCGGTTGGGTGATAGGTAGGATCCCCAGGTGGTAGGTTTTTCACAAAAAGTTACATATGATTTATACATTGGTTTGGATATATTGGTTTGGACATCAGGATGGCTCACCACCTGTCACGTTGTCCCAAGAATGTCTTTGGTGAAAGGTGGGTTGTAATTACTTTGTCTATTAATTGTCTAGAACTCTGTCTTCATGCATAGTTACTCGTATATAAAACGAAGGTACTACAAAAATCCAGACCCGAGAAAATGTAGAAAAAGCTTTTTCTACATTGACCTGACTGCGAATCGAACCAGGACCTTAGAGCTGGCGACATCATGAAAACCGGTGTCCATGTCACTCGTCCACGGAGGTCATCTATACTATCACGACAGTGAAAACCTGTGCCTCAATGAGAAATCCTAAATTCTAACAAAGCCATTCAACAAATTTGCGTTCAAATCTGCTTTTGAAACTGGCTACGAACTTTTCTAGTTACATTGTAAGCAAACTTTACATTACTTACTCAACATCAATACAAGTTTGAAACAAAATTTAGGTTCAAAACTCGATTAACGATAACGTTCTTCATCTCTAGAAAGAGCCAATTCAATTAAATGATCAAGTACCTGACTGTTAAATGAAGGCAAAATGAATACGAGAGATGCGCTGGGATTTGATAATAAATTATAAAGTATACTATAATTGTTAATCAATATGGCCTATGTGCATTAATACAAAAATTTTCAAACAAAATAAAAATTTCGACCCTAGCCTAGTTAGTATTGACTCTGCCTTCGAAGATAAGGGTTGCGGGTTCGAATCCTGCTAGCGGTAAACATTTATGTGATGATTGTAAATGTTCTATTTGATTCATGGATGTTTATATTTATATACAACATTTTATAACATTAACATAATACATAGAAATATAATCAATGTAATTTTTTTAATAAAAATCCAACTATACAATTCGTACATAAGATTATAAAAACGTCATTGCTGCGGGCCTTCCTCCTGTGAATGGAATGCGAGGCTCCAAATTCCGTTCGCTCAACCAGAAACGGGAGTTAAAACGACGAAATCGTATGGACCTCTGTTCATCCCAGTATCGGATCGTGAACACTCGTTTATTTTGAGCAATCATTTATTTTTATAATTTTCATTGTGATTAAAATAGTTGGTAATCATCATTAAATACAAATAATAAATACAATTAATACAGATAATAATGAAATAATAAGTATAAATCATCCAGATACTTTCTTAATCTTTGTTAGACTTGGCACGGTACCGTCTTTTAAATTTATTTCCCCCTTTTGTAAATAAATTCACAGCATCGTACTGTCTTCCTAAGGAAATATGAATTAGTCTTATTTAGTGAGGGAGAGGCGCTAAAGGATTCGGATATGACGGTGTTAAATTATTATTAAAGTGGCAACAATATGACGAAGTATGTAAAATTACTCTAGATTGCAGAAAAAAATGAGTTGGTACTAATTCTTACAGTATTCGGATGTGCTTATATGAACCATATTTGTTACCTTCGGTGATATAGTTTGAATCCCGTAGACTTTCACTTTAAATAAAATGAAAGTTGATTTTAAGTTACAGGTAGACAGCTTATATTAATTCCATTCTTAATAAAATAAAATATAATTTTATCTCAAAGTAGTCAAACATTACTTCTAAACTTTAAATGTATCTCAATGAAGAGACTATATTTAATGAAGAAACTTCGGATTGTCGCCTCTTAGTACAAACTTAGCCAGCGATTCAACTTTGTCAACTGTGTTTAATACAAGCGATTTTCTTTGTGCCTGGACAAGTTGTTTTAAAATTGTAAATATTTTGGTCGTTTTTTGACATAAACATTTAATTTCCCAATATAGTGTACATTTGGAAATTAAATGTTAATACAACTTGTACAGCATAGATTCAAATACAACTTATATTTAATTAGTCAATAATGTAAGGAAATTTAGTCTCACAGTCAGTTACTATAGCCGAGCGGTTGGGTGATAGGTAGGATCCCCAGGTGGTAGGTTTTTCACAAAAAGTTACATATGATTTATACATTGGTTTGGATATATTGGTTTGGACATCAGGATGGCTCACCACCTGTCACGTTGTCCCAAGAATGTCTTTGGTGAAAGGTGGGTTGTAATTACTTTGTCTATTAATTGTCTAGAACTCTGTCTTCATGCATAGTTACTCGTATATAAAACGAAGGTACTACAAAAATCCAGACCCGAGAAAATGTAGAAAAAGCTTTTTCTACATTGACCTGACTGCGAATCGAACCCGGGACCTTAGAGCTGGCGACATCATGAAAACCGGTGTCCATGTCACTCGTCCACGGAGGTCATCTATACTATCACGACAGTGAAAACCTGTGCCTCAATGAGAAATCCTAAATTCTAACAAAGCCATTCAACAAATTTGAACTTTTCTAGTTACATTGTAAGCAAACTTTACATTACTTACTCAACATCCAATACAAGTTTGAAACAAAATTTAGGTTCAAAACTCGATTAACGATAACGTTCTTCATCTCTAGAAAGAGCCAATTCAATTAAATGATCAAGCACCTGACTGTTAAATGAAGGCAAAATGAATACGAGAGATGCGCTGGGATTTGATAATAAATTATAAAGTATACTATAATTGTTAATCAATATGGCCTATGTGCATTAATACAAAAAATTTTCCAAACAAAATAAAAAATTTCGACCCTAGCCTAGTTAGTATTGACTCTGCCTTCGAAGATAAGGGTTGCGGGTTCGAATCCTGCTAGCGGTAAACATTTATGTGATGATTGTAAATGTTCTATTTGATTCATGGATGTTTATATTTATATACAACATTTTATAACATTAACATAATACATAGAAATATAATCAATGTAATTTTTTTAATAAAAATCCAACTATACAATTCGTACATAAGATTATAAAAACGTCATTGCTGCAGGCCTTCCTCCTGTGAATGGAATGCGAGGCTCCAAATTCCGTTCGCTCAACCAGAAACGGGAGTTAAAACGACGAAATCGTATGGACCTCTGTTCATCCCAGTATCGGATCGTGAACACTCGTTTATTTTGAGCAATCATTTATTTTATTTCAATAAATTTTAAATTTCACGTATTTTACAATACAGGAGTAAACTGCGGTCTTAACAATTAAGTTATTTTGACACACATTTCACTGGGCCTTATTTTGGGATAATGTGACAAATGATGCATCTTTTGCCGTCTTTATGTCCAACTCAACGATGTAAATCGTTGATAAGTTTTGAAAAAGCTCTTTGCTACAGCCCTACCTTCCTAGGAGCGAACTCGAGCCTCTAGGCTCGAATTTCGAACATCTAACCATACGGCTATCGTGACATTATATTATCATAATTTGTGAATAATTTATATAATCATCATTATTTTAAATATAACGTTTCAAAATTTTTGGTGTAGCAAACTGCAAAGGATCGAATAACAGACCCAGCGGAACAACTTAGATACTTAACAGCACCCCGATCTAACATACGATTGGAAATTCTTATTCACGAGGGCACATTTGGAAGAGTTTACAAAGGAGTATTCAAACGCGGCGATACTTATGAAGAAGTAATAGTTAAAACTGTATCAGGTAAATTTTTCTCTTTATATATTTAAACATGCGTAATATGACGATTTTTCTTCAGATTTATTTGCCATAATATGAGGACTTTAATTACTTCAGTTAATTTTATTTTTTCTTCTATAATAAAAGTATCCATTAGATTTTTATAAAACATTAGTCGTGTAATATAACTCAGTTTCTAGATTAATTATAATTTTAATTTTGGTTTAATTTGAATATTGATCTGGAAAACCTGTCCTAACCCGAAGATACTTTTTTATTTTGAAAAAGGGAGATCTGGTTACGCATATTTGTGGTGACACAATAAAGTTACGATAGCCGAGTTGTTGGGTGGTCGGAATTTCGAGTCGAGAGACCCGAGTTCGATCCCCAGGTGGCAGTACCAATGAGTTTTTCAAAAAAAAACTTATGTACGAATTACATCGTTGGCTTGGACATAAAGGCGGCGACGGGCTCACCACCTGTCACGTTGTCCCGAAAATATCTTCGGTGGAAGGTGGGTCGAAGGGACTTCATTGTCTAGACTAAGACCTCTGTCTACCCCTGTATTGGGAATTGCGTGAAGATATTTATTTATTTATTTATTACAATTACGCATATTTGTGGTGACACACCATGGTGACCATGATAAACTTATGAATATTTACAAACCAGCAAATTACAGCCTGTTATACTACGATTTGGCGACAGGAACGGGTGAGAATATAGTACTAACCCAAACAAATCCTAAGCAGGGAAGGATCACCTTAAATCGTATTAATGTTCGAAAGCCTGTGGATTTTTTTACGTTCAGTTAACGGAACACTGGACACTAAAAATCATGACAATTTATTCCCAGATAATTAATTGACTCAGGCGTTACTTTGCGGAAATTCATTGTAAAGTTGTTATTGAAAAAGTTACTTCGCAACATTCGGCATGCACCACCTAATGCCTTGTTCTGAGGCGAAACACGTGTCGCGTTTTCGTTAGTGGTATATGTTACCTGGTGTGAGTGTTGTGGTGGTGGTGGTGGTGCATACAGTGGAATTAGTGCACGCATCTGTGGGAGGTAGGGTGGTGCTCTTCTTTCCTTCGGACCAGGTAACATATACCTTTTTATATTTGCATGCGGAATGTTGCGAAGTAACTTTTTCAATAACAAATTTATTCCCACTTATAACGTACGATTTTCACTTCTCATACACTATTATTACGTAACATCTTTCATAAGATGTTTTGTCGGACTTGTCTATCTTATTACATAAATCTAATGCTTTAAATATAATTGTTCTGACATTTTGTATCTGTGATTATGTTTGTTATTTTTATAGAATATGTCTATTTTATTACTTAGAAGCCGCATCAGCTATGCAAGCGGCATTACTTGTCGCTGAAGGTCTCAGACTGTGTGGATTAGTGCACGCCAATGTATTAGCTCCGATGGCAGCCTGTGCGGAAGAGGCTCGGAAACCACTTCTCGTCTACTGCTGTGTCTCGCACTCTTCTAATCTGAAGAGGTAAGATTGTTACTTATTTAATAGGTCTCCCTTTTGAGGGAGATTCGTCATACTCTGCACATTTGGCAAGTTGATTGTCGGTTGCATCAGATATATCTAACTTTAGACGCTGATGCCCTTCATAAGATCGTTTTAAATATTGCCTTGGTGTTTTTCGAGACGTTTATCCGTTACAACGCTGAAGAAAAGATAGAGGGCGGTGGAAAATAAATAACTATGAAAGCGATATACTTGAGAGTTAGTGACACACAAATTTATCATGTAAAATATGTATATAAATAATATTATTTTTATATTAATAACATTGGCCATAATATTTTCAGATAGTTAAATATCGTTAAGTTGGTTAAATAATGTAATATACAAGATATATATTCTTGTTAGTAACATCACTTAGATGAATATATTTTTCTTAGGTTTTTAACTTCATGTCGACTCGGCCATCAAACGACGCCGGCCACTCGAGAGCTCGTCGACTTGGGCGCTCAAGCAGCATGCGGCTTGTCCTATCTCCACGTTCAGCGAGTAGTACATGCTGACATCGCTGCCAGGAATTGCATGTAAGAGAAATAGAGTAGTCGGGAGTAAGAGCAATGTTAGAGAAAAAAAAGCTGATAATATTTAAATTTATTTACAATATCACATTGAAATACATTAAAGTTATTTTTTCATATTTTAAGTTTTTTTATTACAGTGGCACACGTGCTTAAAGCTAACTAGATGGTAAAGAACTACTGTTTGACACCCATGCACATCTTCGCAATTCCTACGAATTCCCGAAAACAAAATCCCGCGATAATATTTTTTTTATAATCTATTTAGTAGTTAATGTACAAACAGAGATTACAAAGTGAGTTAATTAAATAATACTAAGAAGAAATTATTACAAAGGCCTATTTCTTTTGAAATTTTTTCCGGCAAACCTGTGACTGGAAATTGGTAGCAAAAGTTCATAAATGAATACATAGATTGCTCTGATGTCGAAGTAGTATAAGCACTTTATAGCATCATGTTTTTTTTTCGTACAGAGTGGATGAGAAACTGCGACTGAAAGTAACTGACAACGGCTTATCAAGGGATCTATTCCCCGATGAGTATCACTGTTTAGGTGATAATGAGAACCGACCTGTGAAATGGATGGCACCGGAGGCCCTGCTTCAAAACCAATACAGCACGGCTTCGGATGTGGTGAGATAAATATATGTAAACAAAAATTTTTACCCAATTCCCAATACAGGGGTAGACAGAGGTCTAGTCTAGACAATTAAGTCCCTTTGATCCACCTTTCACCGACGATATTTTCGGGACAACGTGACAGGTGGTGAGCCCGTCGCCGTCTTTATGTCCAAGCCGTTCATATGTATAAGAATGTAATTCGTACATAGGTATAAGAAAAACCCATTGGAACGAGCCTGCCACCTGGGGTTCGAACTCGGGTCTCTTGACTTGAAATTCCGACCACTCAACCACTCGGCTATCGTGACTTATTTACTAAAAATTGATAGAAAAATTTTATTGAATTGTCTAAAAGTCACGATAGCCTAGTGGTTGGGTTGTCGGAATTTCAAGTCAAGAGACCCGAGTTCTATCTCTAGGTGGCAGGCTCGGACCAATGGGTTTTTCAAAAACTTATGTACGAATTATATGGTTGACTTGGACATAAAGACGGCGACGGGCTCTCCACCTGTCACGTTGTCCCTAAAATATCTTCAGTGGAAGGTAGGTCAAAAGGACTTAACTGTCTAGACTAGACCTCTGTCCACCCCTGCTTTTGGGGATTGCGTGAAGATATTTATTTATTAATATTTATTTATTTGTTTACTGAAAAAAGAAAAGTTCTTTTATCAAACATTTCACCCGAGTTTATTTGAGACAACGAGACAGGTGGTGGCCAACAGGAGTTTTAGTTTTACTCGTATTTGCAGCCTTAGTATCCAAGCCAACGATACGTACCGAAGACATTATTCGGAAGTTGTGTCGGACAATGTTTTCGGTACGAGCCATATTCCTGGTGAAAGAACCCGATCGATATCGTGACATAATACTAAGTTTTCATCCTTTCTAAATAATTTCGATATAATCATGCATAAATAAAGGCCTATTAAAGTCAAAGAGGGCCAATTTGTCATAATCAGCACGCAATCGGATTGGCGATTGGATTACTGGCATTGCACCCTGCACCTGCAGACGAATATATATATATATATATATATATATATATATATATATATATATATATATATATATATATATATATATATATATATATATATATATATATATATATATATATATATATATATATATATATATATATATATATATATATATGTGTTTCGTTGTAGTGGTCTTTAGGTATAACATTATGGGAGCTGGCTACATTAGGCGCCTCACCATTAGCTGAATTGGATGCTGCCGATGTTGGAGCCTTCCTCAGCGGAGGCTACCGACCCTCCCAGCCGAATAACTGTCCTGATGAGTTGTGAGTATACTAAATAAAAAAATATCTTCACGCAATTCCCAATACAGGGGTAGACAGAGGTCTAGTCTAGACATTTAAGTCCCTTCGACCCACCTTCCACCGAAGATATTTTCGGGACAACGTGACAGTCATCTCGTCGCCGTCTTTATGACCATGCCAACGATATAATTTGTACAGGTTTTTAGAAAAACCCATTGCTACGGCCACTTGAGGATCGAACTCGGGTTTCTTGACTGGAAATTCCGACCACCACTCGGCTATCGTGACTTTTTCGAGTATACTAAAATTAAATATTTATAAAAACTAAACATATCTAATTACAAGTTAAAATAAATTAAGCAATTTCCCACAATGAGGTAAGCAATGATCTAGACTATGAAGCCCTTTTCACTGAAGCTTATTTAAGATAACGTAACAATATATTTCAAATACATATTTATTTACATAGATAAATATTTATAAATAAATAATAAAAATAAATATCTTCACGCAAATGCCAATTCAGGGATAGATAGAGGTCTAGACAATTAAGTCGTTTCGAACCACCTTCCACCGAAGATGTTTTGGGACAACGCGACAGGCGGTGAGCCTGTCGCCATCTTAATGTCCAATCCAACAATATTATTCCATAAACATCCATGACTCGAGTACAAACATCAGACAAATGTTTGCGACGAGTGGGATTCAAACCCGCAACCTTCGAGCTTCGAAAGCAAAGCGGGTTGTAAATTGTTATTTTATTAATAAATACAAAATAAAATATCTTCACGCAATTCCCAATACAGGGTTATACAGAAGTTAAGTCTAGACAATTAGGTCTCTTATATCCACCTTCCACCAAAGACATATTCGGAACAACGTGACAGATGGTGAGCCCGTCGCTATCTTTATGTTCAAGCCAACGATTTAATTCGTAGATAAGTTTTTTTTAAACCCATTGGTCTTGGAACGAGTCTGCCACCTGGGGATCGAAATCGGGACTCTCGACTCGAAATCCCAACCACCCAACTGGGCTATCGTGACTTATTTTATAAATAACAAAAAATCTGGCAGACGAGCTCGCATTAGATTTCATATGTTGTAAGATAATGACGACTGACCTGACTTACACCGCGTGTTAAACTAGTTGGTTGTGACACTGGCTTCAAAACTTCAAAGGTTGTGGGTTCGAAACCCCTTTGGGAAATCATATGTGTGACAAATATGAACATTTGAACTTAAGTCATGGATTTGTATATGTATATATGAATATATATCTATATAAATATATATCTATGAAAGTATATTCATGGTCAACTTGGTTCTTTCATATAATGTAAATATTATTGTAATAAATAATACACTCCAGAGTTTATTTTTTGCCTTTTTTTACTCTGAGGTTAGCAAACTTGTGTAATTAGTTCATAAGAGTTTGAAACAATTGTAAATATAATAAACAAAGTTTTTAATTTGATACTTAATACATACGTTATGAGAAGGTAAAAATACTATCAGATTAATTTTTTATCAGGTACGGCCTTATGTCTTGGTGTTGGACCACGCTTCCGTCGGCTCGTCCCACTGCTCCTCAACTTTTAGCTGCCCTCCATGACTTCCGACAAGCACTGAGTACCTATATATAAAAACTTTTTCAAATACTAACAATGATGTATTGAAATGTCCTCTCTATTTGCAAAAACACACGTAGAAAATTTTCCTAAATTAGTAATTATTCTGACTGAATGTAGCAAGAATATAAATGATGATTGAAATGATTACTGAACGAAAACATAAGTCCATTGAAGTATAATTCTATTTTTAACTCGATTCTTACAAAAACATTTCCACTTCATTTTCTTCTAATACCAAAGTGCCTGTGAAAAAACAAAATTTTTAATGGATTTTAATTTCTGTGAAGCTAATAACAAAATTTGATGTACGAGTAATAATGTCTTGTGTTAAACAAACATAGATCTGTATTTGCATAAAAAAAGAGATCAATTAAATCTTAATTTTAATGTCATAGCGCAAAGAATCTATTAACTCTGAAAAAATTGTAAACATAGAAAGTTAATATAGATGTGAAAATGACAATCTAGAATATCGAAATTAAATTATTTAGATAGAGCAGAGTGATCAAGCTGCATGATCTTTAATTCTACGATTGCCAACTTCTTATCCAAGCGCGGAGATTATGGCAACTATTTCCACAAAAGAGGCCTATTTTATTACAAACTTAAAGACATAACAGTAATTCTTTGTATTGTGTCTGGATAATGAGTAAATAAATAAAAAAAGTAAATATTAGGTTATGTGTCACAATTATAGGCTGTATATTTTTAAATTATTCATTGATGTGTGATATTTTAATTAAATAAGTGATTACTTTAGATTTCGTCGATATGATGCGTCTAGTTTCATTTAAGTTGATGAAATGCTAGATAGAAGGGAACATAGAATTTTGCACCAAGAGATGGAATTCATAGAATTCATGTATTTACTATATAATTTAGACATAGAAAAGGTTTCCCAATTGAAAACAAAATAGTAACTCATTTTTTTAAAAATTAAGAAAAGAAAATGGTTGAAGTATTTAATAGATGGTTTCTTTTTTCAGCTACTTTATAAATAAAGCTCATTTTCGTGGTATTTATGTTTAAATACTGCGTGTTAATACATAAAATTCATGTAAAGAATAGTATAGATAAAGAAATTGCTAGAACAAGTAATTTTAATTGTATAAAATAGGAAGTCGATGCAAAAGGAATTCATATGATATTTAGCACTGATACAGCTAGACGCTTATCGAAATAGTATGAAAGTGTTTGATGTTGTAATTAATGTTTAGAATAGAGTTCCTGAGGACATAAAGTCCGTCCAGGCCAGCAAAAGGATCAACACCAATACAGTAGTTAGTCGTGGAGTAAGAACTGAGGAAACTTTAACAATCTTTGCCTTTATGTAAACTGTTTTGCTTACGGAGAAAAACAAAGCGAAGATTATTGAGGTCTCACTTCGTCAATTCCACGAAAATGTTGTCTATTATAACACAAATTATACATAGGAGGCATAATGAAAATGTAAGTATAAATATTATCTATAATAGTGATAGGACGTGGGATAGATACGTTGTATAAATTAATTTATAGATAACTTATTAAAGTAATCCTAATTCTTCTGACTATAGAATACTCAATCAATTAAATTTTAAGAAGGATAAAAATAGTTACTACAATTATTTAACGTTATTTTTGCATACGTATTATGAATATGTTCATATTTAAACTCACAAAACTATAAAGTGTTTCTGCTTGATACTATTAGTTTGGTAATATGCTCATTGTATATTTTTTATCTGGTTTCGATATTTGTAGTATCGATAAACGTTAGAAAACTTGTATTATTATGTACGTGTTATAAGTTAATGATTAAAAATATTTTCATTGATATTATTATGTCGCAAAAATGTGTAGGTATTTTACTATATGGATATTACACTAATATATATAAATACTAACAGTATACATAAAAAAATATTAATCACACTTCAAAAGATAATGCGGAAGTAAAGATAATATAAAAATAGTATGTCGAAATTGTCTAAAACAAAAAGATATGAACTAATTAGCAAAGTTTAAACTTTACACTTTGATTACCTAATCTTTCACTTTGATATGTACCACATACAGATGACCATAAGTTTAAAGTAATATAAGAATGGCTGTTGTATGAATATAAGAACTTTTCTGCTTTGAAATCAGGCTTTCCAAGCGCTTGTGTAAGTGTAATCAAATAAAAAAGTGATAGGGTACATTATTATTAAATAAATTTAAGCTCGATGTTACAACCGCAGTCGCGTACTTTACAATAAAAGAACAGAAGGTCATAACAGTAACTTTAGTATTAAATGTAATGTCATATGAGACCCTTTTTGCTTCGACTGTACACTGCACGCTACCAGCCGGATATGCAGTACGCAAACGCATGTGTGATCTCTATAATCATATAATGTTCAATTTTCACCTACAGATCACTCTATTAGGCATGTATGGATTAGTCTGAGTTCATAAACATGCCCAGTACGCAGATATCATTGCGACTAAGTCATTATACTCATACCATGTGCCGATATTAAGTCAAATAAACTAGTAACAAAGAGTAGCACCTCTATTATATTAGATATAAGTCTCAGCTTTTACTGGAGAACGTTTTGTTTGCGGTACTAACCAGGGTTCATCTGGGCATAGCTTAATACCGATATTTTTTGATGGAGACTTCGGTTCCTTCTGGTGAGTAAGGTAACTGAAAGCAGGGACTTGCTTTCAGTTTATCATCTCCGCTTCTTTCCGCTTTTATTCTTTCCCATTCTGTTCCTTAAATCTCGTCCTTATTCGGCAATGCAATAGCAGTTCTTCTATTATATCGGTGTTGAATGTTCGTTAACTTAAGTAATTATCATCTACATGCTTGTCTGTTAACCGTCCTTTGTTATAAAACGACTTGGTATAATTACAATATCAAAGCGTATAATTACAATATCAAATATGGAATATGGACAAAGTTTACAATACGCAGGTCACAAACTATATGCATTTCAGCGCGTTCTTAGTGGCCTGACACGGGCTAATGTGACCTATTAAATTTGCTCCTTACAAAACACTAATACAATACTAAATTATATTTTTCATGAATTTAGTAACAGCTTCGTGGACGAGTGGCTTACACGTCAATTTTCATGGTGTCACCAGCTCTGAGGTCCCGGGTGCGTTACCCGGACGGGTTAATGTAGAAAATAATTTACATTTTCTTGGGTCTGGGTGTACAACGCATATACTACATATGCGTCGTTTCTAATTCCATAACACAAGTGTTTAAGCTACTTTCTTTGGGTCAGAGCAATGTATTTGAAGTTGTCCCTATCTCTGTACGTATTTATTGATGTATCTATCTATGTGTATTATTTTGCAATTAATGAATTAATGTAGGAAAATTCTTGAAAAATAAAAACCTAATTACTATTAAGTATTCAATTAAAAATGGATTTGGTCCGATATGCTTCGATTTAAACATGAATGTTAGTTACATATGAATAATGCTATATAAATCATTGTATTAAAAACGCGTTATGGATGAAACAGGGTGGTTAACTCTTAGGCATTATAATGCATGTAGTGTTCTTGATTGAATATTGTCGTTTAAGTTGCATTTAATTTGGCTTTAGCTTGTAAGTTTTTACGATAATGTTAATCGATCAATGTACCTCCAGTATTTTGTAAAATATCCGTAATTGTAATATCCGCCGTACCAAATAATGGATAACTCGTGCAATACATAGGTCGCTAGGTTGCTTACGATTTTTTCATTTTTTTATACAACACATTTTGTGATGTATCCTTCGTCATAGTATTTGTTATTCGTATTTAAGGAACACTATTTTCTTATTAATGTTATATGACGTCATGAGCAAGCAGTAAGTCAAATTTACCAAAGATAATTTATTTTCTATATTTCTAATAGAAATTCTTCTTGTTACTTTATCATAATTATTTAAAGTACAATTTAATATATTTTTTTCCTTACATCATGGAAGTTGAGTTTTGGTTAGTTTGTATTAAAATTTCATCAATATTTGTCCAAAAATTGTACTGTAGATTAATTAATTAAGAATCAAGAATGCAATTTGTTTATTGACAAAAACTGTGTCATATTTATGACTGAGTGCCAGATGAATGTGATTGTATGTTATATGTTATTGATGTCTTTAAATATTAATGAATTCGTATATGTTTAAATAGTTTAAGTGAATGTATGTATTATGTATCCGATATGGCTTCAGTGGGATTAAGAACGAAATAAAATGTTATTTTATAGTAAATAACTTGTTTCTATTTATTAACATAACTACAAATTATAGCAGTACATATTCATGTTTTAATGTAAACAATTGAATATTCTTTTTTTTAATGGGCTAGATTAGGTTAATTGGTATTTCACTGCAGGCCGTATGAGGAAGCTCAAAGTTGCTCGGCGTGCTATGGAAAATGTTGCGGGAAGTCGATGGACGGAGTTGGCTGAGGACCGTTCACTGTAGAAAGTTTTAGGGGAGGCCTATGGCCCAGTGGACACTTTGTAGGCAATAAAGAAAGAAAAAAAGAAGATTAATTGAAATAAGTGGTAGTATTAATTATCTGCTTCGAAATAATCCAGTTTGTTTTTTTAGATAAAACAAATTTTCGCCACTCCAATGGGGTAGATAGATGTCCATGTAATTAATTAATTCTAGATAATCTTCTGATACGACCCTAATACCTGAGGACCGAACATGGGTTTCTTAACTCTAATTCCCATCACTCAACTATTTAGTAACGTGACTTAAACTTTTTTAGATAGAAGTCAAAAATTATCTAAAAGTTTAATTAATGGTAGCTACTGTAGCCATTGCAATTACATATTACGTCGTGTAATGCTTTCTTACTAAAATAATAAAATTGTGAGATTTATAAGTAGAGAATTACGTTGTCAGTAAAAGTATTTAAAAATATTTAGGGCACATAATTCAATATATGTCATGATAAAATCTTTTTCGGATCGCGTTTCAATATTAAAAAAAGACTATGCTATGCTATCTATAAATATAAACATATCTATCTCGACAGCCGAGCGGTTGGGTGATCGGAATTCTAGTCAAGAGACCCGAGTTCAATCCTCAGGTGGCAGGCTCGTGCTATAAATTATATCTTAAATTATGCTTGGACATTAAGATAGGGACGAGCTCACCACCTGTGACGTTGTCCCAAAAATATCTTCGATTCAAGGCGGATCGAAAGCAGCGTAATAGGGCGTAAAGATTTATCTGTATGTGTATTTACATTTAGCTTTACAACTTTTGTGTTTTATTTTATAAAGTACACTCTGCGGGAGGCTAAATAAAATTCTACTTAACTTGTTTGCCGCCCCATGCTACTCGGACTGTCGTCGACTTAATAGCTTTGGCGCCTTCCAGTTTGTGTAGCATAATATACGACATAGTCTAGTTAAGTAATCAGAAATGGAAATCTTGGCATGCTCCGAAAAGCCGAGTTTACTAATACGTATATATTTATATATCTTCACGCCATTCCCAATACTGGGGTAAACAGTCCTTTCGATCAACCTTCCACCGTAAAAGTCAAGATAAAAGAAAAAAGTCACGATAGCCGAGTGGTTGAGTGGTCGGATTTTCAAGTCAAGAGACCCGAGTTCGATCCCCAGGTGACAGGCAGGTACCAATGGGTTTTCAAAAACTTACGTACCAATTAAATTGTTGGCTTGGACATAAAGACGGTGACGGGGTCAGCACCTGTCACGTTGTCCCGAAAATATCTTCGGTGGAAGGTCTGTCTAAGTGACTTAATTGTCTAGGTAGACCTCTGTCTACCCTCGTATTGGGAATTGCGTGAAGATATTTATTTATTTATTTTCCACCGTAAACATTTTTTTGGAATAACATAACAGGTTGTGAGAGCTCATAACCGTTTTTATTGCCAAGCCAACAATATGTATATCGTACATAAGCCTTTAGGAATTAAACTCATTGGTACGCGCCTAGGGATCGAACTCAGGTCTCTTCTTCGATTTGAATTACGATCATCCAACCATTCTGCCATCGTGACTTTTTTACTAATGATAGTATACGTAACTCGATAAATAATTTTTTGGTCTTTGAAATTTATATGTAAATTGCGGCTATGGAACAGGCCTTCAAAATTACATTGGTTAGTTTCAAGTAGAGAGTGACGTTCACGGTGGCAAATAAGTTTTAAGGGATAACCTTTTTTTACAAGAGACACCTATGTCCTACCGTAGACGTTTACATACCATTAGGTAAGTAGTAATCATATTTGTATAATACATTATGTAGATGTAAAAAAATTTACCAAAAAAAGAGGATACCTACGGAGTTTCTTTCGCCTGTTTCTTCTCCGTTAGAGGAACCTCATCACGAAACGGTGGTAGATTAAAAATGACTATCGATAAACAAATATACATTCTTATGCCTGTCTTTTTTAACCCACTTCAAACAATGAGATTTTCAATTCAGCTGTATAATCTATTTTAATGTTTGGCACCTTGTAACTCCCTCATGATTAAGTAGTGCGCTTATTTAAATATATTCATTTAAATTAATAAGTAACAAATTTAGCTAATAAAGATATTCTTTGCACATATACAATATTCTATTTTGCATTTTTGTGTTCTTTATGACCGGGGAAGTAAAAAATTAAATTAAAAAAAAACTAAATGTTTTTAAAGACTTGTAAACCGAAAGTGAAGCGTATACTAACACAGGATTTCGGAGAGCATGCACACAGTTAACTCACTAATCTCTGTTTTACTATTTAGTCAACGCACGGATGGATTTCACCCTCACAGCACGTACAAAACTCGTTGCTTCATCATTGGTGTGCAAAACGATAGTGTGTCGCATTACCGGCGACGGTTATTCTAAATCTGTAAACATGGCACTCTTAAGCATGTGATTGTAATTATCTTAATATTTATTCCTTTAAAAATTAAATACAAATGAACGAAACATAAAACAATTAGAATGTGGTGGTCTTATGGCTAATACAGATTTCTTCCAGACAAGCTTAGGCCAAGAAAAATTAGAATAATGGATAGTGAGAGGTGGTGTGTATAATAAACCTAATTAATAAAATTGTTAATACTAAAATAAATTGTACTTAATTTTAAACTATTAAAATAGATAAAATTCAATAGACGTACACAAACGTAGAAAATAAATAAAATTTAATAATATATAATAAAACCCAATAAATATATAAAAATACATATTACGTGAAAAGGAGGTCGAAAGAACAATTATACAATATACTAGGTATATTGCCAATAGAAAATAATCATTACAGAGGGCTAGAGAATAACTTTTAACTTCACTCGTAAGCTTATGTCTAATGACGAATTTGCTGAAGATGTTAATTCCTTGTCCAGATAATCTAGTAATTTTTAGTGAAAACAGTGTATTTCTCAGTAAAAGTGCCAAGAGAACGAGACTGTTCTCAGAAAATGAATTAAAACATACCATAGGGAAACTATTCGAGAATTAGATTTACTATTGTTCGAGAATTTAATAATCAGCGAATGAATAAAATACATTAAATGAGGTAAAAATCCATGTGTGAGTGAAATAAAAACTTTCAAATTAATAAAAATTAAAAAATAAAGAATTTCAAATTAATTTTAGAACATTCTTTAACTTCATATAATTAAATTCATTAGTTTGGGCAAGTATATTTTACACACAGCGTTATTTCCTACACTAAATTTGGCAAGCCTGCGTATACTTTC
This sequence comes from Sericinus montela, assembly GCA_029286605.1. NCBI lineage: Eukaryota > Metazoa > Arthropoda > Insecta > Lepidoptera > Papilionidae > Sericinus > Sericinus montela. Next base: position 594,882 of record JAGSMR010000047.1, read on the forward strand.
TGGTGAAAACTAGGGCTTGGGTCAGTAGCGATAAATCAGTAGCCGTAACTTACCTTTGTGTACCTTTGTTACCCTTTATTTATCATAAGATATATTGTTTTGTTGTCGCCTATCTCTAATTTTGTTCTATCTTTAACTGTTGGAATTTTTTAATCATTTTCTACAGCAAAAATAATAGGTGAATATATTTTATAAGATTATTAAGCTTTTATAAGAAAACTAACTTGATGATAAATGTACTAATTCACATTATTATAGAAAGGTATGTTGTAGTAATAGTCCGGTGACAAGTAGAAGCGTCTAAGGTGCACAGGTATCTTGTACTACAATCGCCAATTGAATGACGTTATAATTATAATAAGATGGGTATAGTGTGAAATTAGACTACCTAAAGTTATTATTTCTCAACGATGACTACCGGCCTACATTACTGTTTTCTAATGGCCCTAGTTGACTAAAAAAATAATATCACTTTGAACTCAAAAATTCTCTTCACCTTAATTATGGGCGCTATGAAAATGTTTCATTAAAACCTGTACAAACGAAGTTCGTTAACCCGCGGCAATTCACTAAGCCGGAAAGCCATTTTCTTTGCTTTGTGAAACTTTAAAATTTTCCAATAGGTATTTCCGACGCTAGAAAAATTGCAATTTCTCTCTGTATATAAATAGCCCGCGGGAGGCGGCGCGACAAAGTGGCAATATTCTATCTCGACGGGGCTCCTCAAACAAGGGGACACGAAAGAGACATCAATATGCTGTTGGTCTGTAGCAAAAAAAGGGAAGACATAAAGTTATTAATTGGAGCGAATTGACGGAAGTTCACGCGGAGCCGTGTTTTTGACAAATTTCGCTTTGATACAGCGATTACTTTCACCTCAACGCTTCGAGGGTCGACTCTTAAGTGAGTCGATATAAATAAAGTCTTAGATGATTTTCCCAGAAGAAAATCTTTATGTTTATTCGCTAGAATGGGCGGCATATTATGTTGTAATAAACGTCCTAAATTATGTTTGATTCATGAATAAACGTGAAATTTCTTATACTGCTATTTTAACAGTGGTAGAGCCACGCATCAGCTTTTGTGGTTGCATGTATGGGCCGGCTCGACCGGGGAAGTACCACGACCTCACAGAATACCGGCGTGAAGTAGAAGTCTAATAAACTTCTGCGTTTCGTTTGGTGAGTGCAGGTAACCGGAGGCCCACACACCCCCCTCCCCCAATTCTGGGGGGGGGGGCACTCTAAGGGAGGCAACGCATCTGCTATACCTCTGGTGAGCGTGAGCGGATTTCTTCTGCTTTCGCAGGTATCGGGCCTCGAGGCAAGCCTCATTGCCCGGGCGTCTTCTCAGGGGGCTGCTGCTCCCCCGGTCCTGGGTACCGCTTTCTGCGGTATATATGTCGATGTGTTGCGTATTTTACGCCATGCGTCGGGTCTTTCACTCTTCCCCGTCCTCCCCCTCAACGAGGTCGGGTGGTGGCTGCAACAATTCCCTAGGGAGAGGTCACCGCTCTGGTGGTCGAGCGTGCAGCGGCAGGAGGTCCGATAAGGACGCCAGGTCGCGCAGGTGTTCATGTGGCCCATTATCAGCGCGGTCATACATTTTCCGCGCCAAGTGGACCACAAAGTCGTGGATAGATTCGATTTGGAGATCTCTGGCGATGACGTCATTCCGGACGTAACGACCAGCTCCCACAATCGTTCTTAGGGAAATGTTCTGCTGAACCAGCAATCTTTTCCGCTGTGCGGGGATGTGAACGCGTACCACGCTGGTGCAGCATATGTGATTCGCGAGCGGATGTAGGTCTTGTAGATCCCTACCTTGGTCTTCGTTGGCAGGTTGGATGCCAGAACCGGACGGAGGACCGCCCTCGCAGCTCTTGCGCGCTGCATGACGTATTCGACCTGAGGGGTCATACGTAGAGAGCGGTCAATCTGGCATCCAAGCTAGGTCACTGTCTTCTTCCACTCTACATCCTGGCCTCGGAGCTTGAGTGGTGATGGTACACGTCCCTGTCTGTTGACAATTATGGCGCATGTCTTGCCAACGTTCACGGCCATGCGCCATTTGTCCAGCCATTCGGGCAGCAGGTTCAGCAGACATTGCATCCTCCTGGCTGCAATGTCTGCCCGACGGGACGACGTAAAATACGCGCTGTCGTCTGCGTAGAGGGCGAGCATGACATCTTGTTCCCATTCTTGGACGCGACCTTCAAGTGTGGGGATGTCGTTGGTGTAAACTGCGTACAGGTGCGGAGAAAGACAGCTGCCTTGTGGCACTCCTGCCTCTATTCTTCGTGCTGCCGAGTCGATCCTCTCGACGCTAACACAGAAGCTCCGTCCCTCCAGAAATGACGCCACTAGTCGTATGAGCGCTGGCGGCGTTGTGGTGTTGCATATTAATTTGTAGATTAGACCCGTGTGCCACACCCGGTCGAAGGCCTTCTCTATGTCGAGAAAGACCCCCAGACAGGAGCGGCCGAGATGGGTTTCGGCCGCTAGATAGTGTAGCACTCGGGTCAGCTGCGCCGTGGTGGAGTGGCCGCTGCGGAATCCGAATTGCTCCTTTCGGAGCTCTGCATGTGGTCGCAGTCTCCGCAGCAGCAGCCTTTCAAAAAGCTTTGCTACATACGACAGTAGCGTGATGGGACGGTAGCTTGCCGGGTGTCTTCTGTTTTTCCCCGGCTTCGGCAGCACTATGATTTTCCCTTCCTTCCACTTGGAAGGGTAGTGTTGGGTGCGTAGCACCCCGTTGAACAAACGGGTCAGTGCTACGACCCCTTTCCTAGGCAGCTGTCTTATTGCAGTAGTGGTGATGCAATCGTTGCCCGGCGCTTTCCGTAGTGGTAGGCGCTGTGCCACTCTTCTTACTTCAGAAGGGGACATGAAATCGTCCCCTCCTAATGGTGGCGCCGGGCTCGTCAGGAACTCCTGTACACAATGCTCAACCTCCCTGTGGAAGTCTGCGACGACAGCAGCAGCAGTATTGGGTTTGAACTGCCCCTCTAAATGTTCTGCCAGGATCTCGGCCCGGTCTCGTGCTCCGTAGTGCCGTTTTCCTGTGCTGTCCACTAGTGGGCAAATGGGCTGTGGTGTGCGCGAAAGCTGTCGGGTGAGCTGATATAGCGAGGCTGGATGTTCCGAGGCCTCCTCGATGCGAGCGTTCCACGACTCGCCTCGGAAGGCCTTTATCCCTTCCGACAGCTTTTCGGTAATAGTATTGAGTTTGCCTTTACTTTGGGACATCTGGTTCTAGCCCAAAGCTTCCTAGTGGATCGTTTCTCCTCTAGGAGAGTTTTGAGCCTCCGTGGGAGTACCTCCCCACGGTGCGTGTCAGGTATTGTCCTGGTGGCCGCTAGATACTCTTGATGTATCTTTTCACAGATATATTTAGCGGCCACTTCTACCTCTTCTTCAGATGTTATATTCGCACCGTAGGTAAGGTTCGCCAGCGCTCTTCTGTATTGCTCCCAGTTGGTCTTCGTACGGAGGCCCCGGGGCACTACGGAGTCGGCGCTGGTCGACATGGTAATGAGAATTGGTAGGTGCTGCGTGTCCAGGTCATACAGCACCTCCACTTGGACCGGACATGTGATTCCTTGGCAGAGAACTATATCCAGGACATCCGGCCGATGTGTTGTTATCGTGGGGATATGTGTGGGAGCTCCTGGTCCCAGCACTTCATATCCCCCTTCTTCGGCGTCTTCAAACAGTCTCCTGCCGGCGGGGTTCATGATGCGCGAACCCCATGCCAGGTGTTTGGCGTTAAAATCTCCTGCCATAATGACAGGAGAACTGTTGTCCATGACGGCTCGGATGTCCGAGGGGCAGAGAGGAGGGCCGGGTGGGCGGTACGCTGCGTAGATCCTTAGCTCCACACCGGCCGTCTTCAGGAGTATCCCAATGCTCCTGGTTGAGATAAATGGCAGCAGCTCCCAATTCCTCATGCACTAGGTCTCTCCTAACCAAAATGGCCGTGCCTCTGTAGGCCTTTCCTTCGGGAGAGACCTCGTCGCGACGATACACGAAGAAATTGGGGATCTTGAAATGGCGTCCGGGTCTGAGTTTTGTCTCCCCTAGCAACACGACCTGGATTCCGTGCTGCTGCACCATAGTGCGGAGACTGGCGGCTTGTTGTTGGATGCCGCCTGGGTTCCAGTACATTACCCGGAGCTCAGCCATTTCTTGCCATTGTCAGGTGGGTCAGGGCTGTCAGAATAGCCGTGAGTGGGTCAGCTCCCCGTGGTCATCGCCGCTAGGACGTCGCCTAGGATTTTCATGACGACTGTGACCAATTGTGCTAGTGCAGCCTCGATCGTAGTCGGCACGGGTGTTATTTTGAGGGGGGGGGAGGCCTCGGTTCTCCCCCTTGAGGCTTGTGCTCTCGGAGCTGGGTGTTGCACTCGCACATACTGAGTTACATATCCTTGTGTGTTGGCAACTGCTGGCCCTGGCTGGATGGTGGCAATGGGAGGGGGTATGGGTGTGGAGGTCACCCTGGCCTCGGACTTGGCCGTCTTTTTCTTCTTCTTCTTCCCCTCCTCTTCCTCTTAGTGGAGAGGGGTCCTCCCCTCTCCGTGGCCTCGTTAGCTGGCGGTTGCAGAGTTGTGACCGCTGCTACCTTCCAGGTTTAGTGGCTGGTGCCACTTCTGTTGCCACCTCCAGGCGCCGCGGCTGTCGCGGCTGTGGCTGGGGTCTCGCATCGGGTGCGCCCTCTGCGACTGGTGGTGCACCTCTGTGCGTATTTTGCCGCGGCGCATGCGCTGGCGGGGGGGGGGGGATGGGAGGGGGCATTCTAATCCCCCTCTTACGAGCGATGCGCTGAATAACAGCGCATCTTCGGTCGTTTGCCGAGTGCGCCTTACTGCAATTGGCGCACTTCGGTGGCCCATCCCTTGGTTAGGGGCAGTCTGATGCGACATGATCCCCGGCGCATCTAACGCATTTAACCGGGCGAAAGCAGTTTGCCGAGGAGTGTCCGAACCCCTGGCAATGGTGGCACTGAGCCGGGCCTTCCCTGCCTTGCCATGCCTCGATCGTTACTCCGGGCATGTAGAGGAGCTCGTGTACGTTATACGTGACGTACGTTGTACTTGAGCTCCTCTTGGCTAAGGTGGTGTAGTTTGACGTGGAAAAGGCAACCCGGTCTCCCTTTCTTCGGGGGGATTGCCCTCACAAACGTAACGGGAAAGCCCAATGCCTTAAGGGCCTCCTCGATGTCTTCTGGGTGAGTGTCTGCTGGTAGCCCACGCAGTCCCACCTTAGTGGGCAATTTAGAGGTCGGTGCATAGCAGTACCATGCGAGCGCTGCGTCCTCCTTGCTGCGCTCCGTTAGGTACCTCTGCACCTTCCGGTATTCATCAGCCGAATGCGGGCGGAATCTTACCCCTTTCCCGAAGGGCGGAAGTGTTTTGCCCACTCTGGTAGGCATTCTACTATAATAGGAGGATATTTGCTATCCTCCTTTTCCTTGGCCACCACCTTCCTAGGTGATGGCACAGGTGGGCTGCACGGGCGCTTGGGTGCCGCTGCCATCGTGGCGTACGTCGACGCGGACGACGTTCCTGGGCACGTTGGCCCCCCCCACGCTTGGGCATCGTAGGCGGCAGCTAGCCTTGGCCTATCTTTGTCGACCGGTGTTTCTACCGGTGACATTGATTTTTGCCCTGCCTTTGTCTCAACCTCCATTTCGGAGGGAGATGGGGTAGAGCGGCTTTGAGCCATGCCCCTCTTTGGCTCAATTAGTATGGCCGAGGCGACCGCCCTCTGTACGCTGACCCCACTACGGAGGTTTGCAGGAGGGGATGGGGGGGCATCATAAGTCGTCTCGACTTTTGCGAGGTCCGATTCTTCTGTATTTATACTGGTTGCCGGGCCCGTGCTGAGTTGTGTTACACAACTAGCGTCAGGTACAGCAACCGTATTTCCGGCCTCGCTTTCCAAATTTGAGATTCCGGCGTACTCGGTAGAGTCCCATCCTCCCGGGTAAAGTGCTGGTCCCCCTTCCTCTTCAACTTGCGTTTCAGTGGCTGGGGAATACTCCGACGAGGAGGATGAGGATGGCGATCGCGGCGGGTCTTCGTGCCGAACAGGTGTCTTCGCTCTTTTTTCCGCGGGAGCGTCGATTTCCGGCGGTGTGCGACGTCTTGCGGCTAGTCGCCCTTGTAGGACCTCCGTGTCTTCCACCTGACGATACTCAGATCGCCGGTCAGTAGACGCGGGGGTCGGGGGCGATGCGCGTGTGCGCGGCAGCGGCCGTGGTATCCCGGTCTTGCTGTCCCGGGGAGGTAGGATCACCGATTTCTCGGGATTGAATAGGTCTCGCTTCACTAGTGTCCTTTCGAACGTCGTTGTCCGCCGCTTGTCGGGTGGTTCCCTAGGTCGGCGGGAGGGGGGTGGGTCCCCCTCATCCGACATTCTTGTACACTTAGTGTAGTGTGTACCTAATGTATGTGTGTATGTGCTTATTCAGTAGACGTGCGAACGATACGGTTCCTATGTCGCTTGACCACTCCCCCCCGCCCCTCAGCGCGGGCCACTTAGCCGGGTGGAACCTTTCGGAGGCCCAGCACAGCGCCCAGCGAGCGGTTTGGGGGTTTGTTAACTTAAAGAGAGATATCCCCGCGAAATGAGACTTAATACCCCGAAGTGTACAAGTACACCGCAGGGCCGAACACCGGTGCCCTTTTCTAAGAAAAGGGATAGGGTGTCCGACGCGCTTGGAACGCTGTTGGCCAGTTACAATTGTTACGGCAGGGCGTGTCAATTGGCAAACAGACGTTATCCCGGGGGTGTGGTCGCCCAAAGTCTCAAAGTCTAGGAACTTCAGGGAGTAAACTCAACCTTCAGAACTTCGACCGAGTTCTTCGGAGCGACGGGTGCCGTGGTAATAGTACTAGTTGAAAAACTTTCCTTATTCACCGATTGCACCGCTACACAAGCCCGAGATATACCTCTGGTATTGCGGGTGTTCATGGGCAGCGGTAATCAGTTACCATCACGAGAGCCACCCACTCCTTTGCCTCCCTTTTCTATAAAAAATACTGCTAGTACCTACAATTTCAAAAATTATAATTTTATCATCTTGTATTTTTATGAAAATTAACATTAAATTAATTTTCACAATATTCAGACATTAAGCCTAAACGCTACAAATTGTTGGCCAAACCGATAGGGAGGTTTGCGAGATGTCAGCAAAACAACAATTGTTATATATACAAGATTAGCCCATTCATAAAAAAATAGTTATATTCTCAATTAAAAGTTAATTTTAAAAACACAGGCGGATTTCCGCCACTTTTTTATTATTAATAAATAAATAAATATCTTCACGCCATTCCCAATACAGAGGTAGTCAGAGGTCTAGACAATTGAGTCGTTTCGACCCACCTTCCACCGAAGATATTTATGGCACAAAGTGACAGGTGGTGAGCTCCTCCCCGTCTTACTGAATTGTGTTAGGGAATATTTATTAATACTTTCATATTACTTTATTACGTAACGTTATAATACAAAAATATAGCAAGGTGTATGTCACAAATATTAAAATATCCCTTAACGTGTATTTTTTTAATTTATTATTCTTAATCAGATATGACTCTGATGAAAAACTGCAGTATACCTAAAGATATAGAAAGGTTCTAGGAACAGTCATCTGATTTTATCATATATTTTGTCATCTATTTTAAAGAGTTAATACTTTACACTTTGTATAATTTTTAAAACATGCTGGGGGCGGCAGTGGAACCCTCCACCTGCGTGATTCGGAGGTAAGAGAGTTTTTTACGTAGCCATGTTTTTATAATTCTTGCTACTTAATTGTAAGAACGTTTCATTACACATGTGAGTATATTAGTGTGCATGGATATGTATGGAAGTTCATGTGGTGTATATGCATGAGTGTGTTTGTTTTCAGTTGTTAAATAAACTACTAGAGCTTTATGAAAAAACCTTTAAAAAAGACTATCAGTTTAACATGGAAACCAATTTACAACGCTTATAATTAAATACTCGATCTCGAAAACGGCCAGTGCTTTATTAATTAAAAACTCGTCACCCGTAAAAACGGATTAAATTCGTGCAATCCGATGAACTGACGTGAAATTTTGAAACAACTAAATAAAATCCATTCGTCACCCTTCCGCGAACAATTCCGATTGAAATTATGGGAAATGAATGGATTCAAACAAAGGATCTTTTTCTCTCTTAAAATCAACGAGCCTGATTTTATTGACGAATTTTAGTATTGTATCAAATTGTAGTACCTTTTTTTATCTTCACGAAATGTCCTTATACTGGACCAGGCAGAGATTTAGTAAAAAGTCCTTTCGATCTAATTTCTATCGAAGGTATTTTCAGAGAACGTGACAAAAGGTGACCCTGTGGCCCTCTTAGTGTCCTCTTAGTGTCTAAAGATAGAACATACTTATAACTCATAAATTTAATCCCAAAAAAATCAATAAAAATTATCGTACAATGTTATAATCAAATTTCTAAGTACAGTAACGACAAATTCATGGAATATAAAGTTGTTAGTTTACAGTTTATGTTGCGTAACATTGTATGATTCCATTTCCTTCAAACTATAGTACTAGAACACGCCGTGTGTAGTTCTTCGATAAACCAAGAAAACCATAAAACTGTACCAACGAAGTAATTCCCGGCATTTCGCGCGACAATACCGCTCGTATTTAGGCTATTAAGCGAAGTTTATTTGTCCAACAATAGTAGACTTTATGATCCATACTGGACCGCTGGAATCATTTGAAAAGTTACTTGAACATTTTCTTAATTTCTTTGAACAACGAAGTTACAGAAAATATAATTTTAATGTGTATGCTGTGTGTCTTATAACCCATTAACGAACAGTAATGATAATTTCCAGAAGCGTAATTAAAAGTTATACTTAAAATTATACTCTAACTACTCTTCTTAATTTTAAGCTTATTTTATTTCAAAATTAAATTTCACTATATCGAAATAAATTAAATTTAAAATACTTAAGCACAAAGATGACTATGGGCTCATCATCTATCACGTTGTCCTTAATAAATTTCACTGAAAGATAACTTAACTTACGGGCGTAAGATCGTAATTTTCTTCACATAGAAATAAAAAAGTTTTCATACATACATACACAACAAAGAATCAATCAGCACGAATGGTAAACATTATGGTATAATTTTTTTACATATTACAGGGGTAGCCAGAAATCTAGAAAATTTACTTCTTTTGACCCGCATTTCACCGGAGCTTATTTTGGGACAAAATTAAAGCTGGTACCTATCGCCGTATTTATGTCTAAGCCAACAATATGAATAAATAAATAAATACATACATGCATAGACAGGTACAACATCACATATATTGCTCTGATCCCAAGGTAAGCAGCTTAAGCCCTTGTATTATGGAATCAGAAGCAAAAAAGGTACCACAAACACCCAGACCCGAGAAAATGTAGAAAAAGTATTTTCTATATTAACCCAGTCGAACCCGGGACCTCAGAGCTGGCGATACTACGAAACCGGGAACAGGTAAGAGCCTAACTTTTGGGGATCGAACTTGAGTTCTTGACTGTCTTTCCGAACACCCAATCTCTCGGTTAACGTGATTTTTTTATATATTTTTTATTTAATTACTTAAAAGGATCTTTCCTTTATGCGAAAGACAGTTACGGGTGAATTTAATGATCCATTAAACTCTCGGTAGCTACTAAAGAAATATCTCATCGATCTCAGTCTGGGAGAAGATTGTGAAATTTTGCTGTGAAAAAATAAATTAAGTCCAGCTATAAATAATTACAATATAATTTTGTATGATGTCTGCCAAATCGCTTTTAAAGTTATGAAGTAAATTATTTCTTAAAGAATTTTACTGACAATATAAATAATAATAAATAAATATCTTCACGCATTTCCCAATACAGGGGTAGACAGAGGTCTAGTCTAGACAATTAAGTTCCTTCGACCCACCTTCACCGAAGATATTTTCGGGACAACGTGACAGGTGGTGAACCCGTCGCCGTCTTTATGTCCAAGCCAACGATATAATTCGTAAATAAGTTTTTGAAAAACCCATTGATAGGTACGAGCCTGCCACTAGGGGATCAAACTCGGGTCTCTTGACTCGAGAATTCCGACCTCCCAACCACTCGGCTATCGTGACTTATAACAATACGTGACTTATAAAAATATAAACATATAATTTTATTTATTTATCTTTAAGCCACGATAGCCGAGTGGTTGGGTGGTCGGAATTCCGAGTCTAGAGACCCGAGTTCGATCCTCAAGTGGCCGTACCAATGGGTATTTCTAAAAACCTATGTACAAGTTATATCGTTGGCTTGGACATAAAGACGGCAACGGGCTCACCACCTGTCACGTTGTCCCGAAAATATCTTCAATGGAAGGTGGGTCGAAGGGACTTAAATGTCTAGACTAGACCTCTGTCTACCCCTGTATTGGGAATTGCGTGAAGATATATTTTTTTTATCTTCACGCACAATCCCTGACGGGCTAGATAGAGAGAACAGATCGCCAAGTGTCACGATCCCTACATACTTCTTTTGCTTCTTTCAGATTCATCATCTTCTTCATACATGCACGTCTAGGTATCCGAGTACTCTTGACCCTCCCCTCTTCGAGTAATTTGCTCACATGGTCTTCGAAAGTTAGTCCCGGTCTACCTCGACACCTTTTAATATTAACTTTCACGCTATATATTTTCTTCACCATTCGGTCTTCACTCATTCGCTCAACGTGCCCAAACCATCGAAGCACGCCCTAATCCATTTTTGTGACAAGGTCATCTTTCAAATCTGCCATATTGTGAATCTCTTCGTTTCGCTTTCGGTCGGCCATGGCAAGGCCGCACATTTTACGAAGAGATCGCATCTCCTCTGCATTCAACCTGTTTTTATGCTTCTTCTGGCATACCCAGGTTTCGCTGCCATATAGCAAAGTCGGTACCAACACTGCGTTATGTATTGCAAGGCGTGCACTTTTCACTACGCTTTGCCTTTTGACTAACGCAGTCAAGGCACCATTGACTTTGTTCCCGGCAGCGACACGCCTGTCCACATCTAAATCACATCTTCCATCCCGGATAAACGCCAAGTATACAATTTCATTCAACTGTTCTAGACATTCCTGATTTACCCAAATTTCGCACTTCGTTCTTTCTTCGACTCTTTCAAATACCAGAACCTTAGTTTTATTAGCATTCAAACGGAGACCATTAATTTCACATTCTTCTTTCATACACGTGTCTAATGCCTGCAGTTCTGGCTCTGCAATAAGCACTGCATCATCAGCATATAGCAAACAATTTACTTTTATGTCACCCAATTTCACACCCAAACAGCTTATCTTTCAGCTTCTGTAAACAGCTGTCGAGATACAGCCTGGCTGTTCATAGCACATGCACAGGAAGACATGACACAACCCTATTTTACGCCCGTTTGAACGCTAAACATAGGTGACATGGTCATGCCCTACCCGCGCACAGGCTTTACATTCACAGTAAAGTGACTGCACAGCCCTTAGCAATTGACCATCCACACCATACCCCGGCAACAGTTCCCACATTTTCTTCCTTACAACCTTATCAAATGCTTTCTCAAGATCCACAAAAGCAAAGAAGATCTTCTGGTTAGCAGCCAGAAGCTTCTCCGTGATCATGCGGAGAGAAAACATTTGATCCGTGCATCCTCTTCCAGGTCTAAATCCGCATTGTGCCTCCCATAGAAATCTTTCCGGTTTCTCTTGTATCCTACGTGTCAAAACCTTCGAGTAAACTTTACTTGCTAAACTGGTCAAGCTGATAGCCCGATAGCACCCGCAGTCATAATGTGAACCTTTACCTTTATATAAAGGCACAATGACTGCGGATCGCCAATCATCCGGAACAGCCCCCGTTCGCCAGCACAAATTGCATAGCAGATGAAAGCTGTCCCAGACGCGTGGCCCACCATACTTGACCATTTCAGCAGTAACTCTATCTAGTCCCGCAGCCTTACCACATTTCAAACTTTTAATCGCACATTCAATCTCTTTCATACTGATGACCTCAGTGTCATCGAGGTCCGAGTCGGGCGTACCAGTCATGGTGTCACCCCCGGATACCTCACTAAAATCATCACACGTATACATCTCTCTATAAAATTCGCTCCATCGCTGCATGACGTCCGATTTTTCTGAGAGGACGTCATTGGTTCTCGAAAGCACTTTGTTCATTCTTAAGGCTGTAGCACCACTCCGGGTACTTCCAACCCCTTTCCAGAAGAGTTTGGAGTTCTCCTTGAAGTTGTGCGAAAACCTTTCGTTCGCTTCCATTCTACTCCTTTCACGCACTTCCTCAATCAATGCTTTCGTGTGAACTTTCTGAAGCTTATATCCTTCTTTCCTCTTCTCTCTCATATCCTTATCATTACTAGAGGCCAAGTAGTCTAACCATGCTTTCTTCTTCTTATTTACTGCTTCTTTCACTTCGTCATTCCACCATGCATCACCCTTTTTACTACTACCTCTTTTCACAGTTCCACACACGTCTTCCGCTGCACTAAGCATTCCATCTCTAAGGCTCTGCCATATTTCTTCCACACATTCTTTCCTGACATCGATGCTGTCCAGCTTTTCGGCTACCCTTGCTTGATATGTATCCCTAGTGTCCGCTTCCTGAAGCTTCCAGCTTCGGATGCTATCGACCGACTGTGGTTCTAGTATCTTCATCCGGTGGCGCCAACCCGCGAACAGACCCCTAAATCTAGTAATCACTAGATAGTGATCCGTTCTCAGGTCAGTACCCCGGTACACTCGCGTATCCATCACCTGTTTTCGCAGTCGGTCATCCACCAGGAATAAATCGATCATACTTCTCTCATTCTCTCTTGTTCTAGTATACATACGGATTTTCTTGTGACTAAACATAGTGTTTGTCACAAGAAGGCTCTTTTCCTTGCATACAGCCAGTATAAGCTTGCCAGCACCGTTAACCCTTTTATCACCAAACATTCCAAGCACCGACTCGTACCCTGGCCCAGCGGTACCAACCCATCCATTCAAATCACCACATACAACAATTCTTTCGTTTCCTCTAACCAAGTCTAGCTAACTAACTTCTCTTACATTCTCCCAAAACTCCTCCAGCTCAGCTCTGGACGAAGAAGCAACCGGCGCATAAACAGCTCACTCCCTGGCAGGCGCTCTCGCTCTCCGGGACTCCGGACCATAGAGCTAACGCCCCGCCAGGGAGCTCTTCAGCACCGCTGCCCTTCTGCTTGGTCTCCGACAAACACACGACATCTAATTGTCTTTTTTTCATTATTTCAATCAAATCATTCGTCTTATCTCTCATGCCTCCTCTAACATTCCACGTGCCAATTCTGCACTCCGTCCTCCACCTTCCGCCGTATCGTGCTGTGCGTGACGGGTGGCGGTCCCCATCGCCGCTTTGCTCGCTGCATTCCACACCAACGGGGACGAACAGGTGTGCGTCGCCTTGGGGGGACGCCCTACCCCTCGTAGGCATGGGTGCGCAGCTGTGTAGAATTGCAGCCCTGAAAACGGCTGGCAGGGGTTGCGACGAGCACGCTTCTACAAGGACCCCCAACACAAAACACCAAACATATAATTAAATTTAAAAAGTAAATAAGTATTAAATAAGTATGTAATTAAAATCAGTTTTACCAGTATTTACGCTGTTCATATGACCCACCGCTATAAACAATTTGTGTAGTGATTACTTATGAATTATTTTTATCCTTACAGTAAACACAGTACAGCCTCTCACCGCATAGCTAGACTGCGCAACGTCAAGTTTTCCTCACTCTCGACTTTCAGTCAGCGGAGGAGAGATGTGGCTTAGCTCTATCGCTCCACATTAGGATTTTTCTACTGCCGGACTGTTTAGGAAACATTACAACACCCTACATCGCGCTCTTGAAATTATATGAAGTCGAAGTCAGTGGTGTCTGTCACTGGTGACGGAGACATCATCCTTCCGGGGTCAAGAACACCTAACGTGTTCTTGACCCCGGAAGGATGAGTAACTACATATTTTCTTGGACTGTAGAAGAAGAGAGGTCTTTACTTTAGCACCGCTCTCTTTCGAGTGGCAGAGAAGGCTACTCCATGACTCTTGGAAGCCGAAAAAAGGACAAACGTTCCTGAGCTCCGTGGTCGAAAGCATAAATGTATTCCCGCGAGCCCGATGTCGGAAATATTATTAACTTAGGGAAAAGAAATCTAATTTTTTTTCTTTAATTTAATTAAGGAAAAGATTTTAAATTTATATAGACTTCCAAAAACGAGGAGCTTCTCTATTAGGTTTTTTATGTTAGTTATCTGAGAACTTCATCAAACATTAAACGATTTCGAAAAATATTAAAACGTACGGTAAGTATTCAATTTTGAATAGATAATGTTCAATATCCATTCAATATATTTAATTAAAACTAGAATGTACTGATGATAACAGTTATAGATATAAGATCAATTTTACTTCACACATTTTCCAATACTGAAACTCAACAATTTAATCTTTTCGACACACATTTCACCAGAATTAATTTGGGACCACAGGTTCCTGGACAGGACGACCTGTCCCGTCTAAGCAAAATCGTGTATAAGTTTAGAAAAAAAACTCATTAGTACTAGCCTTCCTCCTGAGGATCGAACTCAGATCTTCTGGACCATCAGGATTCATTTAACCACTTGGCTGCAGTGGCTGTGTTTATAAATTAATCGCCGTATTTATATCACAGAAAGCAGCGGCAGTTATTATGCAATGGCTTTACGATTTAGCTAAGAATGGGCATTGAAGATAACAGCGCCGAATTCGAGTTGTAACAAAGCGCCCAGCGTTGTTTCAGTTTCCGAACAATATTTCTTTATAGCCTTCGGAATTTAATTGTAACAGAACAAACACGGCTCGCGCCGAAGTTGACAATTAAAATGTTTGAGTTGGCAAATTTGTTAGTCGACTTGTTTGTTTCGCTTGTTTTCTTTTATTTAGTTAGAGTTCATTAAAACTCGAGACGTTAATAAATTTGAAAACTTTTCTAAAATGATATGATATAAATTTTAATTTTAATTTTATACATTTTTTTGTATAATAAATTTATATACATTTCTTATTTTATATTATATTTCATAGTCAAATAGTATTCAATAAATTTCTCTTTTTTATTTAATAATAAAAAGTCAATGTCTTAAATGCTTGTAAAATTAATGCAAAATATGGAGTGACAACTTGCAAAATGTTGCAAAAAGTCAATGGACTCCGGTGGCTGAGGATCTATGTCTATGGGAAACTTTGGGGGAGGCTTATGCTCAGCAATAGACTCTTGATAGATTTTAAAAAAAGAAGAAAAAGAAGTATTTGTGATTTTATATAAGTTTTGTAAGCTGAACCAAATATTCTTAATCTTCGGCGCAGAGATTTGACGAGGGTTCAGTTCCGATACACGATACATTTTTATAGTAAGTCTATGTCCAGTCGAAATACTACCATTATCTTAGATACGAAATTTCATGTAAGAATTTAATTAAATTTATCTTGTCTTCATAAACTCAGCGGCGACGGGCTCACAACCTGTCACGTTGTCCCGAAAATATCTTCTTTGGAAGGTGGGTCGAAGGTACTTAATTGTCTAAACTAGACCTCTATCTGCCCCTGTATTGGGAATTGCGTGAAGATTTTTATTTATTTATTCATAAACTCTTGAAGTCAAGTCATCTTCGACTTTATTACAAAAGATAAATGAATGGTAGGGTTATCGGAACTCGAGTAAAGAGACCTGAGTATGATCTCCACGAGGACTCGTACCAATGGGTCTTTCAAAACTTATGTACGTTTATCATTAGCTTGGACATAAATATGGCGACAGGCTCACCACCTGTCAGGTTGTCCTAAAAAAATGTCTACGATAAAAGGTGAGTCGATAGGACTAAATTTTTTAGACTTCTGACAACTATTAGAAATATATTTTTGTAATTTTACTACATTTCGTGCTAATATTAATGTATTCAACAACCTTATTTCGATAAAGAAATATACTGAATGAGCTATGAGTATGCCTGAAATATTTTATGTAATATCCGAGCCATTCCATTTTTCGAGAGGAAAACCAAAACAAACGAATATTGTATAATTTACAATCTCTATGAGACCGCTCCTGTCTGGTACATAGTTGGTAAGTATTGCGACATACGCTCGTCAGACACAATTGTTTGCTAGTAGAACAACATAAAAAATTTATAAAACTGAGTAGACATCGTTTTACATGCTTTAAAAAGAGTGAAACGAACGAATAAAACTTTAAAAATTAAACTGAAAACCTTCTACAAAAATGGTTATGCATATATACATATACATACATACATACATACATATTTAGGTGTGTGTGTGTGTGTGTATGTGTTGTGTACACACTAAGTTTGCCTATTATATCAGTTTTTCCTGTGTGGGTCTGCAGAAGATATTAAAGTGTTTGGAATAAGTAGTAACCTTGTGCAAAACATTTGTTTCATTTTTATAAATTACATTTTGTCTGTACACAAATTTATAAATAAATAACACAAATAAACGAAAGTATAACCACGCGGGCCCGTGAAAAGGTTTTCTACATAGACCCGTACGGGAATCGAACCCCACAGCGCTGGGAGCTCTTGGAAACCGGTATGTCCGCTACTCGACCACCTAGATCATTAGAACAATGAATATATAAAATCGAATAAAACTAGTTAGTTCGCCTTGAGCGAGAGCATAAGCGTGGCGTAACTGATATAAGCTTTCTTCCGAATATAAGAGTCTGAAATTTCAAAACATCATACATATATAGGGTGGGCCATGAATTAGTTAACATTTGAAAAAATCGTATAAAAAAACCATTTAACATATTATAGAAATCGTTTATTTACGAGAAAGCTAATTAGTTGTAATTTTTTTTTTAATTATTTCATCTAAATGACCACCGTTTCGGTTTTTGCACTCATCTAAGCGAGTCCTGAAGTTTTCGAATACTCTTCTGCAAAGAGACTGCGAGATCGCCGACATCTCTTCGATGATTTTTATGCAGTGTTTTGGGTTTATCAATGTAGACATGACTCTTTAAATAACCCCATAAAAAGAAGTCTGCTGGGGATAGATCTGGACTTCTGGGTGGCCATGGGATGTCACTCCGTCTGGATATCAGCTTTTCCGGAAACAGACATGTTTCCGGAAAACCACCGGCAAGGACTCGTTCGATGTGTGACACGTGGCTCCATCTTGTTGATACCATGTGTTACGATTATAGCCAGCAAATTCCAGTAGCATCGGAACTCTCGTAAGATGTTCACATACTCGGCAGAATTAACAGTAACTGAACGGCCTCGAGAATCTTCAAAAAAGTAAGGTCCGATGATTCCTTTTGCTGAAATTGCAGCCCATACAGTTACCTTAGGAGAGTGAAGTGGCCTCTCATGTTTAGCTTTAGAATTTTCGCTGCTCCAATACCTGCAATTCTGTTTGTTTACATGTCCATTTAGGTGGAAATGGGCTTTGTCAGAAAATAAGATGTTGTGAAAATTACTGAAACGAGTTAACATTGTTTCGGCATATGACTTACGCAAATTTAAATCATTAGGGTTTAGTTCTTGCACTAGTTGGATCTTATATGGATGTAATTTCAAATCTAATTTCAAAATACGGCGTAATGATGTGCGGAATAATTCTAATTCAGCCGAACGTTTGCATGTCGATAAATCTGGATCACGTCGAACAGAAGTGGAAACTTGCTGCACGTTCTCTTCGCTCCGAGAAGTCCATGGGCCGCCGGTTTGTTTCACATTTAGTGTAGATCTCATCTCTTCGAACTTCTTCACCCATTTCTTTATTAAAGGAGCACTTGGACACTGACTTAAGTCGTGTAAACCATATTCAACGCGAAATAAGCGTCTCACAGTAATGAGCGAAAAGTCGTTTAAATAAAACTGTTTCTACTGTTTAACCTAAATTTTTTCTACTGTTTAAACTAAATTTCCAAGAAGCGAGCTAGTGCCCCCGCCCGCGCCCGCGCCCCACGCGGCAATAGTTTGCGCGGTAAGTTACATTTAAATGTTAACGAATTCTTGACCCACCCTGTATATTCATGGGGAGCGAATTAAATTATAAACTATAATACATGTA
Organism: Sericinus montela; assembly: GCA_029286605.1. Classification (NCBI taxonomy): domain Eukaryota; kingdom Metazoa; phylum Arthropoda; class Insecta; order Lepidoptera; family Papilionidae; genus Sericinus; species Sericinus montela. The sequence goes on from JAGSMR010000047.1 coordinate 613,052, forward strand.
GGTTTGTTTTAAATGAAAAAGTTTAAAAACTGTTAATAACAGTTGATGACTATTAACTATTAATTGTGTGTTTTTTGTGCATATTTCCTAAATTTGTGTCACGATAGCCGAGTGGTTGGGTGGTCGGAATTTCGAGTCAAGAGACCCGAGTTCGGACCCCAGGTGGCAGGCTCGTACCAATGGGTTTTTTTTTCAAAAACCAATGTACGATTCAGATCGTTGGCTTGGACATTCACATTCGACGACGGGCTCACCACCTGTCACGTAGTCCCGAAAATATCTTCGGTGGAAGGTGGGTCGAAGAGACTTAATTGTCTAGACTAAACCTCTGTCTACCCCTGTATTGGGAATTGCGTGAAGATATTTATTATTTTTATTATTATTATATATTTCCTAAAGGGTATTGCATCCATCATTATTATCAGTTACAGTCCCTTGCGAGTCCTTTTATAAATAATTTATTACTGCAACACTTAATTCTAATGTTAAAATCAAGTTTTTACTGTGAACGTAAGTGTTATACGGTGCCCAAATTGCACGTAGTAAAATTTATGAGTGTGACTCCGGTCACCCTGCCATCAATCCCGTTTAGCATCTAATAGCGGACCCATCGTGCATTTATCACTGATGCTCTTATTGATGTTGCCAGGGAAAAGTCGATGGGCTTGAAGATAGTACACGAGCTTCGTATACATATTTATTCTTAACAAACAGTTCAACAAATTCGATCGCTTGGAATTGATTGGCTTGAAAATAATATTCACGAGTTTAATATTTCAATGAAAAGTTACAAAACTCGTGTTATCCAATAGGAAATCACAATATATTCTTATTATAATGAGGTTGAAGGGGAGAAATGCGAAGATAAGCTCTTATAGGGATAAACTCACATATTTAGTCATTACCCCAGTTCTGGAAAAATGTGTGAAGATAAAAAAAAACAATATCCACCTGAATATTTATATCGATTAAACGTATTATAGCCTACATAGCTGGCTTTGACATAAAGACGGCGACGGGCTCACCACCTGTCACGTAGTCCCGAAAATATCTTCGGTGGAAGGTGGATCAAAGGGACTTAATTGTCTAGACTACACCTCTGTCTACCCCTGTATTGGGAATTGCGTGAAGATATTTATTATTTTTATTATTATTATATATTTCCTAAAGGGTATTGCATCCATCATTATTATCAGTTACAGTCCCTTGCGAGTCCTTTTATAAATAATTTATTACTGCAACACTTAATTCTAATGTTAAAATCAAGTTTTTACTGTGAACGTAAGTGTTATACTGTGCCCAAATTGCACGTAGTAAAATTTATGAGTGTGACTCCGGTCACCCTGCCATCAATCCCGTTTAGCATCTAATAGCGGACCCATCGTGCATTTATCACTGATGCTCTTATTGATGTTGCCAGGAAAAGTCGATGGGCTTGAAGATAGTACACGAGCTTCGTATACATATTTATTCTTAACAAACAGTTCAACAAATTCGATCGCTTGGAATTGATTGGCTTGAAAATAATATTCACGAGTTTAATATTTCAATGAAAAGTTACAAAACTCGTGTTATCCAATAGGAAATCACAATATATTCTTATTATAATGAGGTTGAAGGGGAGAAATGCGAAGATAAGCTCTTATAGGGATAAACTCACATATTTAGTCATTACCCCAGTTCTGGAAAAATGTGTGAAGATAAAAAAACAATATCCACCTGAATATTTATATCGATTAAACGTATTATAGCCTACATAGCTGGCTTGGACATAAAGACGGCGACGGGCTCACCCCCTGTCACGTTGTCCCGAAAATATCAAAGGGACTTAATTGTCTAGACTACACCTCAGTCTACCCCTGTATTGGGAATTGCGTGAAGATATTTATTTATTTGTTTTTATAGTGAACATATGTATATTCACCAGGAAAACATATTACTTAATTTTATTAAATTAATACTTTTTTGTTATATATATTTTTGTTCGTTTATTTAAACCTCGCGTAGAGAACTGATATGAATATACTTACATATCTGAGCAAGGACCTGGATATTCTTGGCAAATATTATATATAGGTATTAATTTGGAATATAAATAAAACCCAAATATTTCGTTTTATACAAAAATGAAATGATATGTTAACATTTTATGGTGATATGAAATTATACTATATGTGTTTTACCGACATAGACAAGGGCCGAATTTCAAACATAATGATGATAGCCTAAGATAGTTGTCAGTGTGACCCCGCCTTCGAAGATAAGGGCCGCGGGTTCGAATATCGCTAGGAGCAAAAACTTGTGCTTGAGTTATGAGTGTTTATGCAAATGTTTATAAAATTATATAAATGTTTATGTAAATATTGCATCGATGTCATGAACACGTCAGGGCGACAGGCTTGTCAACTGTCAAGTTGTGCTGTCAAATAAGCTCAAATGATATGTAAATCGGTAGGACTTAATTATCTAGACCCCTGCTAATTTCCATGTTGGGAAATGCGTGAAAATATAAATAAATAATAATTAAAATTGAGGTAATAAAAAGTGGCTTAGCAACCTCTAATTATAAAATTCAATTCCTAGTTCTGCGTTCACTGTTTGATTGTTAGAAATTTATATACAAACATTGGGTTGTGCTTTTACGACGTGGGGTGTGACGGTAGGTGACCCACTTATAAGAACGATAGTAACGAAACTTTACGACTTTGGCTTGGAAAATATCGGACTCGAGTAAATACAGCTTGGAAAGAGAAATAAAGTTAACCATCTGATTCTAGAATTTAAGAAGTTCAATTAGCTTTTATAACTATTACTATTTTCTGTTATTTTCAGTCAGGGATACTCATCCTAACTTACCTGTCCGGTAGTTGTGGTATGGTATACGGGTATGCGACCCCGGCTTCCCTAGCTATTACTGTCCTATCCCTTGCCTTCCTGGGCGGTAATATCCTACCTTTCCTAATTCCCACCTTAACTTACCAATCTTCCTTTTCTCACAACCTATACTTCCCTTTCCTTACTCCTATTCTCTCCGCAAATCCAACGTCTGCCGTGCGGATGGATGCATGGCTAGGGGCAAGCCTAGTCGTTAGCGTGCCACACTGCCCTGGGACCGGGCGACCCAGAATTAGGCTAGCCTTACCCTGGCATGCGGGGCTCTGCTGGGGTGGACAAACCTTTCCCTTGCTACTCGTGGGAACGCAATGGTGAATTTTACTTACCAAAATGGCGGCGATGTGGTTCGCCACCCATCACGTCTCGTTTCTCGCGGGGCGAAAAGCGGCCCATGGAGAGCCGCTTCGCTACGTTGAATGTAAGAGGAGGAATGGATGGTAAGGTAGATGAAGTATGTCAGATGATGGACGAACGATGTATAGATATCCTGTGCGTGAACGAAACCAAGAGGAAAGGATGTGACACCACGGTTCATGGTCCCTACACGGCATACTGGTCAGGAGTCCCCAAACCAGCCGAGGCTGTCAGGAGTTGGTGTGATTCTTTCCTCTTGAATAGTTGAATGTGTGATAGAGCATGAATGTGTAAGCCCAAGACTCCTCTGGGTTAGGTTAAAAGTTGGACTCACCCGCTTGTTTATCCTTGGGGTTTATGCTCCGACGGATCTGCGAGGGGGTGGGTCATTAAAAGCCCAAAAAGAAAGAGAGGAATTTTGGGATAGCATGAGAGAGGTCTTGATTAAATGCGGAGAAAATGAACGAATCGTGATGTTAGGGGACTTTAATGGGTGGGTTGGAGTAAAGCGTGATGGGTATGAAGGAGTACTGGGTACTTTTGGGGACGAGAGAGTGAACGAAAATGGGAGAAGCCTACTTGAAGTATGCTTGGAATGGAATCTGTGCGTGGCCAATACAATGTTTGATCACAAAAAGATCCATTTGTATACAAGAATTGAGGGTGAGTCTAGAAGTATAATTGATTTTGTTATTGTGGATCAAAGATTGAGGAAGAACCTGCTAGACACTCGAGCATACTGCGGTGTAGGCCTTGACACAGACCACTTCCTGGTCATAGCCCGAATACATGGCATCTTTAAACGGTGGCGACACCGAGGAGCCGAGCCTACGAGTGTTTTGGACAGAATAAAAGTGGAAAATCTACAAGAAAAGGATAAGAAAGACGAGTATGTAGAGAAACTGATAGAAAGTTTTAAAGGCATAGAAGAGATATGTGTGATTGAAGATTTGTGGGTGACATTTAAGAAAGGAGTCGTGAATGTTGCTGTTGAGGTATGCGGAGTAGCTAAACGGAGGAAAGGAAGAAAGAAGTATAATGTGTGGATGGATAAAGATGTACAAAAGGCTGTGCAAGAAAAGAAGAAAGCGTGGTTGGATTGGTTAGCAACAAAAGCTAACCAAAAACTTCAAAAGGCGACGAATGACGAGATAAAGGAAGCGAGAAAGAAGTATAAAAGATTCAAATCAGCTGCGAAAGATGTTGTGACTAGAAAGAAAGAAGAACAAAAGGATGATTTTGATAGGAGGCTCACTGAAGATTTCCAGTCAAACATCAAGTTTTCTGGAAATCCGTCAATACAGCCAGAGGAAAAACCTCTACCTCGGAGCTGAATACAATCAGGAGTCAAGATGGGAGCATTATAAAAGGAGAAGAATATTTGTTAAAGAGATGGAAAGAGTATTTTGAATGTTTATTTGAAAGAGAGGAAGTGCAGGTACAACACCCGGCACCTTCCATGGTTAATATAAATGTTGGTGACAGTGAGATAAGCGTGGATGAAATAGTAAAAGCGTTGAAAAGTATGAGATTTGGTAAGGCTGCCGGATATGATAGGATTACCGTCGAGATGCTGAGGACTGAACAGGGCTTAGTGGCTAGTCAGCTGTACCGCCTTTTCAATATGTGCTGGCAAAATGGGCAAGTACCGGGAGACTGGTGCAAAGCCGTAATCGTGCCATTATATAAGGGAAAGGGGTCACGGCAGGACTGCGTAAATTACCGCGGTATAAGCCTTCTCAGCGTCGTCGGTAAATTGTATGCGAAAGTGTTGATTGAAAGGGTTGTGAATGAAACGGACGAAAAGTATGGGATGCACAAGCGGGATTTAGAAAGGGAATGGGGTGTACGGATCTGGTCTTTTCCTTGCGGTGCATAGCCGAAAAGTGTCTGGCTAAAACCAGAAGGTCTATTGCACGTTCGTGGATTTAGAAAAGGCCTATGATAGAGTGGTGAGGAATGAATTGTGGTCAGCATTGTCCGTGAAAGGTGTCAGCAGTATCCTCATACGAGCATTGCAATCTCTTTATAGGGATTCCTGTGCTTGTGTAAGGATAAACAGGGCGTACACTGAATGGTTTAATATCGAAAAGGTGTTAGACAGGGATGTGTAGCGTCACCGTGGCTGTTTAATCTGTTTATGGACAATTGCTTGACAGATTTAAAAGAGAATGAAAGTGGGTTGAGAATGAATGAGTTACTCGTCAAATGTTTTCTCTATGCTGATGATCAAGTATTACTTGCGTCTTCAGCCGAGGAGATGCAGGAGATGGTAACTGCTATGAGTGAAGATTTTGTTAGGAAGGGGATGAAGATGAATGTAAAGAAGACGAAAGTAATGGTGTTTGAAAGAGACGAGGTCATGACAGACTGCAATATAGTGATTGAGATGAACAAATTGAACAGGTGAATGAGTTTGTGTATCTGGGTTCAAAGTTCACAAGAGATGGAAAGTGTGAGAGTGATATTGAAAGAAGAGTGAATGCAGGAAACATGGTGAATGGAGCTTTGCACTCCTTTATGAGCAGTCGGATGGTGTCTAACAAGGCTCGTTTGGCTGTGCATAGGGAGTTTTGGTTCCGACACTCATGTACGGAAGTGAAAGTTGGGTATGGCAGAAGAAACATGAAAGCAGAGTAAATGCAGAAGAGATGAGAGCATTAAGAAGTATGTTGGGAGTTAAACTGAGCGACAGGATAAGGAATGGTGAAATAAGGAAACGTTGTGGTCTGAAAGAAGATGTAGTGACTAAAATTGAGAAAGGTATGCTGAGATGGTTTAGCCATGTCGAGAGAATGAATGAAGAACGATTGACGAAAAAAGCATATAAGGCGAGTGTGAATGGAAGTGTAGGAAGGGGAAGACCTAGGCGGACGTTTCAAGACCAAATCAGGGACGTCCTGAAAAAAGGCCAGGTCAAGAGTACCCTGAATCGAAGAGAATGTATGAAGGGAATAATGAAAGTGGACGAAGCGAAACAAGTATGTAAGGATCGCAGCAAGTGGAAAGAAGTGGTCTCTGCCTACCCCTACGGGAAAGAGGCGTGATGATATGTATGTATGTATGTATGTTATTTTTAAAACGTTTAATATTTAATATTTTTAAAATATACCCACTTTTTTTATATCTTCATGCCCATTATCCATACTGATGTATTCAGAGGTTAATCCCTTGCTTCCACCCTTCACCGGAGCTTACTGGGCACAACGCTGTCACCGCCTGTGTCCAAATCAAGAAGTTTCGAAGAACTGCTTGGAACAAACTTGCGATTACTTTCCTTTTGACTTTCGATTCCTCCACTCGGTTATAATTTTCTTCTTCTTCTTCCTGCCCTTATCCCATGCTATGTGGGGTCGGCACAACATGTCTTCTTCTTCCACTCTCCTCTATTTCCCGTCATGTCAATACTCACTCCTTTCTTTCTCATGTCTTCTTTCACACACTTCATCCATCGTTTTTTTGGTCTCCCCATAGCTCTTCGTCCATCCACATTCATCTCTAACATTCTTTTACCTATATTACATTCTTCCCTCCTCATCACATGCCCGAACCATGCTAACCTACCACTCTTCATTTTCTCTGTCACTGGTGCTACTTTCAAGCTTCCCCTTATATACTCATTCTTTATGCGATCTTTTCTAGTCACTCCATACATCCATCTCAACATTCTCATCTCTGCAGCATGCACTCTTCTTTCATCCGTCACTTTCGTTGCCTAGCACTCTGATCCGTACAATACGACAGGTCTCACGATCGTTTTGTAAACTTTGCCCTTAAGTTTAAGAGGCATGCGTGGATCGCAAGTTATTCCCGAGACCTGTCGCCATTTCATCCATCCCGCATTTATTCTATTCTTTACGTCCCGGTCGACATTGCCGTCATTTTGGATCACTGACCCACGGTAACGGAATTCGGAGCAGACTGGTAGGAGAACACCATCCAAGGCGATATGAGAAAAACTGGATGGACTACTGAAGTCACAGAACATGTGTTCAGTTTTGGTTCTGCTTCTTTTTAATCCGACACTTTCCAGTTTTTCTTGCCATTTTTCCAGCTTGCTCTGTACCTCAAGTGCATTTTCTCCGACAAGCACAATGTCATCAGCAAATAGCATACACCAGGTTATACACGTTCTTTTGCATACATTTTACTTTAAGACTCAAGTCTAGAATCAACAACCTATGCTGGGAAACTAGGCTCTCAATGGGAATTATTTTGCAGTCTTTGGCCGAGTTAATTTTGCTCCTTTTCATAAGAAAGTAATCTATTTGTGTAGAGTGCTGGCCACTACGGAATGAGATAAGATGTTGATCTCTCTTTTGATACCAGGTGTTTACTACAGCTAAGTCAAAGGCCAAAGCTGCTTCCAGTAGAGTTTCCCCCTGTTGATTCCTGACTCCGTAGCTATAACCCCCATTTACTCTTTCATATCCGTCATTTGTTCTTCCCACATGACCATTAAAATCCCCTCCTATATATATCTCCTCATATTCTGGTATCGCCGTAATTACAGCATCAAAATCCTCCCAAAATTATTCTTTCAAACTATCGTCACAACCGATCTGCGGTGCATACACACTCACTATATTTAAAACCAAATTTTCAATCAACAATTTAACTACAATAACTCTATCATTCACTCTCTTTACATCCATCACCTTATTCTTAAGTTCTTTATCTAACACTACACCCACTCCATTTCTTTTTCCATCACTTCCACAATAATAGAATTTATAACCCGCCCCGATTTCTCTTGCTTTCTCTCCCTTCCACTTCGTCTCCTGCAAACACGCAACGTTTATACGCCTCCTTTCAAAAACATCCGCTAACTCTCTTCCTCTTCCAGTCATCGTTCCTATATTCCAACTTGCCATCCTCAGTCTTACTTCCCGGACTAGCTTCTTACGCTGTCCCCGTCCTTGGAGCAGCAACCCTCGTCCATTTCTCATAGCCGCCGGGTGCTGCGCCTGCGCGTCGCCTGCGGGGTACGCCCTAGCATTGTCGCATATTCTACCTCCTGTTGTATCCATGTTGTAAAGTATTTGGCAATGTTTTCCGATCGGCCGCCTGCCTGACACCAACCCTCCTTGGGAATTCTTGGTTTGAAGAAGGATAGATTGGGTATAGGAGGGAATTGGGAGGATGGTGGGATAACAGTGCCACGGAGACAATTATCATGGCTTTATATTACTAATATTATTTAAAAAATAGGTGACTATTGTTTTTTTAGACTGGGCCGGCTGCTGGCTGTAGATTTTCTAAAAAAATTGTTAAAGTACTAAAAAATTACGATCGACCTAAAAAAAATCACAGCTATAAATGTATTTGGCTTCATTTTGTAAATAGCAGAAGTGATAAATTAATTTCATTTGATTCATCAGGCGTCAAGAACAAGAATTAAATGTAACATTTCATATCTTCCGACAAGTATTTATTTCAACTTTTAGTTGAAATAAATATTTAACCAAATCAGGGACGTCCTGAAAAAGGCCAGGTCAAGAGTACCCTGAATCGAAGAGAATGTATGAAGGGAATAATGAAAGTGGACGAAGCGAAACAAGTATGTAAGGATCGCAGCAAGTGGAAAGAAGTGGTCTCTGCCTACCCCTACAGGAAAGAGGCGTGATGATATGTATGTATGTATGTATGTATGTATGTATGTATGTATGTATGTATGTATGTATGTATGTATGTATGTATGTATGTATGTATGTATGTATGTATGTATGTATGTATGTATGTATGTATGTATGTATGTATGTATGTATGTATGTATGTATGTATGTATGTATGTATGTATGTATGTATGTATGTATGTATGTATGTATGTATGTATGTATGTATGTATGTATGTATGTATGTATGTATGTATGTATGTATGTATGTATGTATGTATGTATGTATGTATGTATGTATGTATGTATGTATGTATGTATGTATGTATGTATGTATGTATGTATGTATGTATGTATGTATGTATGTATGTATGTATGTATGTATGTATGTATGTATGTATGTATGTATGTATGTATGTATGTATGTATGTATGTATGTATGTATGTATGTATGTATGTATGTATGTATGTATGTATGTATGTATGTATGTATGTATGTATGTATGTATGTATGTATGTATGTATGTATGTATGTATGTATGTATGTATGTATGTATGTATGTATGTATGTATGTATGTATGTATGTATGTATGTATGTATGTATGTATGTATGTATGTATGTATGTATGTATGTATGTATGTATGTATGTATGTATGTATGTATGTATGTATGTATGTATGTATGTATGTATGTATGTATGTATGTATGTATGTATGTATGTATGTATGTATGTATGTATGTATGTATGTATGTATGTATGTATGTATGTATGTATGTATGTATGTATGTATGTATGTATGTATGTATGTATGTATGTATGTATGTATGTATGTATGTATGTATGTATGTATGTATGTATGTATGTATGTATGTATGTATGTATGTATGTATGTATGTATGTATGTATGTATGTATGTATGTATGTATGTATGTATGTATGTATGTATGTATGTATGTATGTATGTATGTATGTATGTATGTATGTATGTATGTATGTATGTATGTATGTATGTATGTATGTATGTATGTATGTATGTATGTATGTATGTATGTATGTATGTATGTATGTATGTATGTATGTATGTATGTATGTATGTATGTATGTATGTATGTATGTATGTATGTATGTATGTATGTATGTATGTATGTATGTATGTATGTATGTATGTATGTATGTATGTATGTATGTATGTATGTATGTATGTATGTATGTATGTATGTATGTATGTATGTATGTATGTATGTATGTATGTATGTATGTATGTATGTATGTATGTATGTATGTATGTATGTATGTATGTATGTATGTATGTATGTATGTATGTATGTATGTATGTATGTATGTATGTATGTATGTATGTATGTATGTATGTATGTATGTATGTATGTATGTATGTATGTATGTATGTATGTATGTATGTATGTATGTATGTATGTATGTATGTATGTATGTATGTATGTATGTATGTATGTATGTATGTATGTATGTATGTATGTATGTATGTATGTATGTATGTATGTATGTATGTATGTATGTATGTATGTATGTATGTATGTATGTATGTATGTATGTATGTATGTATGTATGTATGTATGTATGTATGTATGTATGTATGTATGTATGTATGTATGTATGTATGTATGTATGTATGTATGTATGTATGTATGTATGTATGTATGTATGTATGTATGTATGTATGTATGTATGTATGTATGTATGTATGTATGTATGTATGTATGTATGTATGTATGTATGTATGTATGTATGTATGTATGTATGTATGTATGTATGTATGTATGTATGTATGTATGTATGTATGTATGTATGTATGTATGTATGTATGTATGTATGTATGTATGTATGTATGTATGTATGTATGTATGTATGTATGTATGTATGTATGTATGTATGTATGTATGTATGTATGTATGTATGTATGTATGTATGTATGTATGTATGTATGTATGTATGTATGTATGTATGTATGTATGTATGTATGTATGTATGTATGTATGTATGTATGTATGTATGTATGTATGTATGTATGTATGTATGTATGTATGTATGTATGTATGTATGTATGTATGTATGTATGTATGTATGTATGTATGTATGTATGTATGTATGTATGTATGTATGTATGTATGTATGTATGTATGTATGTATGTATGTATGTATGTATGTATGTATGTATGTATGTATGTATGTATGTATGTATGTATGTATGTATGTATGTATGTATGTATGTATGTATGTATGTATGTATGTATGTATGTATGTATGTATGTATGTATGTATGTATCACTGACCCACGGTAACGGAATTCGAGCAGACTGGTAGGAGAACACCATCCAAGGCGATATGAGAAAAACTGGATGGACTACTGAAGTCACAGAACATGTGTTCAGTTTTGGTTCTGCTTCTTTTTAATCCGACACTTTCCAGTTTTTCTTGCCATTTTTCCAGCTTGCTCTGTACCTCAAGTGCATTTTCTCCGACAAGCACAATGTCATCAGCAAATAGCATACACCAGGTTATACACGTTCTTTTGCATACATTTTACTTTAAGACTCAAGTCTAGAATCAACAACCTATGCTGGGAAACTAGGCTCTCAATGGGAATTATTTTGCAGTCTTTGGCCGAGTTAATTTTGCTCCTTTTCATAAGAAAGTAATCTATTTGTGTAGAGTGCTGGCCACTACGGAATGAGATAAGATGTTGATCTCTCTTTTGATACCAGGTGTTTACTACAGCTAAGTCAAAGGCCAAAGCTGCTTCCAGTAGAGTTTCCCCCTGTTGATTCCTGACTCCGTAGCTATAACCCCATTTACTCTTTCATATCCGTCATTTGTTCTTCCCACATGACCATTAAAATCCTCCTATATATATCTCCTCATATTCTGGTATCGCCGTAATTACAGCATCAAAATCCTCCCAAAATTATTCTTTCAAACTATCGTCACAACCGATCTGCGGTGCATACACACTCACTATATTTAAAACCAAATTTTCAATCAACAATTTAACTAAAATAACTCTATCATTCACTCTCTTTACATCCATCACCTTATTCTTAAGTTCTTTATCTAACACTGCACCCAGTCCATTTCTTTTTCCATCACTTCCACAATAATAGAATTTATAACCCGCCCCGATTTCTCGTGCTTTCTCTCCCTTCCACTTCGTCTCCTGCAAACACGCAACGTTTATACGCCTCCTTTCAAAAACATCCGCTAACTCTCTTCCTCTTCCAGTCATCGTTCCTATATTCCAACTTGCCATCCTCAGTCTTACTTCACGGACTAGCTTCTTACGCTGCCCCCGTCCTTGGAGCAGCAACCCTCGTCCATTTCTCATAGCCGCCGGGTGCTGCGCCTGCGCGTCGCCTGCGGGGTACGCCCTAGCATTGTCGCATATTCTACCTCCTGTTGTATCCATGTTGTAAAGTATTTGGCAATGTTTTCCGATCAGCCGCCTGCCTGACACCAACCCTCCTTGGGAATTCTTGGTTTGAAGAAGGATAGATTGGGTATAGGAGGGAATTGGGAGGGGATGGGTGGGATAACAGTGCCACGGAGACAATTATCATGGCTTTATATTACTAATATTATTTAAAAAATAGGTGACTATTGTTTTTTTTGACTGGGCCGGCTGCTGGCTGTAGATTATCTAAAAAAATTGTTAAAGTACTAAAAAATTACGATCGACCTAAAAAAAATCACAGCTATAAATGTATTTGGCTTCATTTTGTAAATAGCAGAAGTGATAAATTAATTTCATTTGATTCATCAGGCGACAAGAACAAGAATTAAATGTAACATTTCATATCTTCCGACAAGTATTTATTTCAACTTTTAGTTGAAATAAATATTTAAGTTAAATTTAAGTTATACCTTTGTAGATACTACATTGTATATATACTTATTGTATAAATACTTAGATTAAGTGTGATGTAGAACATTCGAATCTTTGTTTCATTCGAGAAGCTTTGTGCTGTCTTCATGGCCCTACCATTGCGAATCCCTTCAACGGGAGATCAAACGTTGCTAGGTCACCAACCATTCTGAAACAGACACTCAAGCTTCTCAAATTACACAATCGATCCCGACTCTGGCTCTCGACAATAATAAAATTCTAAATTCGACTGACATTTAAGTATAAATCATACAGTAGTACATATTACACAATATTATATTATGTGAGATTATACTTACATCTGATTTATATAATAACCGCAGTAGTCGCATGGCGACTACAGCGGTTATTATATACGCCCGTTTTATAGGTGTCGACAGCTCTGAGATCCCGGGTTCGATTCCCGGCCGGGAATGTAGAAAACACCTTCGCAAAATTTTCTCGAGTCTGGGTGTTTCTAGTACCTTAGTTGTTTCTCGATTCCATAACGTGTGCTTAAGCTACTTACTTTGGGATTAGATAAATTTATTGTTCCTATCTAAGTATGCGTGATTTATACGCTAATATTTTTATTTTAATTGGAACGGTAATAGCCTAATGGCTTAGGGTGCGGACTGCGAAACGTGACGTCGTAGGTTCGGGCCTCGCCATTCGACTATTGACGTAAACCAACTCCAGACACAAGCATTGCAGCTTAATTGGAGTGGTTAACAGGAATACTAGTAATGTTATTGGCATTGCTAGTATTCTTTTAAAAAAAATAATTAAATAAAAATGTTTATTAATGAATTTGAAAGTCATGTCTGATTACTGTCTATAAACCGATGTATTTAATTTTTTTTTTAAAGAAAAGGCCGGTAAACGAGCAAGCGGTTCACGTGATGGTAAGTGATTACCGCCGCCCATGAACACCCGCAATTCCAAGAGGCATATCTCTAATTTTTTTTCTTTAATTTAATTAAGGAAAAGATTTTAAATTTATATAGACTTCCAAAAACGAGGAGCTTCTCTATTAGGTTTTTTATGTTCGTTATCTGAGAACTTCATCAAACATTAAACGATTTCGAAAAATATTAAAACGTACGGTAAGTATTCAATTTTGAATAGATAATGTTCAATATCCATTCAATATATTTAATTAAAACTAGAATGTATATTTAATTAAAACTAGTATGTAGATGAAAACAGTTATAGATTTAAGATCAATTTTACTTCACAAATTTTTCAATACTGAAACTGAGGTCTAAACAATTTAATCTTTTCGACACACATTTCACCGTAACTAATTTGGGACCACAGGTTCCTGGACAGGACGACCTGTCCCGTCTAAGCAAAATCGTGTATAAGTTTAGAAAAAAACTCATTAGTACTAGCCTTCCTCCTGAGGAGGAAGGCTAGTATTAATGTGTACTAGTACTAATGTGTACTCTTGTTTCAGTTTCCGAACAATATTTCATTATAGCCTTCGGAATTTAATTGTAACAGAACAAATACGGCTTGCGCCGAAGTTGACAATTAAAATGTTTGAGTTGGCAAATTTGTTAGCCGACTTGTTTGTTTCGCTTGTTTTCTTTAATTTTGTTAGCGTTCATTGAAATTCGAGACGTTAATAAATTTGAAAACTTTCTAAAATGATATGATATAAATTTTAATTTTATAAATTTTTTTGTATAATAAATTTATATAAATTTCTTATTTTATATTATATTTCATAGTCAAATAGTATTCAATAAATTTCTCTTTTTTATTTAATAATAAAAAGTCAATGTCTTAAATGCTTGTAAAACTAATGCAAAATATGGAGTGACAACTTGCAAAATGTTGCAAAAAGCCAATGGACTCCGGTGGCTGAGGATCTATGTCTATGGGAAACTTTGGGGGAGGCTTATGCTCAGCAATAGACTCTTGACAGGTTTTAAAAAAAGAAGAAAAAGAAGTATTTGTGATTTTATATAAGTTTTGTAAGCTGAACCAAATATTCTTAATCTTCGGCGCAGAGATTTGACGAGGGTTCAGTTCCGATACACGATACATTTTTATAGTAAGTCTATGTCCAGTCGAAATACTACCATTATCATAGACACGAAATTTCATGTAAGAATTTAATTAATGTTATCTTGTCTTCATAAACTCGGCGGCGACATTTTTGGAATAAGTAGTAACCTTGTGCAAAATCTTTGTTTCATTTTTATAAATTACATTTTGTCTGTACACAAATTTATAAATAAATAACACAAATAAACGAAAGTATAACCACGCGGGCCCGTGAAAAGGTTTTCTACATAGATCCGTACGGGAATCGAACCCCACAGAGCTGGGAGCTCTTGGAAACCGGTATGTCCGCTACTCGATCACCTAGATTATTAGAACAATGAATATATAAAATCGAAAAAACTGGTTAGTTCGCCTTGAGCGAGAGCATAAGCGTGGCGTAACTGATATAAGCTTTCTTCCGAATATAAGAGTCCTAAATTTCAAAACATCATACATACATATTCATGGGGAGCGAATTAAATTATAAACTATAATACATGTAGGTTTATTTTAATTGAAAAAGTTTAAAAACTGTTAATAACAACTGTTAATAACAATGATTAACTATTAATTGTGTGTTTTTTGTGCATATTTCCTAAATTTGTGTCACGATAGCCGAGTGGTTGGGTGGTCGGAATTTCGAGTCAAGAGACCCAAGTTCGGTCCCCAGGTGGCAGGCTCGTACCAATGGGTTTTTTTCAAAAACCTATGTACGATTCAGATCGTTGGCTTGGACATAAAGACGGCGACGGGCTCACCACCTGTCACCTTGTCCCGAAAATATTTTCGGTGGAAGTTGGGTCGAAGAGACTTAATTGTCTAGTCAAGACCTCTGTCTACCCCTGTATTGGGAATTGCGTGAAGATATTTTATATTATATATTATTTATTATTATATTTATTAATATTATATATTTCCTAAAGGTCATTGCATCCATCATTATTATCAGTTACAGCCCCTTGCGAGTCCTTTTATAAATAATTTATTACTGCAACACTTAATTCTAATGTTAAAATCAAGTTTTTGCTGGGAACGTAAGTGTTATACGGTGCCCAAATTGCACGTAGTAAAATTTATGAGTGTGACTCCGGTCACCCTGCCATCAATCCCGTTTAGCATCTAATAGCGGACCCATCTTGAATTTATCACTGATGCTCTTATAGATGTTGCCAGGGAAAAGTCGATGGGCTTGAAGATAATACACGAGCTTCGTATACATATTTATTCTTAACAAACAGTTCAACAAATTCGATCGCTTGGAATTGAAATATCTGGTTTAATTCAAATCTAACCAAGTATTTAATGTGATTCTTTAAGATCATCAACTTAATGATGCCAGAATATTGCTACGAAAATAATTCTTACGTGTTTCATTTTGCGTTCTTAGTTCTCCGTGAAAATAATATTCACGAGTTTAATATTTCAATGAAAAGTTACAAAACTCGTGTTATCCAATAGGAAATCACAATATATTCTTATTATAATGAGGTTGAAGGGGAGAAATGCGAAGATAAGCTCTTATAGGGATAAACTCACATATTTAGTCATTACCCCAGTTCTGGAAAAATGTGTGAAGATAAAACAAAAACAATATCCACCTGAATATTTATATCGATTAAACGTATTATAGCCGAGAGAGCCGAGTGGTTGGATGGTCGGAATTTCGAGTCAAGAGAAACGAAGAGATTCGATCCCCAGGTGGCAGGCACGTACCAATGGGTTTTTAAAAAAAACCTAAGTACGAATTACATAGCTGGCTTGGACATAAAGACGGCGACGGGCTCACCCCCTGTCACGTTGTCCCGAAAATATCTTCCGTGGAAGGTGGATCAAAGGGACTTAATTGTCTAGACTACACCTCTGTCTACCCCGGTATTGGGAATTGCGTGAAGATATTTACTTATTTGTTTTTATAGTGAACATATGTATATTCACCAGGAAAACATATTACTTAATTTTATTAAATTACTCACTGCTTTGCGACACTGGTACTTCTTGTAATGTTTCTTAATTATCCATCATTTCATGTCTATATTTAGAAAGCACTGAAGAAACAGAAAAGAAATTTAACTCAAAATCTTTTCTTTTATTGTGAAAATGTCATAATGTGACTTCTAAAAGGCCGTTATGAGCATATGATGAGAGATAATAACTGTATTAAGAGACATTTTACACTTAAAATATGTGTTTCAGAACGATGTGACGTTGTCCCAGAGATATCTTGGGTTTGGGAGATATATTGGGTGGTATATATTTGTTTGTTTATTTAAACCTCTCGTAGAGAACTGATATAAATATACTTACATTTTTGAAAAAGGAACTGAATATTCTTGGCAAATATTATATATAGGTATCAATTCGGAATATAAAGAAAACACAAATATTACGTTTTATACAAAAATGAAATGTTATGTTAATATTTTATGGTGATATGAAATTATACAATATGTGTTTTACCGACATAGACACAGGCTGGATTTCAAATAATAATGATAGCCTAAGATAGTTGTTAGTGTGACCCCGCCTTCGAAGATAAGGGCCGCGGGTTCGAATATCGCTAGGAGCAAAAACTTGTGCTTGAGTTATAGGTGTTTATATAAATGTTTATAATATTACATAAATATTTATATAAATATTGCATCGATGAAATGAACACAGCAAGGCGACAGGCTTGTCAACTGTCAAATTGTGCTGTCAAATAAGCTTAGATGAAATGTAAATCGATAGGACTAAATTATCTAGACCCCTGCTAATTTCAGTGTTGGGAAACGCGTGAAAATATAAATAAATAATAATTAAAATTGAGGCAATGAAATGTGGCTTAGAAACCTCTAATTATAAAATTCAATTCCTAGTTCTGCGTTCACTGTTTGATTGTTATAAATTTATATACAAACATTGGGCTGTTCATTTTACGACGTTGGGTGTGACGGTGGGTGACCCACTGATAAGAACGATAGTAACGAAACTTTACGACTTTGGCTTGGAAAATATTGGACTCGAGTAAATACAGTTTGGAAAGAGAAATAAAGTTAACCATCTGATTCTAGATTTTAAGAAGTTCAATTAGCTTTTATAACTATTACTATTTTCTGTTATTTTTAAAATGATTAATATTAAATATTTTTAATATATACCCACTTTTTTTAATATATTCATGCCTATTAGCCATACTGGTGTATTCAGAGGTTAATCCCTTGCTTCCACCCTTCACCGGAGCTTACTGGGCACAACGCTGTCACCGCCTGTGTCCAAATCAAGAAGTTTCGAAAAACTGCTTGGAACAAACTTGCTTGCTGATTTTCGATTACTCCACTCGGCTATCATGGCTTTGTATTACTAATATTATTTAAAAATAGATGACTATTGTTTTTGAGACTGGGCCGGCTGCTGGCTGTAGATTCTCTAAAAAAATTGTTTCAGTACTAAAAAATCACAATCAACCTAAAACATATCACATCTATCAAGAGTTAAATTTAAGTTATACCTTTGTATAGGTACTTACATTGATTAAGTGTAATGTAGAACATTCGAATCTTTGTTTCATTCGAGAAGCTTTGTGCTGTCTTCATGGCCCTACCATTGCGAATCCCTTTAACGTGAGATCAAACGTTGCTAGGTCACCAACCATTCTGAAACAGACACTCAAGCTTCTCAAATTACACAATCGATCCCGACTCTGACTCTCGACAATAATAAAATTCTATATTCGACTGACATTTAAGTATAAATCATACAGTAGTATATATTACATTATATTATATTATGTGAGATTATACTTACATCTGATTTATATAATAACTGATGAAGCCGAGTGGCGTATACACCCGTTTTATAGATGTTGCCAGCTCTGAGATCTCGGGTTCGATTCCCGGCCGGGAATGTAGAAAACACCTTTGCAATATTTTCTCGGGTGTGGGTGTTTCTGGTACTTACTTATGCTACTTACTTTGGGATTAGAGAAATTTATTGTTCCTATCTAAGTATGCATGTATCTGATTTATACGCTAATATTTTTATTATATTTGGAGCGGCAATAGCCTAATGGTTTAGGGTGTGAAACATGACGTCGCAGGTTCGGGCCCCGCCATTCCTCTATTGACGTAAACCAACTCCAGGCACAAGCATTGCAGCTTAATTGGAGTGGTTAACAGGAATACTAGTAATGTTATTCGGCATTGCCAGTATTCTTTTTTTTTAAATAATTAAATAAAAATGTTTAATAATTAATTTGAAAGACATGTCTGATTACTGTCTATAAACCGATGTACCGTGCACTAATTAAACCAGGTAACATATACCACAAACGAAAACGACACGTGTTTTGCCTCAAAACAATAAGTCACCACAAGTCATTATCAACTTGTGGTGTAATGGGTGGTGCACTTCTTCTCTAAGGACCTTTTATATTTTTTTGCATGCGGAATGGTGCGATATTACTATTTAATAACAACTTTGATATATTAACTATCTAATATAAATAATAACATAAATCCTTAATTATTTTATTTGATTATTACTATTTTTAATTTTTTTCTCAGTTTTTACCTATACCACTTATTATAAACTTATTTGATATTTAAAACATTCTTCGATAATTTGAGTAATACCGACTTCAAAATTGCCTCTAGCATTAAGAAAAAATATAGATGTATGCTACTACGGCAGTAATGAAAGTTATCTTACAAAAATTCAAAAAAGGTAGTTGTTTTTTTTATTGTGGAATAAAAATAAAAACACTTGTGAATTCCCTAGAGGCAATGTCAATTAAGTTGTTTACCTAAATTCGACATTACAAAAGATTACTCGATAATTGATGCGACGTCGCCATTCAAGCTATGATATCCTTTGCAGTGATTACAATAGGGCCGAAATTGAATTGACGAAGCGATAATAGTGTTGTTTACGAGGAGTTGGTTAAAGTTTAATTGAATCTGAGCTACTACGAACCGAGAAACCAGGACTTGATGGACATTTAACGACTATGTTATAAGGGTAGTATTTTCCAAGTTGAGAAAATTTCATCATGACTTTTCTATTTAAGTTAATGTTAAATTTATTTGGTTTGAATTCACATATCCAGTAACATATTTTTAATGTGTATACCCACATTTTGTCTAATCCTTCTTTCAAGATTTTTATTTACTACAATGAGAGTACAGTTAATTCATAATTATAATCTTTTAAATGTTTGAATGCATATAATAAATAGATATTTTAATTATTTTAACAAGTTTATTTAATTTTTATTTACATCCTTCAGGGTTAACATTATTTTAACATATTTTTTGATTCATACATTTAGGTGTGAGTAGTTCCAACAACTACTGACTTTTCGGGTATATGTTCCCAAAATTTTATATCTTCACGCCGTTCCCATTACAGGGGTAGACACAAGCCTAGACAATTAAGTCATGTGAACCCACCACCTTCCACCAAAGACATTTTTTTGCGATAGCGGAACAGCTGGTGAGCCCGACACCGTCTTTATGTCAAATCCGACGATATTAATAGTATGTAAGTTTTTTGAAAAACTGTTACAACTTCCTAAAATTTCTCATAAATACCATGTCCTGACAATAACGGTCGATATCTATCTCAAATGGTGGACCGTCGTACATATGGAAATTGATTCAAGCCAAAGGGACGAAATCCCGGACAGCCGTTATAGTGCAAGTTCATGAGGAATACATATTATCCTCTTTTGTTTATTGTTTTGTCGATGTTTTATCGTACACAAACTCATTAACATCACACTAAGCAATGATGAAATTGCTCTATCCCTGACAATTAACGTCTTAATATAAAATAACATGCAAATTGTGTCCCGATCGAGAATCAAGTCGCTCTCAATGATGGATAAAACCGATTTAAGCCGGTTTAAACCGGATTACACCGCACCGAGGCGGAGGCGTTCATTTATTATGTAAATACGCGACAAATTAAATCCAATGGGTATTTCATTTGACAAACGGTTGGGTTGTTAAATATATTGCCGCGTTTGTTAGTTTCCTTTACGGTTATCGATTTCGATTTCAATAGAATGTTCTTCATTTTGAGCATTATCTTGCCATTATTTCTGTTATAGTCATTTATATATTGAAACTAGTGAAATAAGTCAAAATACTTAATTATACCAATGTACTAGATGTTATTTTGATAAGCTTAAATTATGCTATGAACAGCCGCGCTGAGCCGAATTGACTGCGGTTTAGCAGTTAACAGGAATAGATCATTTATCGTGATAAAAGTACATTACAAAGTGCATACGTTTCGACAATAGGCACATTTATCAACACAGGTTGTAAAATGCCTGTTTGAGAATTACTTTCAAATCAATTCAGCCATTTTTTTCGTTATAAATTTATAAACATTCAAATTTCACCAAACATTATTTGGGACAACGCCAGATCGTCACTATCTATAGTGTCCAAGCCCGTAACCGATCTTTAATTTTTTGGTGTTATGTTTCGAGATGGTTATCGCAGAATCCAGTGGTAGCCAATGAAATTTCCAAGGCTTCTTCATTTTTCCTTAGTCCCGTAATTTGTCAAACTAAGTGCAAATGCAATATTTCGTTCATTTGGCAATATCTTGGTAACTGCAAATTAAAAAAAAAAACTAAAGTTATAAGATACTCGTAGTAACATTACTTAAACTTCTTGTACGCCATATATACGTCAGGACGTGATTCCATGTCAACAATGTAGCGTAAACTTTAGTTTAATGGACTTGTAAAGTTGTGTCACTGAGCGATTAAGTGGTCCCAATCCTGATGAAGTCGCGAACTACTCAAACTAAACTTAAACAATGAGGTTTGATGAAAATGGTGATGTTAGTACTTTATGTGTGTTTTTAACAGGACCTGTAATTATTTTGTTCGAAAAAATTGGTATTTAAAGGAAAAAATAATTTATTTACCTTTATACGGAACTGAAAAGTTTACTACGAAACAAAAGTCTACCGTAAGTAGAGTATGTAGTATGTACCATCATCACCATGTCCACCAAGCGGCGTGGCGATCGCAGTGACAGACAACTCACACTAAGCCCATAGTTGACTGTCACGGGTGCATATAAAAAAACACACACTGTTTTTACAAGCGCACAAGCTTATTTAGAATCTCCTTGGTAGCCATCCAAGTCACAGGCGTCAGTGTGGTCAATAATGTGTTGAAAGACGTAGAAATAAAAAATAAATATCTTCACGCAATTCAGACAGGGGTAGACAGAGGTCTAGTCTAGACAATTAAGTCTCTTCGACCCACCATCCACCGAAGATATTTTTGGGACCACGTGACAGGTGATCAGCCCGTTGCCGTCTGTATAACCAAGCCAACGATATATATAATTCGTACGTAACTCTTTGCTTTTTGAAAAACCCATTGGTTGCCACCTGGGGAAGCCACGAGCCTGCCACCTTGTTAATTGTAGTTCAAACAATCATAGAAGATTCATAAATATAACTATTAATTTTGTCTTTATCTTATTCGAAGTTAACAAAAATTTTATACAAAGGAAAAAAATTTATTCATGAAATTTTTTCTTTCTTCTTCTTCTTTTCCAATAATATTATAATATATGGTAACGAAAATATTCGTATTAACTTCAAATTTTTGTAGCAATTGTGAAAAAATACTCAGAGAGGAAACGGCAAGTTTGTCTTGGAAGATTATTGAATAGTATTTTTATTATACTTGTACTAGTAATACCATATCCCTTTAAGTAAGTGTTGTACCTCACCACGAAAACGCTTCCCTATATCTGTGCTTCAATTACGCTACCACCGTACGCCTCCTGGGTCCATTCTATCCAATTAGGATTAAACATGGGGCTCTAATATAAGCGAAAATCATAAATATTTTAATTCTCAAGCATAAAATATAATTTCTACTCATACATTTTTATATTATAACTATAAAGACATCGTTTAAACCAAATGTAACCTTAATAGGTTACCATTAGTTGATCTATTTCTACTAACTCTCGTACATTTTTAAAGATGGTTATATTTCTTATTAAATTGCGTATATATATGTTGTATTCCCTGTATTGGGAATTGCGTGAAGATATTCAACTATAGTATTTAAATGTATTATTTTTTCTATATATTTTTTTTATAATCAACTAACTTAAATCTGAAAGTAAACTGATATTTGATAGAGAGTTAACTTCATGTAAGATACTATGTGTAGAGCTAGTTTAACATTTTTACTATAAGTGCATATCGTTTCTGTTTACGCAATGCTATGTTCTATTCTGTAGTGGAAACTGTCTTGGCTTATGTATTAACCTCATTGTAAATTCTTATTGTGTATAAAAAGCTGTTTGTTTCCCACAAATAAATAAATATTTACCAGGCAGTCACTTCATGCTTTTCGAAATTGTATTGTAACTATGGTGTGTGTTACAGTTTGAAATATTTTTAGGTTAGCCACGAAAGCTAAGTGGTTGAGTGATCCGAATTCAAATTGGCTTTGACATTAAAACTACAGGCTCATCATCTGTCACGTTGTCCCAAAATAAACTCCAGTGAAATGTGGATCGAAGGACTAAATTTTCTAGATCTCTGGTTATCCCTGTATTGTGAAATGGGTAAAGATATAGAACATGAATAATGATCTTAAAATTAAAATTTTACATGATATTTGTTACAAACATTTACAGTGGAAATGTAATAAATACTAATCTATGTAATAAATTTCAAACAGCAACGTACCTTCTTGTAAAAAACTTACGTTATTATTAAACCTGAAATATATTAAATGTAGTTTTACTCATTATTTGTATACTCAGTATTTATTTGATTTCCCGCTGGCAGTAACGACCCAACTTTAAAAGGATCTAATCAATGAAATAAAGCTTCGTATTAGTGGTCGGCTTTTTGAAAGGTGTCCGTGATGGGATTTTAATTATTTATCGACGGAAGTTGCGTGAGTTGTTTGTAAGACGAGAAAATAATTGTTTTTTTTTTAATTGTAACATAATAAGTATTTCTTTTTTTAATTGCCTTATTTTAATCAGGTTTCGACGACAACTTCCGAGTATTCGAACATACTATATAGACCGCAGAATTTTGCAGGCAGGTAGGTTGTTGTCCGTGCCCTGATATTCCCAATATTTATATATGGAGACGTGGGCCATGAGGTCAAATAACAAAAACCATATAATAGACGCTTTGGGTCTAGATTTTTTAGACAAGATTATCCCGCCATCTGGCAGTAGTGGTTAACATTTTAAAGCGTTTGCCTTAATAGTCTAATGGGGCACACACAGTAAGAAAATGAATGCTAAATTATTAAGTCGAAACTCTGCGGGTACACGATAATTTGCTTTAATGAAATGCCAAGAGAAAAGACATGAAAATGGTCATGGCAACCAGCGAAGGTGAACTAACCATCTCAGAAAGTCCTTGACTAAAGTTACACAAACTAGTGATAGGCACCAGCGTCTAAGGTGCATGGTGTCTAGAACTGTGATCGCCAATTCGCTTGCCATACGTTGCGATGATGGGAATCCTCCTTATAGGAGAGGCTTATATCCTGCAGTGGAAATTACCTGCAAGTTAAATCCATAGTTTATGGCTTGTAAACTCTTTTTAAAGATTTTAATGTTATCTAAAATGCAGACTCAACTTACTTAAATAAAAGTATAACCACGCCTTTCCCAATTCTGAAGTAGACAGAAATCGATCTTCAATTCACCTACCACCGAAGATAACCGAACGATTTGACAGGTAATGAGCCGAGCGCCGTCTGTATCTCCAATCCTACGATTTAAAACGTACATAAGTTTTTGAAAAACTCATTGGTATGTGCCTACCACCTGGGAATGGAAATTTCGATTTCGGGTCTCATTACTTAAATTCCGATCACCCAAACACTTTACTATCGTGACTTTATTATCAATTTACATGATTTTATTTAAAAAGGTTGACACAAAACCCGTCCCCACCAACATCAGAAATTATACGTTCTCATTTATAACAAACTAGCTGCCCCCCTCGACTTTGTCCAAAGTTTAACACTTATTAAGTTTCTAAAATAAAAGTAGCCCATGTTACTCCTTATAACATTAGCTATCTGTTAGTGAAAGTCCTGCCGTTTCAGAGATTAGCCGGAACAAACAGACAGACAGATATTTAAAAAAATTAAAATTATTTTATTTTAAATTTATTTATTATTTTAGAAAAATATTTGGGTGTATGTACCGTATATGTAGCAAAAAACGGTTATTTCAATATTACAAACAGACACTCCAATTTTATTTATATGTATAGATTGATCCCAATGAAAACTACAGATACTACTGGTACGTACTCGATTCATAAATTCTTTGTGACTAGACAAGATACACTTATAAAATCAATCATCATCTGAAGCGATTCGTCTGAAAAAAGAGATAAAAACTGAACTATTCAAGTGTTCTTTTCTGAGATAGTTTTATTCATTTCAGTAGATTTTACGGCTGATCGAATCGCAAATTGCGCCGCTCGCTCCAAACACGGCCCGTAATCGATTGTGCCGCCATCTGTTGGCAAAATAATGACTCCGTCTGGTATGCTTCGTGTTTATTCGTTAATAGAATAGCAAAAATTCAGACATAAAGATTTTTTTAAACTAAGAAGTATATGGAAATCCACAACATTTGTCGCTAATCAAAATTCAAATTAAGGCACTCGGGTTCGACGCCCAGGAGTAAGTCTCGTACGATTTGTTGATATTAAAAAAGCTGTAACCTTTGAACCAGAACCTTTTAAAGAAAAATAGTATTTAAAAAATCATAATCTAAGCGGCAATAGCCCAATGGTTTTGGGTGCGGACTGCGAAACAAGACGTCGCAGGTTCGGGCCCCGCTATTCGACTATTGACGTAAACCATCTCCTGACACAAGCATTGCAGCTTAATTGGAGTGGTTAACAGGAATACTAGTAAAGTTATTCGGCATTGCTAGTATTCTTAAAAAAAATAAAAAAATATGTAAAAAAATAAAAAATAAAAAAAAATAAAATAAATACACGACGGTATTCAAACTAATGATCTGCGCAACCGTAGCGACTCTTTTACCTTTGAGACACTGTGCCCCTCATGAATTTATCGATTTCTTTGTATCTATTTCAAATCTCTTTGTACGCCTCTTAGGATCACTAGTGACTTGTTTCAGAAACAGTACAAGTTTATCAGAAACCACACATGCGCGGGATTCAAATCCACGATCGGACTACCTTGGCGGCACTCTTTCATGGTATTATAGGCCCGAGTAGCCTAAGAAGATATCACCCATATCTTCTCGTAGGAACCATACAAAGGACCTCGGACTCCCCCCAGTACCTACAAGTGTATTTAAATTTTTTCTTACTTTAATAAAAGTTGTTGTGGTTAGGTTGTTAATAAAGTAAACTTAAATAAAAATATAGTGACGACCTCCGTGGACGTGTGGCTTTAACACTGGTTTTCAAGGTGTGGCCACCTCGAGGTCCCGGGTTTGATTCCCGGTCGGGTCAATGTAGAATAACACTTTTTCTACATGTTATTGGGTTTAGGTGTTTGTGGTGCCGATTCCCATACCACAAGTTGTTTCCGATTCCCATACCACAAGTGCTTTAGCATCTTACTTTGGGGTCGGAGCAATGTATGTGATATATTCCCTGTCTATATATGTATTATTGAAGTGATTTATTTATTATATTATTTATTATTATTTATTAAATCCCATTTTATTGAAATAAAAATTCATCGAATGTTCAACGATTTGTAATAACTGTTAATTTTTTATTTCTAAAAAATATGGATTTTGACATTGATAATATTACTCCAATTGTCAACATTTTATCAATATTTAGGTTATGTTATTTTTTAACTATGGCCACCTCATTGTTATTCAAAACAAACCATATAGATTAATGTCTAATCTAATTTAAAGAATAAATAATTGCGATTATGTGATTTTTGCGGTATACTATGAGAAAAACCTCGTGCAAAACCAAAAGCCGGCCATAATGAAACTATTTATCTTCGAAAGCACTGATCGGGGCGCTAGTGCGAGTGAGGGCCTTTCCCGATACAAATACACAAACAGCCTGCCATTATATTGACACCTTACGGAAATTTCACCCTATCACTCAGGAATCCGGGAATTAATAGAAATTCCTTCATTATGGTTTCCTTTCTAAGAAGCAGCAACGTTTCTCTTTTATTATATTTATTACGGCTATTAAGATGATTACGTTGATTCAAGAGAATAATTTTGAAATACTATTTAATAATTTGAAATAATTTAAATTAGGCTTTTTAAGTTTTTGTAGAAACAAACCATATAAAATAATTACGTATAGTTACCGCTGTTTGAGAAAGTGTCATTGCTATTTTACTATGTAAAGAAAAAAATATAATATTTGTATATTATATATTGTATAATATTAAATAAGCCAACTGATTAACTGGTAAATTTCTAAAGCTATGATATTATAGAAAAAATGTACTCTATACCGATGTGACTAATAAACATACACAAATACAATCACTCACACATAACGCGCGCGTGCTCACGCACAAACACATAAATATAATCTTATGTTAACAATATTGATGTAGTCAAAAATTTTCAAATTTCTTTATTTTGTAAACAAGTACGTTTCATACTTTTTATTCCAATATAAATAAATAAAATAAATAAACGATCGAAATAACGAATCTTCACGCAATTCCTAATGCTAGACAGAGGTCAAGTCTAGACAAATAAGTCCCTTTAACCTACCTTCCACCGAAGATATTTTCGGGACAACGTGACAGGTGACGTGACGGGCTCACTTGTCGCCTTTTTTATGTCTAAGCTAACTAAAGATATAATTCGTACATAAGTTTTTGAAAAACCCATTCGTATGAGCCTGGGGATCAAATTTGGGTCTCTTGACTCGTAATTCCGACCACTTGTGTTGGGTGTGCTGTCTACCCCTGTATTGGGAATTGCGTGAAAATATTTATATTTATTTTATTTTTATTATTTAGTTCTAGTTAGTGCTAGATACAAATCAATGGATCAAAATCATATGTAACTAATTTTCTTGTAGACAAACGATAGGAAACATTTAATAGGCGGAATCAGAGAAAGAAACAAAGAGCAGTATGGACCTTCGGTTGATTCGCAGTCCCATACACAGACGTAATAAGTTTCACGTCGCTTTCCACCGAGTGCAGGTATCCCAGTCGATTCACCCAATCCGCTTAGAAACATAAGCCGTCGCTTGATTCTAATCTTTTGTACCTAGATCCAGTTGCGGATTCGTAAAGCATGGTGATATTTCTGATGATGTTTTATTAATATGAAATCGTGAATTGACATTTGAGAATTTAATGTAACAATCTGATAGAACAGAATCGACGTTTTTATTTCAATGTTTGCTCCCTTCAATAACACGAAAACCCTCGAACTAAGTCGCAACGTTACATAAAGTAATCATTACCGTTTGCCGTTTGCCAAACCGTTAAACAGGAGACGCTCCCTCGGCGCCGGGACGTGAAAAGCCCTGACCCCGAAAACATCAAAGCACTTTGATCTCACAGCGACAGGAATCAAGCAATGAGTTAATTAAACATCAATTTGACAACCTTCCCCAGCTACAAACGTATTTGATTTGGACGTAAATTTATAATTTGTCAAGGGAGTGTTAAACGTAGGCACGCTTGCGGTTGTACGGGTTTTGTTTTGTTAAAGTAGGTTCGTTTAATATCATATTTTTATTACACAGATTTTGTAGCGTGTTAACATGACTTATGGATCAGATACGCGGTCGTTCACTGCACACCGAATGAGGAACTTCAAAGTTGCACGACGTGCTATGAAAAGAGCTATGCACAGTTTTTCTCTGCGTGATAGAATGCATAACGAAGACTTCTGCAGGTGAACTAGAGTAACCGACATAGTCATAAAGATTAGCTAGATCACTGAAGTGGCAAGGATCAAGCAGCATACCTCGAAGAACTAACAACCATTGGGGGGAAAAGTTTCTCGCCTGGTTTCGTAAAAGCAGACGTAGTGTAGGACAACCTCTGAGAAAATAGATATATAATGAGAATATTGTGTATATCGCGCGCAGTCGACGCGGAGTGGCTGTAGATAGTACACCGTTATATGACCGTTATATGAGGTAATCTTTGAGTGAAGGCTAGGTTCAGCAGTGTTCAACAGTTTGATAGGTTGTTTTGATGATGATGTGTCATTAATATTTTACATAAATGTGGTCTCAAAGTATAATTCTCTGAATTAAAATGGATGAAAATAGGTTTATTTTAATAAGTCGTTTTTCAAAATCTACTCAATAACAAATTGGTTTTTTTTTTGTTTTCTTAATAAGTAAATCCTCTATTTTTTTATAAGGAAAAGCGCACGCGAAAATTTTCCCTTGTGAACAACAGAAAAGGCGTCTTTTATGTAGTCTTACTAAATATATCACAATTCCGGTATCCACCTTATAAGGGGAGATGCGAAGGGATCTAATTAAATGGTGCGCTGGACCGCTTGCGCCATTGTTTAATGTTAATTTAATAGTATACCCTACTCTTAGTATATTCTAGTTTCTTTTTATTCAATGGTAAACTAACCACGATGATATGTATACATAAAAAAACCGTATGAAATGCTTTTTTTTACATTTTCATACAATTTCAAGTAGGTAGACGACGTCTGTAAAATCATCTAGAAAATAGCGGCAATAGCGTTTCAGGTGCGAGGTGTCTTATACAGCGATTATTCGCTTATCGCTTATTCGCTTTTCAAGTAATGCTGTGCAGGTTAATCCTGCTCCTTGAGCCTATGACCTCTAATGGATATTAACAGGAAATTATGTACCGTACTGGTTTCTTACATTAATTATATTTAATAACTTTTTGATGTGAAACATCTATAGCCGCACGTAAAACCGATTTCTGGCGTGGCGACGCATGCCGTGGCTATACAAAGGTATACTAATTTACACCCTATTACCTGAGAATTAAGGTTTATAATTAAACAGTGAAATCCCTTTTTATATTTAATTAATTATATTCATATTATTCATATTAGTGACTATGTAAATTATATTAAGATTTCATTTTTACATGAAAGGTCATTTCCTTATAGTCAAAAAGGTTCAATAATTTTTAAAACGAATAAATATAAACTACCATTAAAATTAGCTGGAGGTTTTAATGTAAATTTGCAAGAGCTGAATCAATTCCATTAATGACATTTCTTCAAAAAGAATTTCAATTGCAAATCAACAACAATCCAAAAGAATCTACTACCAAATATGGAACAACAATAGATGCTGTAATTGTGAGTTATCTTGATAATGTTTCATCCAATACTTTTGTAACGTAATAAATAAATATATAAATATCTTCACGCAATTACCAATACAGGGGTAGACAGAAGTCAAGTCTAGACAATTAAGTACCTATGACCCACATTCCACCGAAGATATTTTCGGGACAACGGGACTTTACTACTACGGGACTTTTGTAACGTAGTTTAGTTATCATCGACCAATCGTCACAGTAATATAACTATAACTGAAGTCACAGAGAGAGAGAGAGAGAGAAAATATTTAAATTGTGGCCACTTGATATTAATATCGAATTTTTATATCAAATGTAAATAAATGCTTATTAAATAAAGTTACCATTTTCTGTAAGAAATTCGTAATACTTCATTTTTTCATTAGTATTTTCTTAGTACTTAATTTTTTCATTCCTGTAATAATATTATCTTTTATGCATATTACTTGTACACACACGATATTTCACATCTGCCAGGCGTCCCATGACGGCTCACATTTTTTTTTGCATAAAGTATGTGTATGATTTATGCAGTACACATCTGACAACTTATGGCAATAGGTATAATAGGATGATAAATATAATATTAAGTTGACCTACGTCAACTACTTAGGCTGCAAAAAATGCCAAAGAAATATATATACACATACTTTTTTTTTATAGAATAGGGAGGCAAACGAGCAGGTGGCTCACGTGATGGTAAGTGATTACCGTCGCCCGCAATACCAGAACACCCGCAATACCAGAGGCTTAGCAGATGCGTTTCCTCCCTTAAAGTGCCCCCCAAACCCCAGAATTGGGGGAGAGGGGTGTGTGGGCCACCGGTTACGTGCACTCACCATACGAAACGCAGAAGTTTGTTAGACTTCTACTTCACGCCGGTATTCGGTGAGGTCGTGGTACTTCCCCAGTTGAGCCGGCCCATTCATGCAACAACAAAAGCTGATGGGTGGCTCTACCACTGTTACTTATTTCTATATACATACATTTACCTTCTTCTACACGAAAAGGAAAATGATATCTTTACTTATCCATATCCATTATCTATTTCATGGTTGGAACAACTTTAAAGAATCATCTAAAACTCGTTATATTTTATAAAACAAAAATGTAAAATTCCTTTTTCTGATCATCTCTAATTACGCCAGGGCGTCGGTCGTTTGTTAAAATTTCAGGGGGTCGTGATACGGTTCAATAAACCTAAATGGGGCAACATGACGAGGAGAATAATTGTGATACTTTTAAATTATCCGATGAGTTTATATTTTGTTGAAAAATTTTTCGAAATATAAATAATATTTAAAAAAGTCACGATAGCCGAGTGGTTGGGTGGTCGGACTTTCGAGTCAAAAGACCTGAGTTCGAACCCCAGGTGGCTGTACCAATAAGTTTTTCAAAAACTTGTGTACGAATTACATCGTTGGCTTGGAAATAAAGACGGCGACGGGCACACCTGTCACGTTTGTCCCGAAAATATCTTCCGTGGAAGGTGGGTCAAAGGCTGCTAATATAAAATGCTGTTAAATAAATATATTATATATTTAATAATATTTTATATTAGCAGTTGACAAAACGGCTGATTTTCCCGCTCAAAGTTTATGTCTTACCATTCAACGTGGAAATGCACCCAACTTTCGGCCCACGAGGAGTAGGGCTGTTATATTATTGTAGTTTTTAGTTAATAAGTATTTTAATACAAATGTTATTTTGTTTCAGTATATAGACAATTTGAAAAAAAAGGTCTCTACATATTTATTGATTCTACTTTTTAAGACTGGTAACATTTTTATAAGCGTAAATACAGCTTAAAGCAAGTTATAAACCCATATGAAGCTATGGTCGCTAAAATTTTTTCTTATAAATAAATAGTCCATAACAAAACAAATTATTATTTTTGAATCATTTTTTATTTCTATTTTTAAATATTGATGTGTATTATATATACATCTCACAAATATATTAAGGGATCCAAACCTGCAACATTAGACTTCAAAGCAGAGTCACTTTACTACTAACTGGGCTGTCAGGTCGCCAATATTTAATTATTGTTATTTTAGGTTAAAAAATGAAATGTTTAGACTTACTTAGGCACTAATGACGTGAAAGATTTAGATAACAAAGCTCGCCTACTGAGCTTTCTTTTAAACATTGCGTGAGAACTATCATGGAAACTAAATTTACATATAAAATGGAATTAACCTAATGACTTGTCCTGGCTTCGCGCGTGTCATATATAATAATAGATAGTTAATTTTATTCTTATTGCTATAATTTTTATTCTACTCTGGATTTATTGCCTACTTGGGACAAAAATAAATTATTAAGACTTAATTATATCAATTAGACATTTACGTTCATGAACATTTTTTTCAGTAATGATACAAAAATGTATATTAATATAGTACATTACTTTATGACTTTCTTATTTAAACTTTTAATTTTATCCATCATTAATAGTTTTTGAGGTTATCCATTATGAACAAACAAACATACAAACATAAAAAAAACAAGTTTTTTTTCTTTTTATATTAAGAAACATTTATTGCTAAAAGCTTTTAATTGTAATCTTAATTTACAAGATTTTGTTTAAACATTTGCAACAATTTACTTACGGCATAATATAATAGTTAATACGGATAGTTATCAAACTTGAATTAATTATTTGCTTTTTAGTTATGGCGTTATAATATACCTCCCCCTTTTTTCCCCCGACTAAAAGGTGAGTAAGGAAAAGTCTTGAAAATCTCAGGTACCAATAGATGCCACCTCCATTTTTTCTCGGGGTTGTCGTTAAAGGGACTAAGAGAAAACAGGCCTTAACAGTATCAATGTTTAACGATAGATGGTAGCATGATAATGAAAAAATACCAGACCAAATAAGCAGAACGGTGACGGCAGCAGCGTCTAAGATGCAAGATGTTTGTTACTGAGATCGACAATCCGCTTGTCGGGGGTGGCGACTATGGCAAATCAGGTTACCGGAGAGGCCTATGTCCAGCAGTGGACTATCACAGGTTATGTATGTTTTGTATGTATTTAAGTACTCGAGTTACTAAGACGCAAGAAAACCTATTTTGTGACTGGATGATATATATTGTCGTTCGAAACATAACAAACGTAAGAAAGAGAAATTTCAACTGATATTAGAACAACGCCAAGGTGCAGTGTGGGTGTCATATGTGATGAATACGTATAAAAAAAACTAAAAATAGCAATAACTTAAAACATAATAATATGGATAAAATTTAGAAATAAAATAAAAAGCTATAGTAAATCTTTCGTTTGGTCGCTTTGCATCGTTTTAAGGATGTCCAAGTACTGATGTACTAACAAATTTTTCGAAATTCCAAAAACTACGGTCACGGCTGATTTCTAGTAAAAGAATCTAATTTCAACAACTTATTTCCGAAAACAACGCGAATGAAGTCGCGGTTAATAGCTAGTATAATAATAATATTCAGTGCTAGTAGAAAATATAAAACGTAGATCTAACCTAATGATATTTACTTTGTATGGATCGATAAAATCTTGAAAATTCTATGAACCGCTCTAGTGAAAAACAATTTTAATGTAAATTACTTCACGTCAAGGTTGAAATTTGCAAGAAACTTTTTAAGACTGTTTTAGCCATTGCTGCATTGCGCTTCCCTGTTAAAGATTTCTATATTATTTGAAATTCGCTTTGTCTTGCAGAACTTCTGTTAGCTTGATAAAAAGAATCTTTAATTTGTTTTTCTTAATTAGTTTCGCCAGGCTGCCAAGAAGAAACTGAATGTACCATAAATTTACTTTATTTATTTGTGCCGAAAAATATTGCCTAGGTTTTGTACATATATTAAAACCTCTAAAAGTCCACTGCAGGCCATATGTATATATGTCCTGCAGTATAGGCCTCTCCTGTAAAGGCCTGGCCAAAATTACCATGCCTGGCAAGCGGATTGGCATTCGAAGTACCAGACATCTCGCACTTTTGAAGCTACTGACCGTCACCGGGCTCTTAAATTTTAGTTTGGTAAGCAGTTATACTGCGTATCTTTCGGTAGCCAATTTTCATTTCCAATGCTTGCTGCACCCACAGACAAGGAGGTGATATATTCTTACGCCATGAAAACGCAGCAAGAAAAAAAATTGAAATATGGTCCAGGGAAATTTTATTTTAAGAAATCGTGTAAGATATTTGATTATACAATAATTTTCTGATTGTTTAAATACCATAAAAATGAATAATATTGTTTGCTTGTTATTTACTCACATCATATAGTATTGCTAACTTGCCAATATTCGTGTTAGTTTTTTACGCTGTAAAGTTTTGGTACTGCAGCAGATACCTCTAAAGTAAGCCGTGTGGTAAGGATGTAAGAATATTCCCACTCCCTTTCTTCTCGTGGGCGTCGTAAGAGGCGACTAAGGGAAGCAGCATTGAACATCGTTATGGCAACTGATAGATAGCGGTATAACCATCTCTAAAAATATTAGAACGAAGATGGGCAGCAGTCTGGGGACAGAGGATATGGGGACCCCAGGTGTATGATATATACTCAATAGGATTTTTCATTCTCATACTCTTATTATATTTTTTTCTTTTACCTAATGTAAAGTTAGAATAACATTTTTTTATACGTGTGATTTATCATCATACTGAAAAAAGGTGGCCTTTAATTTTTTTATTTCGTGTTAAAATTTGTAGTATAAATCGATTCTCACTTGCAAAGTCTCGAGGTCCATCTTTTATTTATTAAAACTTAGGGTTGCTTCGACGTCAACGTCTCGGTACCCTTAGATTGCAATTTCAGCGTTAGCCTCGGGCAAATCCCTTTTCTTTTGAAGATTGATGTGGAAAATATGATGATATTGATATTGTTTCTTATAATGTTGCCAGTAATAGCAACGTTTAATCTTACTAGGAGAAGAAATCCCATCAGGGCCAGATTGTTTGCATCTGCTCAATACTTATATTTATTTTCTGTTGAATTTATTATTTTGAAGGGGAGCAATTAAGTAATTACAGATTTAATGTTTTTCGGGCAATATAGACGTCCTAATCGGTATTAAGATCAAGATAAGGTAATTATATAAATAGATGGGGACAACATCACAACGTCGTAAGCAGATTAAGCACTTGTATTATGGAATCAGAAACAACGAAGGCACCACAAACACCCAGATTCGAGAAAATGTAGAAAAAGTGTTTTTTATGTTAACCAGACCGGCAATCACACCCGGGGCCTAAGAGATGGCGATAATATGAAAACCGTCGTTTACGCCACTCGTCTACGAAGGTCGTCTGAATAGTTTATATTTTTATTACTACTAGTTGTTTCTACCAATGCGATGTATTTCTTTATTTATAAAAATCCCGTCAAGTCACGATGATGGTCCTCCCTAATCTGCGAAATAAATAAACCGATTTTAATGAAATTGTGCAAATTGGTCCGACTTTTAAGATAAACGTAACTCGGGAGAGAGCCTAAAAACTGCTTTTATTTTATAAATTATAGTCTAAAACACTCAAGGATATTGCAACTGATCACAAATAATCTCAATAAGATTTCAGATTGTTATCTTAACGATAGATAGGAGAGAAGTTATCACAAAGTAGTCGTCATCCTGCTATTCCGCTGTCAATACATTATACATTCTATACATATTTAGCAATGGGCCAGCCACTTAGCTCTTAGAACTGACAACCTTTGAGAAACCAAGAGATACTCGAGTAGTAACCTAGTACAGCAAACCGGGTAGGGCGAAAGAATGGAGTTAAGACTGCACAATACTCGTATTGCGAGTTTAGCAACAACGAGGAAAACAAGTGGCACAAGACTACTCTTTATAGCAATCTTTGCGGGAGTCCTATGGTAAGCAGGGGACTATTGATAGATCGTAAAGAAAGCAGAAAAAGTATGATATGCTTTTATCCAGATATAAAGTTCGGAAAGGAATCAAATTAAGGTATGGTATATCACGTACACACTGGATTTTTTGTAACAGTCATAATAAATGGACGGAACTTGGAGACGACATAATGAAAAATATAAATAAAAATATCTTCACGCAATTCCCAATACAGGGGTAGACAGAGGCCGAGTCTAGACAATTAAGTCCCTTCGACCCACCTTTCACCGAAGATATTTTCGGGACAACGTGACAGGTGGTGAGCCCGTCGCCGCCTTTATGTCCAAGCCAACGATATTCGTACATAAGTTTTTGAAAAACCCATTGGTACGAGCCTGCCAACTGGGGATCGAACTCGGGTCTATTGACTCGAAATTCCGACCACCCAACCACTCGGCTATCGTGACTCTAAATATATCCGTACTGAAGATATAAAATATATCCGTACGCATACGGATCGTATCGTATCTGAACAAAGATAAAGATTTCTTAAATCATTTGAATTGTGTAATTTTACGCACAATGCGCTAATGGGACACTATACATAAATTTCTCACCCAACGTATTTTATCACTACTGTCACTTGTCGGAAGCTTTGAATGTGATACGACTAACGTTTTCCGGTCGTTTGTAATCATTCATGAAATATATTACATTTCGAGTTATTTGGGAAAAGGCTGTTTGGGATAGATTAAAAGCTTGTTGGAGCCGTTTGGTGTACTATTCTAGTATAGTCCAGTGTATAATAATGGTAAACAACAACATAATACAAAAAATAAGCAAAAGTGAGTAACAGATTAGAGTAGCGAGTAGAAAATAGGCAAAAGTGATAAGAGAGTCAATCACTTCGTCTATAAAAATCCGTGCTGCAGTTTTTGAGTACATCGCATTCAGACGGACATCTAGATGAGATCGAGGGAATTTGTTCTGCAATATATTGTGATTAGAACAATCACAAATTTCAAAGACTTTAGATTGAATTCTTGCTTAGATTAGAATTCTTGCTTTTAAATAGACGATGGCAAGAGAAATAAATACAATCTAATTAGCAAAACATAAAGTATTTTTAGTTCGTTATAATAGAATACGACATTTTGTGCTCGAGCCGAGAATTATGTTATATCTTAGATTTATTACTGTACTATAATTTTGTATTTATGAAATACTCGTAGAATTCTTAATAAAGTCATTATCCAAATAGCGCATGTTTTTTTTATTTTATTGTATCAGCTTATTGCTCTGTGCATTTGGGTTAATTAAGAACATAGAGACACATGTATGGTCACATTTCAGCCAACTTACATATAAACATAAAGAATTATACACCTAAACCTTCCTCATCAATCACTCCGTCTATGAAAATCCGAGCCGCAGTTTTTGAGTTCATCGTGTTCAGATAGACATCTAGATGACCAAGGGAATTTGTTCTGTAATATATATTAATTAGAACAATCACGCACTTCACAGTCTTAATTCGAATTCGTCTTGTTTACTAAAAGGTAAAAAGATAAATAAATGAAAATCTTCTAATTAGCTGTACATAAAGCATTTGTAGTTGGTTATAAAGATAAATAAATATATATCTTCACGCAATTCCCTATACAGGGGTAGACAGAGGTCTAGTCTAGACAATTAAGTCCCTTTGACCCACCTTCCACCGAAGATATTTACTGGACAACGTGACAGGTGGTGAGCCCGTCGCCGTCTTTATGTCCAAGCCAACGATATAACTCGTACTTAAGTTTTTGAAAAACCCATTGGTACGAGCTTGCCACCTGGGGATCGAATCTCTTCGTTTCTCTTGACTCGAAATTCCGACCATCCAACCACTCGGCTCTCTCGGCTATAATACGTTTAATCGATATAAATATTCAGGTGGATATTGTTTTTTTTTTATCTTCACACATTTTTCCAGAACTGGGGTAATGACTAAATATGTGAGTTTATCCCTATAAGAGCTTATCTTCGCATTTCTCCCCTTCAACCTCATTATAATAAGAATATATTGTGATTTCCTATTGGATAACACGAGTTTTGTAACTTTTCATTGAAATATTAAACTCGTGAATATTATTTTCACGGAGAACTAAGAACGCAAAATGAAACACGTAAGAATTATTTTCTCGGGTCTCTTGACTCGAAATTCCGACCATCCAACCACTCGGCTATCGTGACTTCTGGTTATAATAGAAAACAAAATTCACTCTCTAGTCAAGAATATATGATATATATACCTATACCTATTATACCTATATGATTATACCTATATGATATAATGTATATGATCAGTTAATGTACACAGTATGTGCATAGTACTAGTTGTTACAGAGTTATATTAGGAATATTAAGATTAAATTAAGAGATTGAATATACATCATTCATGAAAGAGAGTGATATATTTTTATCATGTATAAAAGTCCATGACTTATTATTATTAGAAAATTATTCTTATGTCTAATGAATAATTTTCTAAGCAATCATTTATATATGTAATTACATTAGCTTGAACACTATGACTGTGATAGGCTCACCATTTATAACGTTGTCCCAAATAAGCTTCGGTGCCTTCTGCCTACCCCAGTATGAGAAAATGCGTGAAAATAAAATAATAATAATAAACGAAATAGTGGCAGTTGTAGCTATTAATACATAAATTCATTATGGTAAAGTATGAAAATAAATATTTATTTTTGTTCTAAATTGACGTAACCAGCCAGTTTAAAATGTTAAGTATAATACTCCTAAGTCAAGAACGTCCGTAATTCATAAATTGCAGTTTAAAAGTGTTTCATTTATGTAAATGATAAAACATTAAGTTTTATCAGCCCTGTATAATGCAAATGTTGCTCTTAAAGCTTTCAGTTCAGTGGTGTTTTAATTTTACAACTTTTTGACAGATTCATATTTATGAGTTGTTATTACAGAAGTATAGATAATAAAGACACTTTGCATTAAATTATTCCTGCTTAATCAACTACCAGTGATACATTAAAAGTATTTGTAAACACACATACACCATACGATTCAAATACGACAGCATTTTCATTTACTTTTAATTGTTTTGGCGGAAAGAGGTGTGTCTAACCCAATTCTTTAAAAATGCGTGAAAACAAAATTTTTAAATTGAGCCTATACCACACACAAAAAAAAAACTGATCTGAAGCCTTCAGATTTTTTTAGCTTTTCAGGTTTTTATAAAAAATATTTTATTAAAAAAAAATTTGACGATCTCCGTAGCGTGATCACTTGTTTTCAAAGTTGAAATCCGGTACCTCGAGATGGATTTGATTCCCGATCGGGTCTATGTAGACAAACCACTTTTTCTACATTTTCTCGGGTCTGGATGTCAAGGTACCTTCGTTTCCTATTTCCATACCACAAGTGCTTTAGTATCTTACATTGGTATCGGAGCAATGTATGTGATGTTGTCCCTAATTGTATATCTATATATGACATTAGCAGAGGGTTGACTTAAGTGTACCTCAGGATATGGAGTCCTTAATGGAGTTGGACTACTTTGCCAAGAATCTATACCTTCTAAGGCGTAATTAAATAGTGTAACCAGTATTGTATTACAGTGTAATTAAAGGTTATGAGATATTAAATCTAAGTCGTCAGGAATGATGCACCCGTGACTTTCTTTATAAATGGTTTACAGGTATACTTACAATATCTTTGTTGTAAAATTACTGGGAAATCGACTGATATTTGGTGGACTAGTAGCTTTTTTTACCCGACTCTAATCAAATGTGCCACTTCATTCAGAGTACAAAACAGAGAAGCAAACTAAAATGCCCCTATAATCCAAATTAAACCCCACACCCATTTATGAATAACACTTTTTATGTAAAAGGGAGGCAAACGAGCAGGTGGCTCATGTGATGGTAAGTGATTACCGTCGCCGATGAATACCCGCAATACCAGAGGCATAGCAGATGCGTTGCCGGCCTTTGAGTGCCCCACCCCCAGAATTGGGGGAGGGGGGTGTGTGGGCCACCGGTTACCTGCACTCACCAGACGAAACGCAGAAGTTTGTTAGACTTCTTCTTCACGCCGGTATTCTGTGAGGTCGTGGTACTTCCCCGGTCGAGCCGGCCCATTCATGCAACAACAAAAGCTGATGCGTAGCTCTACCACTGTTAGAAGTAACTGTTAGCTCTAACACTTTTGCTTCTTTAACAAATAAACGTAACGAATAAATAAATAACGTAACGTAAAAAAAACGTAGATGCTTGCATATGCATACGCGTAAAACTTTGTGTATAGGGAATTTAAAATATATAAAATT
Organism: Sericinus montela; assembly: GCA_029286605.1. Lineage (NCBI taxonomy): Eukaryota > Metazoa > Arthropoda > Insecta > Lepidoptera > Papilionidae > Sericinus > Sericinus montela. The sequence continues at coordinate 653,362 of JAGSMR010000047.1, forward strand.
AAATATAAAATGACTCTGAATATTTTTTGTAAAATATTTAAACATCGTTTCAGAAGTCTTTTTAGAAGTGTTCATCGAATTGTTTATTTATTGAAACAAGGATTTGAACTTCCGATGCTCTTACGCCCCTAGACTGCAATCTTGACAATAGCTGGAGGCCATGGATTTCCTTCAACAAGATTGAAATAAAATTGGAAATTGTGATTGGAACAAAGCGATATTCCCTCCGTTTTTATTACAATGCGAACTTTCTCATATTACTGAATATTATGAAATAAAAGTATTGATTAAATATAAGGCTGTGATGGCATAATGAAATCTAATCCCTTTGCTATCGGAGGAGTGAATAACTACAAAGCATTTCTCCTTATTATCTCGCTTAACCTCATAACTTCAGATAGAACTTAATTAATTCTTTTCAAGTCAATAAGCCAAAACTAACAAATACTCCGACGGGGAGTAACAGTATATATTAATTTAAAAAATAATAATAAAATGTATCAAAATATATCAAAAAATAACCGGACTTTTAGAGAATTCCACTGACTAAAACCCTACGTTCTCTTTCCATCGCAAGACTATCTTGGCTTTTAAAGGCAGCAACGGGGATAAGGCCACGATGCAAAAACTCCAATCACAGCCTACCAAAGTGCATTAGTGTGCATGTGTTATGTTGGGCTGACCACCGTCGTCATATTAAGGCGAGTACACTGATTCCTCTCAGCTTACAGTGAAAGTCCATGCTTTCAGACAAGGCAGCGACTATTTGGGAGGAGATTAAGGAGAACTTGCTCGGTTGAGTAATCGGATTTCGAGTCGAGAGATCCGAGTTCGATCCCCAGGTGGTAGGCCCGTGCCAATGAGTTTTTTCAAAAATTTAATAACAATGAAGTCCTTTTGACCCACCTTCCATTTTAATTAAAGAAATTCAAATTCAAAATACATGTACGATTTATATCATTGGCTTGGACTTTTAAAGGGGGCGATAGGCTCACCGCCTGACACGTTGTTCCAATAAATGTGTTTAGTGAAAGTTGGATGGAAAGAAATTAACTGTCTAGACCTATTGGGATGAGAAATTGCAAGAAGATAAAAAAAAAAACTATACGTATTTTGTTTGTTTTCTTTTCATTTGTAACAGACAAATAAAAAAGAAACAAACAAAATTCTTCCAAAATAAAACGTCTTTCATTCTTGGAAATTAAAAAAACATATTTTGAAAAAGAATATTTTAAAAAGATTTTAATGAAGTTTTACTTCTTTTATTGTTGGAAATTTAAAAAAAAATATTTTAAATTACTTTTATAAAATTCGAAAATGAAATTAAAAAATGTTTCAATCTGATTTATTTTAAACGGATTCCATTCATATAGTGAGGTATTCCGCATTGCGGCGAGACAACTGGCCGGTTGCCATATTATGAAGGTAACGCTTTACGAGATTTTTTGGGGATTAATTTAGATTTTTGCACACTCAAAAGAATGATGACCATTGTCTTCAAATGTTTCGAATCTTCGAAATAATATATTTTCAGCATAAAATAAACATTTCTACATGGTTTGTCAAATGTTTTAATTTTAGAAATTCAGAATTAAGATTTGGAAATGTATATATTAAAAATTATGTATAATTACAAGTCATTCAGTAGTCGCAACTTAAAGTTAGTTGCCGTCTTACCTCTTTGATTTTGACATAAACTGTATTTAAACTTTGATCATATTTTGTGATTAGAATAATATGTTCATTAATAATTTCTTTGTATTTTCATTTCAATTCTTGATTTAGTTCTTGTTTCAAGAGTTGAAATATAATTAATCCGTTGTTCCACAAATCGGCAACAGATATCCAAGTTTTGCCTTCGTCAAAGTATCAAGAAACTTTAAACTTTAATTGAGTTGTAGATTTCGATAACTATTTAGAGAATCTTGAATTACTATAGTTTTGAATTTGTATTTAAACTTCCTTACAAATTGAACAAAATTTTTCATTACAGTAAAGAAAATATTAATTTAACTAAGTTCATTTATATGCATTATTATTCATTAATAATTAACCGATTAAAAAGAAGGTTCTGAAGTTAGCGTGTTTTTTATAACGTTTAAATTTTTACAGAATAGTCACAATCCGATACTTATTTTTAGTAGGGTATACTTTGAAGTTGTTGCTATATAAGAATGATATAAATATTCGCCCCCTAAGAGTAAAAAAACATAGAAAATGTTTATTACTTCACCGAACTTTCAACTGTTAACCAATACATATATTTATATTGTTTATGTATATATATTTAGAGTTATGTATATATACATTTAAGACCATTGGTAATAATTGAATAATAGTACATAGTTTCTCTAAGCGCGAGCAACTCCTGGCGTACATGCTGTTGCTTTAGATTAAATAGTTTAGATTAATTAGTTTAGATTAAAAAGGATATTTTTAATTTCCATCACTGGCATCCTCAAATAAAATTTCTAGGTGATTTTAAATTGTGTATAATAGATTGAAAAATTTTCTAAGTAAATGTACATGTATACAATGATATTATACCAAGGACTTGGACACAAAGATGGCGATAGGCTGGCTACCATCACCAACACATCGTCCCAAAAGTGAGGCTTCAGTGAAAAGTGGGTGGATTGCGTGAAGATAAACAAAATATTAAATTATTATATATTTTCGTAAACAGTCACGATAGCCGAGTTGTTGGGTGGTCGGAATTTCGAGTCGAGAGACCTGAGTTCGATCCCCAGGTGGCAGGACCAATGAGTTTTTCAAAACTTATGTACGAATTTCATCGTTGGCTTGGACATAAAGGCGGCGACGGGCTCACCACCTGTCACGTTGTCCCGAAAATATCTTCGGTGGAAAGTGGGTCAAAGGGACTTAATTGTCTAGACTTGACCTCTGTCTACCCCTGTATTGGGAATTGCGTGAAGATATTTATTTATTTATTTATTATTTCGTAAACAGTCTAATTCAATAATAAAATAAAACCATGGAAATGTATCCGCAACTCAGTGCAGTGGTATTATCCCGGAAGCCTCGATCGTGATCTGCATTACAACACGCTTGCATGAGAAAATACAGTCAGGTTAAGAGCATTAAACGCGAGTACGGAGTCTAGATCGTTATTTAATTTTAAGCCTGTAGTGCATTAATAGTCTGTGTTATAATAACTTGTTATTATTTAAAATTAAGTTGTTTAAATTAAGCTATGTTCCATTCGGCTTTATTTAATATAAGTTGTACATTTTGAAATTAAATTAACTATTGCATTTCGCCGCTGAATTTTTGTGAATATCCAAACACTTCAGAGACAAATTTCTCACCTTACGATCCAAAAACTTTTTGAAAAAGGTCCAGAGATTATTTCTATAGGACATTTGATAATAAGTAAAGGAAACACTTCAGACTTTTAGACATTATTGATATGTTTTTGCTCTCTAAATGACTAAAAAATAATAATTTCTGTTATTTAATAGTACTGTAATTTTATATTAAATTTATAATATTATAAGTAATAGTTAACAAATTAAATTTATATGAGTGTAGGTTTTAAATTTACAGTTATGATAAGATGTAGATGTAAAAAGGATCAACCTTTTAATAAAACCTTCTATGTAATAAAAAACCCAAGTAGAATTTTTGAAAGTAACATTTTATTGTTATCCTTCCGTTAGACACTAAAACAAGAAGAAACTCACATTTGTAGCGCCATACAGTGTACAAACCGTAAATACATATAATATATTATATGTATATTATATGTATATATATAATTAAAGTGTAAATATCACAGTGAAGCCTGGATAAATGAGACATCATGGGACCTGCAAATTTGTCTCACTTATGGAGGTATCCACTTACCCAGTGTCTAAGATATCAAGGTATTGAATAAATGTTTTTTTTTTTTTCAGGTAAGGAAAGTGTTAATTTTTTAAATTTTTAAATTGTGTAACTTGGATAACTATTTATTTTAAACATTACAAAAACTATGTTTAAGATCCTCACAAGCAGCTCTTTGATATGATATGTCACACGATTCTTTTTGCAATATTTTTGAATCTTGAAAACCTCTGCGCTTGGACACAGAAATTGATATGTAAACAAAATTTTAACTTAATCACCAATACATTCCGAGAATATTACATATGACGGACGCATAGACGGACACTGTAGTGATTCTGTATGGATACTATTGTTTTATTCAGTCGTACGGAAAAGTAAAAGACGCAGAATTTACTTTAAATGGAATCTCATTGGGTTATGTTTTTTTCTTTCTAGAGACTGAAGTGCATATTGAATACCGTATACTTACTGGTAATAATATAATATTCTTTTATCCCAAATAAAAACAATTTCCTGTATGATCGTACAATTGGGATAGTAACTGCGATAAATGAACTAAAAATAAAAGGTCAGCGTCAAATCTCAAAATCCCTGCGCCAGTAAATTGGGCACGCCCTCATATTTATGAAGCCTTTCCTAAGCTTTGTTTATTGACTACATGTGCAATATTGAACCGTAATTTGTACCAATAAAGATAGATTTACAATGTGGTCCGTAGCTTCAGTGCATCTTATTTTCAGAAGTGTTGACAGTGTATTGGGATTTCAAAATAATTGGGTTTTATAGACAATGCGCAGCTGACTTATTGTCAATAAAACCCAATCATTTTGTTCTTATTAATGAAATGCGTAAGAGGGTACATATAGACTTTTACAGATTGTTGTGTTATTTATTTATATAAACTTTATACACATAACAATGTATAGGTGGACTTAATGCCTGAAGCATTCTCTATAAATAAACCTTCGGGTGATGCACAGATAAAATGAATTTATTATTTTTTTATTACAAATCCTTTTAACAAATACAACAATTGGCAGACGTAATGCCCATTGAAATTCTCTACCAGTCAATCTATGTTGTGGCAAAACTGTGTAGTATGTGCACCAAAGAAAGAGAAAAAAAATATACAAAACAGGAAAACGAGAAAAGAACTAAAAATTATGAACTGATGCTAATTATAACACAATCAAGATATTACATAATACTTAGAAATACATTTATGTCTAATATAGATTTAATTTATGTAATAATACATAAATCAAAATACATACATAAATACATTAACAAAACTTTCATACATTCACACTTTTCACGGTAGCGACTATGAAATAAAACTAAATCATTATGTAACATCTCAAGCCTTCAACAGATTTAAAATAGCTAAAAAAAGAATTCTGGAATTGCGCCTCTGCCGGATGGTCAGACATTTGAGGTTTGATCTGAAATGAAAAAGATGATCATACTATCGTTAACCACAAAAAGATCCGATGCAATTAATAATTACATCGGATCTAAGCGTTCCAGCTTCCTAAAAAAATCTTGGGGAAACGTCTGGGTGACATAAATCAGAATAATCCATAATATAAGAAATAAATATAAGGAATTTTCTGGGGGAGAAAAAATATTCAAAGCAATCTTCTGATATTATAAATATGAAAGTTTCTATGTTTGGGTATGTGTAACTGATTCCTGTCAAAACTGACGGATATAAATGAATTTTTTTACACAAATAGTTAAATAGTGTATAACCTGGATTAATATCCTGCTTTTGTCTTTTTTATAAGATTACATATACTAACGTCTATTCAAAGGAGCTTTGACACTGCTTTTACTGTAGACAACGCCGTGCAAAGTAATTTCCGGTTTTATAATACAAGCTTGCGCCACAGGATGCCTTCACCTTTGTTACAGTCAATCTATTTATCTTTTGATAGAATGATGTCAAATTATGTGATGTTTTATTTTGGAAGCATTACAATATCAGTTATGTATGCCAAGTATAATCATGAGCCGGAATTTTTCAAAGATCATTGTAGTAGAATAGTACGAACATCAGGCGTCTCGAAAGTGTCGTAAAAGCCAACAAAAGAAGATACTAGTCAAATTTTTGACTAGTATCTTCTTTGTACTGTTCAGAATTGTACTAATGTAAATATCTAAATAATTTAGTGTTCATTTTGGTTCCGAAATGATTTGTAATTATGATAAAAAGTTTACACAATTTGATGACAACAACTGTCTTTTCAGCTCAATGAATCTGTCCGAGAGTTAATTTTGAAGCATTAATTAAAATAATTCTAATTAATATTTCATGGCAACAAGCAACTGAGAGCGAAGTTTGTTCAAACAAATTTGTTACCCGTTAAAGGGTTTCGTTTGAATAATTCAAGTAACGGAATTATTCAACTTTGAATACATATAAAAGTTTTCGTCATAAATTATTATCTCTATAAAATTCAAAAATAAAGACCATATGAAATTTTGAAATTATTTATAAACTATACGCCAAACGAGCGATACGAGCAAATTTCCCGAAGAGGGGAGGGTCATGAGTACTTAGATACCTATAGTTACTCGTGTATGAAGAAAATTATGAATTTGAAAGAAGCGAAAGAGGTAATTAAAGATGACACTTGATATCGCTTGCGACCCCGGTGGGGTCGGTGCGTGAAGATATTTATTTTAATTTTTTAAATTTAAATTAAATAATATATATTTAAATAAATAATAAATAAGATATTTATTTTAATTTTTAATTTAAATATGAGTCTTTGAAAGGAGACTATATATTTGTTCCATTTGCCGTAGAGACAATCGGTCCGTGGGGTCCCCGCGCGATGCAGTTTCTAAAGGAATTGTATCCGAGACTTATCGTTGCCGCTGGTGACAAGAGGGCTGGTTCTTTTCTCGCTCAACGGTTAAGTCTAGCCATTCAAGTGGAAATGCAGCCAGTAATAAAATATTTATGAAAAAAAAATTAAATTTTTCCATAAAGTATTAACAATAAAGTACATATAAGTTGATACTAAATTCCTTTTCAATATTTAATTGTTGTAATATTTCACTCCATCGTTATGGAGTAGCATATATTACTGGTTAGCTAAACCGGTGACGTGTTGTGTTTTGCTAGATAAACAAAAGCTCGGCACAGTCTGTTCAGTGACGCGTTTCACTTTATGCATTTTATGTATTCCATATTTTGTCATATTTGCTTTCCGTTAGAATTGTGATTTTTAGATAGGTACAAAAATATCTTCACGCTATTCCCAATACTGAGACAATTCTTGACTACGTTCCTTATGGTCGAGTGATTGTTATTATTTCTTTAAATATGTTTCCGAAACGGTTCTTAAATGTCAATGCTGCAAGGGACTCAGGTGCTTCAGAATTGTTCTTTTTAGTTCGTCCTACCAAATTAGATGTAACTATTAAATACACGATTGGACATAAAAAGCGAAAAATACCACTTTCACCAGGTAACTCATTACAACCCATATTTTCCTCCGAAAAACGATGTCCCTTAGATTTAACGACTTTAGTTTAGTTAGACTGAATTTGAGTCTAACTAAAAATTAAAAATAAATTAAATATCTTCACGCAATTCTCAATACAGGGGTAGACAGATGTCTAGTCTAGGCAATTAAGTCGTTTAAACTCACCTCCCACCGAAGATATTTTCGGGACAACGTGCCAGATGGTGAGCCCGTCACCGTCTACCTAAACTTTATTTTTACTACTTTAATGTAAAAAAATATAACTGCTTAACAATTTGTAGAATATTTTAAATTGTCTCACACGAATATTTTCTACTGAACTTTGAAAATGTTTAATGTAGTGATGATGATTCCACATAAAAGTTTTTCTTGCATAAAAATAACTTTACAGATTATTTACTCTTTATTTTACAGGTGCCCATGAATGGATTCAGTTGTCATTCTAATCAGATGGATAGAGCTTATGTTTCACCCATAAATATGTTTCAAGAAAAGCGGTTAAAAACAACGTTCCTCATTATTCAGTTTTCCTATTTGTGTCAGAATTTCCACCATATTGGATAAAATATGTACATAATTTTCACAGAACTCTAAGCAAATTAACGCCAGATGTATTCACCCCTCGGAATCGGTGCTAATAACTAAACCTACTTTCTTCCTTTACCACCTTATCGTGTGTGCCAGCATATATCAAGGGATAATAAAAAATAGAACGCACTTTTTTGTTCCCCATATTATTAAGCGATTTTATGTATTCATAATTTCATAATATTTTTTAACAGTATTAACTAATAATAAATAATAATATTGATTTTCTTCACATTTTGTTTGCATTAACTACATTATATGATCGAAATATAAATAAATAAATAAATACGTATATGAGACAGGGTAAACCTTACATACATTGCTCTGATCCCAAAGTAAGCGGCTTAAGCACTTGTACTATTGAATCAGAAACAACGGAGGTTGGTACCCCCAGAACCGGGAAAATGTAGAAAAGGCGTTTTGTACGTTGACCCGATAGGAAATCGAACTAGGGATCTCAGAGCTGACCACACCATAAAAATCAATGTGTACGCCACTTGTCCACGGATATCGTCTAAAATATAATAGTCAATGCATTAAGCATACTTAAAATTTTCAGACTGTTCAGTTGTTTTCAGTATATTGATAGAAAGCGAAACGAAGAGATTCGCAATATGGCAGGTTTGAAAGATAACCTTATCACTAAAATCGATAAGGGCGTGCTTCGATGGTTTTGGCACGTTGAGCGAATGAGTGAAGACCGAATGATGAAGAAAATATATAGCGCGAAAGTTAATATTAAAAGGTGTCGAGGTAGACAGAGACTAACTTTCGAAGACCATGTGAGCAAATTGCTAGAAGAGGGGAGGGTCAAGAGTACTCGGATACCCAGACGTGCATTTATGAAAAAGATAATGAATCTGAATCTTATATCTCGATCTGTTCTGTCTGGCTACCCCGTCAGAGATTGTGCGTGAAGATAATAAGAAGGAGTTATATCTACATATTAATGCGAAAAGAGAAAACATTGTACTACTTATTTAACAAATTGATATCACGGAGTAGTGTGAGATTTGGTATAGATAATTTTATCTAAAATAGAAACATCTGAACCCAAAATCCGTGTGATATCGCTTTAGGATATCTTCGCTCTTCCCGTAGGGGTCTAAATATGCAACTAAGCGAAAAACCTTACAAATAAAATCGGCTACCGACTGAAGGCGATGTAACCATCTAGAAAAATACCAGATCTAAATTCAGCAAACCGATGGCAGGTAGCAGCGTCTAAGATGCTGCTCGCTTGAACGAGCAGGCGGCTCACGTGAAGGTAAGTGATAACCGCTGCCCATGAACGCCCGCAATACCAGAGGCATAGCAGATGCGTTGCCGGCCATAGAGTGTCCCACTTCTGGGGGTGTGTGGGCCTCCGGTTACCTACACTCACCAGGCAAAACGCAGAAGTTTGTTAGACTTCTACTTTACGCCAGTATTCTGTGAGGTCGTGGTACTTCCCCGGTCGAGCCGGCCCATTCATGCAACTACAAAAGCTGATACGTGGCTCTACCACTCTTAAAGTCTAATACTGCCAGTGTCCAAAACATATAATATGTTGCAATACCATATTTAATTAAGTTGTGGACGAAAATTAACTATTGATTTTCCCACTACTGTTTTTTACATAGCTTAAAAATTAACCGAAAAGTTAATACAAATTTTTACTTAATCTTTACATGTATTTATAATTTGCTAGGCGGGGCCCAATGTAAATATTTTTACAATAGCAATAAAAAATCAGCGACAAATCCTTAAATCCCTGCGACAACCAACTAGGCACGCCTTCGAAATTATTACTCCTTTTCAATAGCTTGTTTGCTAAGCGAAATTATTAAATCTTCAACCTTGTTACGGACAACTATGACTTATTATTCAGTATTTCCAGAAGCTTCTTATTTGACCTTTTAATTTCAGAAGAGTTTTGTGATGTCATGGCATTTTACGTTACAGGGCTTAGTAGACGACATTGTACGTATCTCAATTTGACCGCTACGTACACGAGGTCCATATAATGGTCGAGCTCTCAAAATAATGTTTTCTTCAGAGCCAAATAATAAAAAGAAACGACGCTACTTAAATAGTTTTGTGGTCGTTGGCTATGAAATCATGAACAATTTCATTAAACTAAGAGTAATTTAATAGATATTTGTTTTTAGATTGTCCAAGTGATGGTGCGAACATTTGTTAAATTATTTCAGTTTTGAAAATAATGATTTTTATCATTTGCAATATTTTCCATATTCGTAACGCAACGCACATTATGTAATATGCTTTTAACTGTTATCAACGTTACTCAGCTTTTCTGGTTATATTATAATGCCGTAAATGTAACTTCCGTTTAATATCGGCGTAAAAATTTACCAGCGCCTAAGGATAAACTCTTCAAAATTAATAAAATTCTGTTAGCCGGTAATGAGCAGCGTTGTGTAAGATTTAATGTCTGGTACTGCGATCACAAATCAGCTTATTTCGGTCGTTCTTTGGTAACTCGTATGATGACGAGATAACCATCTCGAAAAAACCTGATTAAAATTCAATACACTGTTGATGGACAGCAGCATCTAAAGTGAAATATGTCTGTTACTGCAATATTTTGTTAATCGCCAATCCGCTTGTCAAGTTTGGGGACATATATGTCTTTACATTGGAAGCTCGGCTAGTGGCGAATTAAGAAAACACCTACATCGGGCTTTCAAAGTTCTTTCGATTGCACGAATATAAACGATTACCGATAGCGCACACTGGTGGAGGAGACGTCCTCCCCAGGTTACGATCACCCTATCTGGCGGGTAGCTACCCTTTTCCTGATGCGCATCGACCGCTACAAATATAGTTATAGGTAACCGGTAAGGTACCAATGTTCTACGAGCCGAGGAAAGAGGTAGAAATCACTAGGAGCTAGATCTGGCGAATAGGGAGGGTGTTCGAGCAGTTCGAATCCCGTTTCTTGAATGGCAGCCATCGCAACTGCAGCTTTGTGAGCTGGTACGTTGTCTTGGTGAAACAACACTCCAGCTCGCAGTTTGCCGCGTCTTTTTTCCTTAATGGCCTCCCGTAATCTTCTTATTTGGTCTGAGTAGTAAGAGCCCGTAATAGTGGCCCCTTTTCCAAATATTCCACCATAATTATGCCTTGAGCGTCCCAAAAAACAGATGCCATAACATTTCCCGCCGAACTTGAAACTTTGAATTTCTTTTGCGTCGGTGAGGAGGCTCGATTCCAAGTCATCGATTGTTGTTTTGTTTCAGGATCAAAATGGTTTTTTCACATTATCTTCAGTGAAGGAAGTGGATGATCTTCGCGATGTTCATCTTCAGTGGATGTTTTGCCCAGTTTAAATTCCTTGGCCCAGCGTGCAAATGTAGAATATGGAAGAGCAGAGTCCCCCAATGTTTCCACTAAGTCACTGTGTATGTCTTTTGAAGAAATTTTTTTCAAACAGAGGTACTTGATGACAGCTCTAATTTCGTTTTCTCCATGTTGATGTTATCTATTTGACAGTTCGTATTCAAATGAATGTATCTCCGGGAAATTATGATCTATGTATATGATTTTTTTAGGCTGACGTAGTGAGTATATGCGAGCAAAAAATTTTTTTGCACTTTTATGCGAACCTGAAGTCACCGATTATTATTACTTTTGGATCACCCCTCGTACAGCCGTCTTTTATGTTATACTAGCTGTCCCCGCGGCTTTGCCCGCAGTTTAACACTTAACCGTATATACATTCATATACATGTAGTAAAATGGGATATTTCAATATTACCAACAGACACTCCAAATTTATTTTTAATTTATTTTATTATTTTTTTATAAAAAAAAATATATCTTCACGCAATTCCCAATACAGCGGTAGCCAGAGGTCAAGTCTAGACAATTAAGTCCCTTTGACCCACCTTCCACCGAAGATATTTTCGGGACAACGTGACAGGTGGTGAGCCCGTCGCCGCCTTTATGTCCATGCCAACGATGAAATTTTTTTAAAGATTATGAATTTTATATCAGAGTTCTGTCGCTTCAAATTTACCATTGAAGAAATGAATTGAACAATATTAACTACTGATAGACCTTAGATCAACACTTTTATAATACCGTATTTTAAAACTATACCCTACAATGAATACCAGATACACATAAGACAATTATTCGTTATGTGCTTGTAGCGGTATTCCTATGCTAATTTTGCTGACGCATCGATGAATACAATGCATGGGGGACTTTTGGAACAATAGTGTCTAGATTTGAAGTTAAATCATATTGCGTTATTTACTTTCCATAGAAACAGAGTCGCTTGTGAACCTGTGGAATACATATGACTATAATATCGATGACCTGTGGGACTAAGACATAATCTTTTACTGCGGGCCGAATAAGAAAGCTCAAAGTTTTTCAGTGTGTATCCTATGTTTCGCTGCGTAAAAGAAACCCCAACGAAGATATCCCCAATAGATTTAAGGATATGGCCTTAAAGATCAGCGCGCTGAAGAAGTAGTGTATCATCCACATAGCTCGACGAACTGATAACAAATGGAGAAAAAAGTTTCTCAGTTAATAACCTTGTTTAGGAAAACGCATTATACAAACAATATTAAAAGAGTGACCATCTGTAAAACATTGCGAGGTATCGGTGGATGAAGGTGGCGAGGATTGTTCTTGGTGGAAAGTTTTTAGGTAGGTCTATATTCAGCAGCGAACTCTAGATAGGCTGTAGAAGAATCGTGGACTTCTAATAGTAAATAATAACTAAATATCTTCACGCAATTCCCAATACAGGGGTAGACAGTGGTCTAGTCTAGACAATTAAGATCCTTTAACCCACCTTCCACCGAAGATATTTTCAGGACCACGTAACAGGTTGTGAGCCCGTCGCCGTCTTTAAGTTCTAGCCAATGATATAATTCGTACATAAGTTTTTGAAAAACCATTGGTACAAGTCTGTCACCTGGGGATCGTACTCGATTCTCTTGATTCGAAATTCCGACCACTCAACCACTCGGTTGTCGTGACTTCTAATAGCATTTTATAAAAAAATCATGCTATTACGTTTCAAAAGTATAAAAGTTTAAAATTTAAATTCAAAACTCAACTTTTGATGGTTCATTTTCCATTCTTCTCTAAGAAGTTTGGATGTGATTAAAGTCCAGGTACATCAAAGTTATAATGGATTAAAGAAAAGAAAAATAAATATAACTAAATAGAGGAAAATCTTTACAAAAGTAAATAAAAATGAGATCCCCACGGAAAGTTTATGAAAGAAAATGCAAATTTTTGCATAGTAGAATGCAAATGCGGTTTTCATTCTTAGTGTGTTGATTTAAGTCTGTCTTTATGAGCTTAGCTCCTGTATTATTTTACGTTAAAGTGCACTAACGAGTTTCTCGGAGAGCCTGACATCATTTTATTGAGGATACTAAGTGCTATGATATAAGTAAGATATGTTGTCTAAAGAAATGTTCTCTAAATTTTATAGGACCTGGTAAACGTTGTGCTGCCTCGGAATTGATAAAACTAACCCACAGTAATAAACACATTTAAAAAAGATGTGAAAATTGATTTGATAGTGTTACGAGAATTATATAAAATAGGTTATTGATTGACACTTATGTGACTAGGAATAATATTAAAAATATAATTTAGCGTTTAACTAATAATACTATTAGTTAAACGCTAGCTTATAATGTTAAAAAAAAACTAGTATACATATGAATATATTAACTTTTATTCTAATTGTGAACCTCAACTACACAGATTTTATGGTAATAACGAAAAAATGTGAGTGATATCGAGCTTCCGCCCGATTCAAATTATTTAAAATACGTTTATTTGTGCTATTTTAAAACACAAAACGCTGTTTCTTTAAAAACTAAAAGTTATAACAACGTTATTGTAATGAAATTTGATTCGTCCCTAGCCCCCATGCGGCGCTGGATTTGTGAGGCGCAGGATATTTAGCGGCAGCGCCACGTTCCACTATTGATGAGATATTTTGCTTCGTCATAATTTGATCGATTGACAGAACTTTTTAATTTGCAATAATTATTCATTGAAAGGTTAATAAATAAAAAAATAAGGAAGTATACATATATTGATACAGGAAAAAAAACTTTGCACACCTATTTAATAAATTGACTGCCCAGTGAGTAAAACTATAATTAATATAAAATATCTATTTAAAATATATACTCATATATAAAATTAATTAAAAAAATAGCTAACCAGCAAACATTACATACTGCTTACGCCAAACGCTAAATAATCATTTATCAAAGATTAGAGTAGAGATTAGATAATAAGTAAATAATTTCAATATTTCAGTGGAATATTTAAAGAAGGGGTCACTAGTTTATATAGATAATCCACCTAACTATGAATCAAAAACTCTTTTTCATAGTTACATAGTGATGGATATACCAGTGTCTACTGCTGCTAGTATCTCCATCTCTATACCCCCAGTATTGGAAACTATTACCAGCAATACTGGAAGATATACAGAGTTACAGACAACAAAGTCCCAGCTTTCACCGAATTCCGATGACCCAACCACTGGGCTATCATGACTTATTACGATAATATTTAATGAAATAATTTTGTTCATTTAATTTAATCATTTACTTCCTTAAATATTTCATTATTAATTACAGAAAATGAAGTGAAAATGTCATCAAGTAGACCAGATTTTATAAGTGTTTCATTAGATACAAGTAAAAATACGTAAAACCCTAAAGCGAGAACTCCTTCAGAACATTAGCACGGCGAGAAGCAAAGCTGTCGTAAAGCACTTCAGATAAGGAAAGCAGTCGTAGTTATTACTATGTTGCATTTTAAAATTCTCTTAATGCTTACCAAGTGCTGAGCAAAGCCAAGTCGTTTGTTTCATTATATATGTTGCACTTTTGCATTTGTAAAGATATTTTAAATGTGTTGTGTTGAGGAAGTCTGAGCTACATAGTCTTACTTATATTTTTAAATTCTAAACTATGATAGCTGAGTAATTTGGTTATTTAATTTCATATCAAGAGATGCATGTTCGATCCTCAGACGGAAATCAATTGAAGTCTTTGGATCTCAAATACGATTATTATCGTAGGTTTGGACACCGAGACGGCGACTGACAGGTCACCTGTCCTCTACTTCTGTCTACCCCATTATTTGGAAACTAAAATAATAATAATTTTTTTTTAAATATTAATAAGATTCGATTCAGTGTAAAAACAAATTAGCTCATTCAAATTTATATTATCTAGTCTTTTAACTCAAACTTTAGTAGTAACTTTATCTTCTTTCTTTAATAAAGATAAACAGGCTGTAATAAATCATCTGTAAAGGCGATAAATTAAGGGAAATTGCCCAGTAACGTCACACAGAAGTTACGTACAGCCGTTAATACGAAACGCGTCTGAGAATTTTCGTTGTAACTAGCATTTGCGGTCGGCTTTGTTGGAGTTAATGGATAAATTAAACTCTCAATTTGTTACGTTAAATATTGTACACGCATGTAGAGCTTTTTCGTTAACAGTGTTTCACTTAGTGCGAAATACAAAATATTCGAAACTGAATTTTTTATTTAATTAATGTATCCGTATAATTATTCAACTGCCTGTATTAACTTACTTTTTACATACTTATTGACATTTAAATACAGGCATATACTATGGAAGGGTAGAATAATATTCTTCCTGACATGTTCTTCTAGTTCATTTACGACTGTTAACAGAGCTTTTAAGAATTCCGTTTCAATACATAAATAGTTCTAATTGGTTTCTTCATAAAATTATATTGCTCAGATACTCTTGGTGTACTATATAGGTATTAAATACCGATAGTATCGCCCTAATATCAGAGAGACCTCTCTTAATCCCTCCGTCGATTGATGCTCCATGGCTGGATTCCATGTAGTTGACAAATATGTCTGGTCTAATATCGATAATTATAGCGGTTGAGTTTTCTCAAGTAGGACGAAATTTCATTAATGTGCAATTTCCTTAAACCTATATTAATGTACCTAATATAAATATACAAAAAAATAATATATACACGTACTGTTTACAGGTTAAACGCCTGTCACGTTGTCCAAAATAAGCTTCGGTGAAAATTGGGTCGAAGAAAAAATATTTAATTGTATAGAACTTTGTCTATTCTTATATTGGTCAAATGCGTGAAGTCGGAAAAGTACACATAAGACATTTAATATTGTCGTGAGTACAAAATTAAAGTAGTGGGATTCGGATTACGTAATTTCTTGCGTCTGTTTATTTTCTGTTAGAGGAACCTCATTACGAAACGGTGGTAGATAAAAAAACTCTGTCCTTAAACGAATGTATATTCTTATTTCGATAAATAAATGATTCCTTTTGAGTTCCGGATATTCGAGGAAACAACAAATAGAATTGCGAAAACTATAACTAAAAACTAAAACTATAAATAAATGTAAAGTCACGATAGCCGAGTTGTTGGGTGGTCGGAATTTCGAGTCGAGAGACCCGACTTCGATCCCCAGATGGCAGTACCAATGAGTTTTTCAAAAACTTATGTACGAATTTCATCGTTGGCTTGGTCATAAAGACGGCGACGGGCTCACCATCTGTCTCGTTGTCCAGAAAATATCTTCGGTGGAAGGTGGTTCAAAGGGACTTAATTGTCTAGCCTAGACCTCTGTTTACCCCTGTATTGGGAATTGCGTAAAGATATTTTTTTTCTGTAATACAAACGTTTGTGACTTAGCCTATAAATTTATAGACTCAAACTCTGTTGATTGATTAATTGCTGTGTTAATTATTATTAAGCGATGCTAGCGATAGACTGTAAATTATATCCCTTACCGGTACAAGGATTAATACACGATTAGTGTTGAGAGCATAAATTCATATAATTCTCGTCGTGTTTTTCATCAAACGAATATGATGACTTATTATTCATAGATGTCGTTACCACTCCGGAATGACTAAACGTGATGCGTAGTAAGCAGTAGTTATGAATTACTTTTGTACTGACATAAGCTGTTTTGTATTTATAAGTTATGTTACAAAATGTCACGATAGCCGACAAGTTGGGTGATCGGAATTAGAGTCAAGAGTGAGTTCAAACCCCAGGTGGAAGGCTTGTACCAGTTGTGATATTTTAAACTTTTGCGCGGTTTACATCGTTGGCTTGAATATAAAGACGGTGGCGGGCTAACCACCTGTCACGTTGTACCAAAATGTCAAAAATACATAATTGTCTAGACCTTTGTCTACCCCTATATTGCCAAAGCTGTGAAGACATATGTATATATACATATACCCATTGCACAATCATTGTTTGATGTTAGATGCAAGGCACTATAAACAAAGGCATTAATTAAGTCCAATTCTAAAGAGCATTGATTAAAATTTGGCACAAAGTATGTAGGCATAATCCGCACTTGTTTTGGCACTGGAAACCAAGTTCGGTCTAATCTTCGACGATTTGGCAGCCCTCCTCGACATTACAAGTACATTCGCATGCACAGGCTGTTAATTAAATGCTGACACATACCAGTTGCGTATTCGGATCTATAAATAGAATATTTACACTTCTAACTTTTATATTGATACTCGTTGGCCTTCGAAGCTAAGTTGTGTGTTTGAATCCCACTGGGGCCAATATTTGTATGATGAACATGAAGGTTTGTACTCAAGTCATGGACGTTTAAATGTATTTATAAATATTTATGTATGGAAATATGTGTATAGGGAAAATATATATATTATATCGATTCCTTGGACATTTACACGGCGATACTCCTACCATGTGTAACGTTTTCCCAAATAATCTTCAATGAAAACTGGGTCGAAAAGACTTCTTTATCCTTTGTACATTGCATGGAGCTATAAAAAACATAATATTTAAAGAAATCGGATTAACAATAATATATATCGAAAACGGTCAGTTTTACAACACAATAGTTTATATACAGTACGAAGATATCCGAGAAATATTATTGAGTATTACTTACTTATTAGTGAAAGTCCACTGTAGCTCAAAGGCCTCTCTCTTAAGGAGGATTTACTATAATCATCACGCCTAACCACGCATGTACCAAAAATATAGCATCTCAGACCGATCTATAATTAGATATCTTCATAATAGTTATCTTTATATTAAATCTTTATATTTGTTTCCTAGATCCTAAATAACATACCAACATTCTAGATAAGCTCATTTAAAGTAATAAGTTTATTTTCGGCACGCCTCGAGGTTTACCGCCCCGTGGTAAAACGGAAATGCGACAACAGTATATGTATGTGTCGTACAGCGATAAAAGATAAAAAAAAGTTTAAACCGCGTTAACCTTTTCAGTGTTATGGAACGCTTTATCTATACTGTATAGCTACCTGGTGGCGCGCCTATTGACTGGACAGGGGGAGATTTTCATAACAATTGTGTCTGGATTGAAAAGTCAGCACAACGTGTATTATGCACGTTTCACTCAAAATATATCAAAATATGTTTTTGTATAATTTTTATGCTTTCGTAAAACTGGGGTATTTAGATATTTACACTTTTTCATATCATTCCACCCACAATTCAGCAAAACCTAATTGACAGGTGAAAGTGGTGAGCTTGTCGCCGCCTTAGTACTAATGATATAAATCGCAAGTAAGTTTCGAAAAATACTCATTGATACGAGCCTCGCCAATGGAATTAAACTCGATCAAATTCCTGATTCTAATTCTGATCATCAATTCCAAACAGATGCTTAGAAATAATAATATTTATTTAACTACAGGGTTTCATAAAATTTAAATAATATTATATTACTACAATTTTTGTATTTTTTCGAATTTTACATTACAATGTTAACGATATGTATACAAATTTCGAAAAAAACTTAATAATAGGAGCCTTCGTTATTTCGTTCGAACCATAGTATTCTGAATAAAATTCCGGTCATTCAACCACTCGGTTATCATAGTTACATTATCATATAAAGATATTTTATGAAAATAACTTAACTAAAATAACAATTTGCTTTATTACATTTGACCACAAACTTCGAATTCCGCCTTAAGCTCAAATAGCTCAATTACAACTTGAACAATTGTACTGTAATTACTTAAAGGTAAAAATATTAGAAAGGGTCACGACAGCCGCGTAGTTGGGTGATCGGAATTCGAGTCCAAAGACTATATATGTATATATATATATATATATATATATATATATATATATATATATATATATATATATATATATATATATATATATATATATATAGATATATATACAGCCATGATCTCCTCCACAGCTTCGGCATTTTAGTTGCCTTCAGCTTCTAGCGTCGGCCACAATGTTATACACGACTGTCTACAATTTATAACTATAAATATCTTCACGCAATTTCAAATACAGGGGTAGACAGAGGTCTAGTCTAGACAATTAAGTTCCCTCGACTCACCTTCCACCGAAGATATTTTCGGGACAACGTGACAGGTGGTGAGCCCGCCGCCGTCTTTATGACCAAGCCAACGATATAATTCTTATGTTAGTTTTTGAAAAAAATATGTTAGGAATACAAAACTGTCGTGGACACTAAGATGGCAACAGGCCGTTTCACGTTGGCCAACCTAACTCCGATGGAAATCAGGTCCTAAAGGACTTTGACTGCCTAGACCTTATCAACCCAGTATGGGTAACTACGTAAAAATAACCATATTCAATTTCACACGTGTTACTCTTGTGAAATGCTACATTTTGTGAAAACGATTTTATTGTACATCGCTTACAAGTATTAACGCAACATGATATTCCATAGGGATTAACTATCATGTTAATTTAAAGGCCCTATAAATATTCATACCCTTATCTGAAAGGCTTTGTGTAGCTTATATTACTTAAATGACTACAACAAACTGTGTTCTTAATAACATGGTTCGTAGAACATAAATCCCTCAAAACGAGTACAAGCTTCTTCTAACCGAGTTTTACTTTCATAAAATTAAACATTTTGTTTCATTTAGAAAATTGTGCCGCTTGGTAACGGAATAAAAATAAGCCGTCGTTTTTCTTTTCACGGGCGTTGCAAGAGGCCATTGTGTTGTATAACAACTTACGGGATTTGCAACCAGAGTTAACCAAAATTAAGTGGACCAATGACGGATTTTTACAAATACTTCTAATAAGGCATGCAATGATTTATTCACAAATTGTTAAGGTCAATGAATTTATTTATCAATACTACTGACATTTGAGTTATTTTAACAATAACGATTCATTAGGAGGAGTTTAGATTCAGATCAGATGTTGCTGTCATTATCAATCAAGATAATGACATCAATATCTGTCATCGCTAATAATAATAATATTTATTCGAAGAAAAATAAACAAAATTTATAAAAGTTTTGGGCTAGATAAATATTGCAAAGTATTTAGCAATTTCAGTAAGGAATTACCACAAGTGCAGATTCCTTTGTACTCGAAAAATCACAAAAACAAATGGGAATCAGGCAAGCAGGCGTTGGAACTGCATAATAAGCAACTGCTTCAGTCCACTCTTAGAAGCTGAACTGTTATTCATTCCACGACAAGTTTGTTATCATTGTTACACTTATTTGTGAACTAGCTAGAAAAATAAAAAAAGTTGCAATCTGTCAAGTGCACTTAAAATGTTGTCAGTTGAAAATTAAACGTATACAAATTCATAACAAATTTTATTTACACTGTCTTGTTACAAATGTTATAATTATATTTTATTGGCAACATAAAACATAACATATTACAAAATTTAAAAGAGATTAAAGTTCTTTTAGGTTCTAAAGATGACCTTATCACCAAAACTCATAAGGGCGCGCTTTGATGGTTACGCACATTGAGCGAATGAGTGAAAACCCAAATGGAGAAGAAAACATACAGTACGAAAGTTAGTATTAAAGGTTGTTAAGGTAGGACGAGACTAACTTACGAAGACCATGTGAGTAAATTGGTTGAAGATAGGAGAGTCAAGAGTACTCGGATTCCTAGAGGAAAGAAGAAAATTAACACGAATTGATGAATTTTATACAAGCGAAAGAGTATGTTAGGATCGTGACACTTTGCAATCTGTTTTTTCTGGCTTCCCCGGTACGGATTGTGCGTCAAGATAAGTAAGTAAGTATGTAAAGTTTAGCTATAATAAATAAATAAATAAATATCTTCACGCAATTCTCAATACAGGGGTAGACAGAGGTCTAGTCTAGACAATTAAGTCCCTTCGACCCACCTTCCACCGAAGATATTTTCGGGACAACGTGACAGGTGGTGAGCCCGTCGCCGTCTTTATGTCCGAGCCAACGATATTCGTACATAAGTTTTTGAAAAACCCATTGGTACGAGCTACCAACTGGGGATCGAACTCGGGTCTATTGACTAGAAATTCCGACCACCCAACCACTCGGCTATCGTGACTGTGCGGGAAAATTTAGCTCAAACAGTAAAATTACCTACGACGCGTTTTTCTGAACGACGAAAACAGAAGAAATCTTGAAATTGAAAATACACTATATTGATTAGGCCACTACTAAACTAAATATATTATGATTATTGTACCTAATATCAGAGGCAAGTAACTCGGTTTTGCCATCCCAACATATCGATTTAAGACATTCAACTGATTTGCAAGAATTAGATACAGCAGGAAATTGTATGGATAACTCGATGATACATTTGAATAACTATCATATAAAATATATTTATTTTATTACTTGGAAAACCAACAGCAAGCAGGCAGCAAGTGGCAAGTTCTAACAGTGGTAGAGCCACGCATCAGTATTTGTTGTTGCATGAATGGGCCGGCTCTACCGGGGAAGTACCACGACCTCACAGAATACCGGGGTGAAGTAGAAATCTAACAAACTTCTGCGTTTCGTCTGGTGAGTGCAGGTGTAAGAGGGTGGGGGGGGGGGCACTCTAAGGCCGGCAACGCATCTGCTATGCCTCTGGTATGGCGGATGTTTATGGGCGGCGGTAATCACTTACCATCACGTGAGCCACTTGCTCGTTTGACTCCCTTTTCTATAAAAAAAGCTAAAAATATATAAATCATGCTAAGTCACAAAGAAGCCAATATCAGGTTCTCATAAGTATAGGTATGCATACAATTACTGTACCGAAAATTGAATTCTGAATTTTAATTCCATGACAATTTCCGTCCTATCCATAAATGAAAAGTAACGTATAAAACTCTTATGTAAATTAATTTTTCGTCGAAAATGATCAACCCTTTTTTAATATCATAAGCTGCTTATTTCTCATTCAATTATGTAATGGGAGTGTTTCATAATCCATGCATTCTGTTTTGTTATAATGTGCATGAACAAAGGGATGCAGTTCTGTTAAGTGATTAAACGATTACGTGACCAGTGGTTGTTGGTGAAGTGAAGTTATAAATTTGTCTGTAAACAACAGCTAAACAAAGCAAAATTAAGTTGACCGGTAACGGGGTTTGACAAATATTTGTAATATGGGCTGCAATTATTTATTCACTTGTTAAGGTCATCCACGACATCACCAAGTGCACTCATTCATATTCATCACACAAATAAAAATAAGAATATTTTATTTTCAACATGACATTTTTTTTCATGACATAAATTCTGTACAAATATTTTTTCCCTAGCGGGATTTAAATCCGCAACCCCAACGTTTTTATTTTACTTTTTTGAAAAAGTGAACCCTTGGCCGTATGATTTTCTTTTCATTGGTTCACTAGAACGAACCTGATTGTAAGTGATGATTAATCTAGCGTTCACAAAACATACTCGCTAAACACAACAAATTGCAGACATACTTAAATACTCAAGGAGGTAGGCATTTTTCTCTGTAAGTTCTCTAAATCTATCATATCTACAAAACCAGGCACAATAGAAAAAATTCTTCAGAAGTGTTTTAAAACACTGATGTGTATTAGTTCTTAAATAATACGTGTTCAGATATAACGGGGGTTTCAGCTAATTTCACAAATTCCTTGTGCTTTGAAGAATCGATTTCCGAGAATTACACTTTGTGAATGTGTACTGAATTTTGTGTTAAAAGGTAACCGAAACTCTAGTTCTCTCCCCAGGAGGGAGGTACATAAGAATTTATTTTTACGAATCCTCTTTATACATTTCCTTTATTAGAATGGTATATTAAAAGAGCAAACAGCCCATCTGATGTTCAGTTGCTACTCCAGCCATCATCTTCTTCTATTGAAGATGTTTTCTTATTTTTAAGCGTCTTCAATCAACGAAATTTACAGATAAGTTGCGGACCAAAGAAAAGTCCCATAACCTGTAACTAGGCTGGCTCTCTATATTTCTAAACCGAACCACCACAGTGATCACACTATTGCTTGCTACTAGATACCGATAGGTGTATTAATTCGTGAAGAATCTCACTCCTGCCAAATGACCACGAACAAGGCTGAAAGAAATTGCCAAAAAATCTTTTTAAAAATATTTTTGATTAATTGGGAATATCTTAACATTGGAAAGAATGTGATTTGTCCTACGCACTAAACAATCCGCCTATCGAGTATTGTAATCGGATATGTTTTTTACTTATTTGCACTTTTGTTTTATGTTTATGTATATTAATAAAATAACTTCTCCCGCAAACATGTAGAATAACGAATGATCATTTGTATTAAGATAGTACCTAATAGTGGTTGGTAATTAGACTACTGATTAGCTCATTTACAAATAACATTTATAGTAGTCCACACGAGAGAAACCATAGGCGCATAGCTTGTCTTAAATAAAATTTACGATACATGGGCTTAAGTTGCAAATAAATTAAAAATGTTGAACATCTTGGACTGATATATGCAGTTTACTTGAAAGACAATGAATTACAGTTTAAAAGATCAATACAGATTTTTGCGAGAAATATTATTTTTGCTGGGAGTTACTGTTAAAACAACTTACTATTTCATTAACTTGTACACATACAAAACTGCTTGTTAAAGTTCCTTCTTCGAAATAAAAAAATAATATCTTTACGCTATTCTCGACAGAGGTCTAGGTCTACAATTACGTCTTTACGAGTCACATTCCACTGAAGACATTTTTTGCAACAACGCGACAGGTGGTGAGGCTGTCGCCGGCTTTTATATCCAAGCAAAGATATAATACGTACATAACTTTTTGAAAAAACTCATTGGTAAGAGCCTGTCAGCTGCATCGACCTGCATCGTCTCTTGACTCGAATTCCGATCACTCATCCACTCGTCTGTCGTGACTTGGTCATTGATACATAGGTACAAAGTTCAGTGTTTAACTAACAAATTTATATAGCAACTTGTTTTAATTAATGCCAACATTGAGCTTGTCAAGCGTGTTTAGGAACGAGGAGAATAGAACGCAACGCGTGTAATTTCCGGTTTTTAGTTTCAAAGAGCTTGCGTAGCGCAAGCTCTCAGCTTCCGGTACCTCGAGTTAAGATGAATTAATGTGCGTTATTTTAATTTCATTTTGCATTTCAATCTTTTCGGACAACCAGAATAAAATATGAAAATATTTTCACTTGTATATGTATGCTGTATTATGTGGAAGCTTATTATTTGTAAATACATATTTTTTCAGTTATTCAGATTGTAAAATAGCTGTAAGTTTCTCAAATAAAATAAAAAGAATCAAAATATTTACTAATCTAAAAATTTTGTTGCTAACTGATATAGGATTTAGGGTTTGTTACATTTTACAGTTTAAGGCAGGTTTTACCAGTACCACGATTAACTGGCAATTATATATAAAAGATTGTTTTTAATGCCGCTCGAGTTCGAGAATCATTGGTAGCGGTAAACGCTACGACATGACAAACGGATGGACGAAGAATTGGTTCCGCTGTTTAGTCGCCGGATTACTTGCTGTTCCGACGGCGCATTTGTGAGAGAATGCAGTTTCAGGTAGTTAGGGAATTTGTTGGCTACAGAGGAAATTAAGTTGGTAAATTTTATTTCATATAAATAAGAGCGTTCTACTTAATATAACTTTGGTACACAGTCCAAAAATATGAATGTAGATCCGTCAGTTACTGATAAAGTAAATAAATAAATGTCTTCACGCAATTCCCAATACAGGGGTAGACAGAGGTCTAGTCTAGATAATTATGTCCCTTCGACCCACCTTCCACCGAAGATATTTTCGGGTCAACGTGACCGGTGGTGAGCCCGTCACCATCATATGTCCAAGTCAACGATATAATTCGTACATAAGTTTTTCAAAAACCCATTGGTACGACCCTGCCACTTGGGGATCGAACTCGGGTCTCTGGACTAGAAAAATCGACCACCCAACCACTCGGCTATCGTGACTTTTTTAAATATATGCATAATTTATCTATTCAAACGGAATAGGAAACTATCGGAAAAAATATGAAATGATGCTACGAATAAGTCACGATAGCCGATACCAGGAATAAACATTAAGGTTCTTCAAACTAACCAAAGTTAAGTTTTCAAGTTAACTTTGCGACGGGCTCACCACCTGTCACGTTGTCCCAAAATATCTTCGGTCAAAGGTAGATCGTAATTACTAATTGTCTAGATCTCTGTCTACCTCTGTATTGGGAATGGTGTGACGATATTTATTTATTTATTATAACTTTTATATAAAGACAGCGACAGCGACAGGTTCACCATTTATTACGTTGCCATAAAACTAAGCTCCGGTGAGTCGAAAGGACTAAATTGTCTAGACCACTGGCTACCCCTGTGTTGGGAAATGCCTGAACGAAAATTTTAACAAGGGTTACCTTTTTAAAATTTTCGTAACATTTATCAATCATGTATATAATTATCTGCAACCACGCGGCGTTACACATATGGCAATTAAAAAAAATAAGTATTGATTTTTTTTTTCAATTTTTAGTTTTTTGGGTCAATTTTTTATTATTGTTATCATAATATGTGTATATACCACGAGAATGTTTTATGCGTGGGCGATGCAAGATTTTTCAAAAACTATTATATAGAAAAATTATTTTAGTTAATTATATATGATTAATAGCTTTAAATAATTATGATATGGATAAATGTATACGACCGATGTTAAACCTTGGAAGAGATTTATGTCCAGCTATGGACTCTTGGTAGGTTGTAAATAAAAAGAATGGGAAATAAATTTATCCTTGCGAATTCTTTGTACTTCACCCTGATCACTGAGCGTCGTTTCAATAGGTATCGATGACCTTGAACAAGAAGCAAGAAATAAAACCAAGCTTGCGGATTTTTGGAACGATTTTGTGGCTTCTCGTATGAAACTACGTACGAGTACATCGACTGCTCGTAATATTGTGCAGATTGTTGCTTCATCGTGTGTCGTCCTACACTACGTTTGCCCGTACAAGGCTGCATTTGAGAACCTATCTTCGCCAACAGTTGTAAGTTCTCCGTACTATGTAGCCTAAAAACAATGTAAAAACTCGAAATACTGGGCAGAGAATAAACTTTTTAAAAGAAAAAATTTACAATCGTCTAATATTCTGTGAAAGAGATTAGAGCAGTAGAACTCCTCTACGCCAGTGCAGGATGGTGGAATTCACGAAATAAGCGAAGTAATTCTTCTTTGCATCATTTACCATTGCCATTATACGTATTAGTGGTGCCGGGATCGACACTACTAAAATGTTGCGCATACCAAAGTGGGCGCCCTGACCACTTGGCTACTATCACTGGGCCATAAGAGTACGTGAAGTAATGTTATTATATAAACTATGAGCATACATTGTTATACAGCTTATCGACATCATTTTCATCATTTTCACCACATCCTAACTAAACAATAGAAGCCCATTATGTCAACCTGTCTCGTTCAGCGACAAGCAAACAAATACGTTGTATCCAATAATGAGAAAATTAATGGTCTCATTACATACTTATCAAACTCACCACGCGTCGTGTTCGATTATTCACAGAGAATCATGGCAGAAGGTAAACAAACAAAAGACAATTATTAAAATAATATTTGAGTTGTTTTCTTTTATTTTCTAAGTTACAGCAGTAAAGTTCGTTGAATAAAGCTTAATAATTTGTTTTAAAGCTATCTTGATTTAATTACATAATTTTTTTTTTGATTTAATTATATGACAAAAAAATATCTTCATGCAATCCCCAATACAGGGGTAGACAGAGGTCTAGACAATTAAGTACCTTTGACCCACCTTCCAGCGAAGATATTTTCGGGACAACGTGACAGGTGGTGAGCCTGTCGCCGTGTTTTTGTCCAAGCCAACGATGAAATTCGTACATAAGTTTTTGAAAAACTCATTGGTACTGCCACCTGGGGATCGAACTCGGGTCTCTCGACTCGAAATTCCGACCACCCAATAACTCGGCTATCGTGACTTTTATTATTTGTTTATCTGAATTCTTGAATTATTAATAAAATAATACTATGTATTTAATAAATAAATATTTTCACGCAATTCCCAAAACAGGGGTAGACAGAGGTCTAGTCTAGACAGTTAAGTCCCTTTGACCCACCTTCTACCGAAGATATTTCGGGACAACGGGACAGGTGGTGAGCCCGTCGCCGTCTTTATGTCCAAGCCAACGATATAATTCGTACATAAGTTTTAAAAACCCGTTGGTACGAGCTTGCCACCTTGCGAACTCAGGCCTTTCGACTCGAAATTCCGACCACCCAACCACTCGGTTATCGTACCGTATCGGCTCGAGGGATTAATTAAAAAAAACATGACAATGATCTTAGACTTTTTTTATCAAAACAAATAAGGAATTTATCACATTTTAGATCGGCTCAAGCATTATATCAGATTTGAAAAGCCACATATCCTCGCGAAAGAACACCAATTCCTACCAAGGATGATTTGTGAGGCTATTGAAATTAAAAAAAAAACATCCCAATTTCAATAGAGTAGATGGTTGGTTACTACCACCTGCTTGGTGGTACCACCACCACCATGCATACCACTGCAAGACCTCAAGATACAGTGAGCACGTTCTGTGCAAATTGGATCCAAAATTAATAAATGTAAGTTGACGGTAGCCGAAGGTAGCAACGACAGCAGGACGTTCAAGGCCTCAATACCCCGTGACCACTGATGTACAGCTTCCGAAACGTCGGGAAATAAAAAAAAATTCTTAAAAAGTAATAAAAAACGCGTTAAAATACGAAAATCATTTTATTGGAGATACATTTATAAGTTTATTTTGTCTAGTCGACGAAAGTCACGATAGCCGAGTGGTCGGATTTTGAGTCAAGAGACACGAGTTCGATCCCCAGGTGGCAGGCTCGTACCAATGGGTTTTTCAAAAACTTTTGTACGAATTATATCATTGGCTTGGACTTAAAGACGGTGACGGGCTCACCATCTGTCACGTTGTCCCGAAAATATCTTCGTTGGAACGTGGGTCGAAGAGACTTCATTGTCTAGACTAGACCTCTGTCTACCCCTGTATTGGGAATTGCGTGAAGATATTCATTTTTAGTCGACGAAAGCCTGATTATTATTGTCCTGTATTGAACGAGCTGTGACTATTTATAACCTACCAAATTATTATAAATAAATAAATATAAAATACCAAATTATTCATTTATAAAAAAATAATCATTAACATCATGTTATTAAGAGTGTTCATTTGGACATAACCTATATTTTTTGACAAAATATAAATAAAAGCCATAATTCATCAATAATATTTGATAAATATCAGCCGGACATCAACGTTCTTTTCTGTAAACGCTGAACCACTTCTGCATGGTTGAGCGACTTAACTTCAATCAGGGCTTTGTGACACCCAATACAGCCTGCCGGGCGGAATAATTAAATAAATTTGCATTTAATCCTCGCAACATTTCCAATTATTGCTAATTATTCAAGTCGAGGCAAAATTGCAGCGTATTTTACACATTAACAATGTCATATCTTTATATTCACATCATTAAATATCTTTTATCTTTCTTACTTACTACCAAAAAAATTAAGCGAAGATTGGTCACAATCGGCAATTTTGGCGAGCGGATTTGCATCACCTACACATCGCACTTTAGATGCTAATGCCCGTCACCGGTCTGTTTTATATGATATTTATTATGGTATTTTAACCTCTGCGAATAGTTACATATATATCTTTATAGATATTTAAATATAAAATTTTCATAAATATCTAAATATTATTAATAAATTGACGGTTTTTCTTTTTCATAAAATCTCAAGAAAAGGTAAACTGATTTTGGTTGTTGGTTATAGTCGTAATAGTAGTAGTCGTTAGAGCGAGACATTAACGGGCGTGTAAGGAAACATGGGTATAGCGGTACCGAGTTCGCCGTGTCTCTTAGTATTAATATTGACGTTAATCTTCATTAGAGTACATCAGCTTAAGCCGTGTAGTAACGGTGTAAGAATATTGCCACACCCTTTCTTCCCGTGGGTGTCGTAAGAAGCGACTAAGGGAAACAGTTATGAACATCATTATGGCCACCGATAGTTGGCGGGGTAACCTTCTCTTAAAATATCAGAGCAAAATAATCAGACCGAAGATGGGCAGCAGCGGCAGTGTCTATGCCTGCATGATGTACATACATAACATACATAACGGAATTAACTAGGCGGTTATGTATGTTATACATCTACATCAGCTTTATTAGAAAATTTTCAGTTAACTTTTATATATTTTCGTAGTCTTCTATGAAATCTGAGGCTATAATATTTCGATTGCCATTTAAGAGTCTTGAAGATGCGCTGAGTCGTTCTCAAAAGCCGTAGAAGAGACTTTACCCAAAAAGGAAGAATAGGCCCCAAGTTTTTCAAAGAGGTTCTATCGAATGCACCGATATACTCGTATAGAGAATAACAGTAACTATTTCGAAAAACAATAAAAGTATTAACAACTTCCTATCTTTGACCGTTTTTCATGTTCGAAGTTGTTATAACATTATTTTACTATTTAAGCAAGATTTCATTCATCCTCTTTTTATCTTATTTATTATTATATTTTTATTTTATTCTTATTTATCTTTTTTCATTTATATATCAGTCAGGGACTATGCGTGTAGCTCTTTTCTAAATATAATATGTAAAAAGTATCTTCACGCAATTCCCAATACAGGGATAGCCAGATGTCTAGTCAGGACAATTAGGTCCCTTCGACCCACCCTCCACCGAAGATATTTTCGGGACAACGTGACAGTTAATGAGCCCGTCGTCGTCTTTACGTCCAAGCCGATATCATTCGTACATAAGTTTTAGAAAAACCCATTGGAAATTCCGACCACCCAACCTCTCGGCTATCGTGACTTAATATATAATATAATATATATTTGTAAATACAAAAATAATACACTAAAATATACAAAAAAAACAAAAAAAAAACAAAAATGAAAGTATTTTTTCTGAACCTTGTTTGTTATGAAAAACTTTAGCTTGAAAGACCAAGCTGATATTAGCATTTGGGAAGTTGCTGAGAGGGGACTTAGAAGTTTCAGAAAAAGCACCATATGTTCACTTCGCTCCTTTTTATATGCGTTATTGAGTGCTGTCAAAAACAAATTTGCAGAATAAAGGGCTTTGTTATAGGTTCATACAAAGATGTGTGACCAATGAAGAAAACGGCTTCTAAAGTGCACATTACAATTATTACATTTTTTTTCCTAAAAAAGTAATAATTAAATTATGATAATGTCGGTAGCCTTGTTATCATGATTAATAATCATTATAATAAACATTATTATAACTTAATTATTATATTTTAGAAAAGTATTCTTGTTAACCATCATACCACCGTTACTACTAAACTACATGTGATAATAAGCATTAATTTACGAATGATGTGATTATTTATTAAATTTGCTAATATACCTAGTCTGACTAGGTCTATTATACATTACATATATTATAGAAAATAAATAATATATTTAAATATCTTCACGCAACTCCCAATACCGGGGTCGACAGAGGTCTAGTCTAGACAATTAAGTTCCTTCGACCCACCTTCCACCGAAGACATTTTCGGGACAATGTAACAGCTGGTGAACCCGTCGCCGTATTTATGTCCAAACCGACGATATAATTGTATATTTATATACAATTATATCGTCGGTCAATTATATAATATATATATATATATATATATATATATATATATATATATATATATATATATATATATATATATATATATATATATATATATATATATATATATATATATATATATATATATATATATATATATATATATATATATATATATATATATATATATTTATATATATATATATATATATATATATATATATATATATATATATATATATATATATATATATATATATATATATATATATATATATATATATATATATATATATATATATATATATATATATATATATTATAAACCATAAAATTTTCAATCCTGAAGTAAATATTTTGTTCAAAATACAGGACCACAAATTTCTTGATATATTTCTTAGATTGTGTAGTAGTAGCACAATAGTATTATGTAATCCTACAAACTCCGTGGATGAGTGTCGTAAACACCCTTTTTCAAGGTGTTGCCATCTCGAGGTCAATGTAGAAAAAGCACTTTTTCTATATTTCCTCGGATCTGGGTGTTTGTGTTGCCTTCGTTGTTTCTGATTCAAAGTTTGAAGTGCTTAAGCATCTTACAATAGGATCGGAGCAATGTATGTGATGTTGTCCCTATCTATGTATGTATTTATGTACATAATTATATGTATATATTAGTGTTTCTGTATATATATTGCATACGTGTAGATACGTATATATGTATGTGTATGTGCATTATTATGCATATGAATGTTTTATTTTCTTTGTTTGAATAATGTAAAATAATATACGGTTTGTATCGCACACTAGTTAGCTCATATTATAGGTTTTCCTGTAACAAGCCTGCTGGAAGAAATTTCAACTTGAATAAGCTGTACCTTTGTACTCATATTTATTTGTTTTTTTGGTTTCTCTGTTTATAATAGTGTGTTTACATACATACTTACATACATACACACATACACATATACATACATGCATACATACATATATAAATACATACAGACATACATACATACATACATAACGGCCTCTTAAAGTCTACCGCAGGATATATATCTCTCCCATAGAGAGGCATATGTCAGACGCTTGGCAGGTAGATCACTCGCACCTCAGATGCTGCTGCCCATCTTTGGTCTGATTATTTTGGTCTGATACTTTAAGAGATGGTTATCCTGCCATCTTTCGGTTTCCATAACAATATGTTTCACAACACAAATTATCTGTCAACTTTGTAAGAGGCTGGTTATTTTCTTATTAATAAGATAGATGAAAATTTTTGCACACGGGAAACTACAACATCCAAAACTATTTTAGACCACATCAGTACCGATTTAAATAACAATTATTTTTATATGGCAATCCTGGAATCTTCTATGTCTGACCACAAGCAGATCTACTTGGAGTTTTCACACACAAACATACGCCACAAACAAAATTAAGAGAAAGCTATGAAGGGATCGACTATAAAAATCTCTATGAAACTTTTTCAAAGTGTACGTACTTAAATAAAGAGGATTACTACAACTATCTAGAAAACTGTATAACGGAAAAAATAAATAAAAATAAAATAGTTAAAACAAAAATATTAAACTTACCAAAAGATGATTGGATAAATCGGGAAGTCATTGAAATGATTAATCGATGGATTTTTATGGAAAAAACTAATTAAAATACAGAACTGCATAAGACTTTGGTATGAGAAAAATATAAAGTGAAAAAGAAGATTATTTACGAGAAAAGTAAATACTATGATAAAATCTTTAACCAATGTAACAAAAACCCAAAGAGAATGTGGGAGGTTATTAATTCTTTAACTAGAAATAATGTTAAAAATAATTTTACTTCTCCTAAACTATCAATAAATTCTTATATTTTAAATAAGGACTTAGAAATTTGCGAAGCATTTAACACCTTCTTTGCATCTGTTGGTACTGAATTAGCGAGTAAAATACAAATAAAATATCATATTAACTCAGACTCATTCTATCAAAATCGTGCTATAAATAACTCATTAATACAGTTAAAGCCATGTACTGCCAAAGAAATCACTAAAATAATTGATAATTGATGCCAACACTTCTGCTGGTATTGACGGTATAAGTACTAAAACTATAAAATGTTTAAGAAGTCTAATTGTTGAAGGATTAACAAAGTGCATAAATAAGTACTTAGAAAATGGCATATTCCCTGATAGATCAAAAAAAGCGAAGGTCACACCTATTTACAAATCCGGAAAAAAATCTGATCACAATAATTACACACCTATATCTATTCTCCCTGTAATTTCTAAAATCTTTGAAAGAATAATATACACACGACTCAATGAATATTTGTCTGAAAAAAAATATTTGAATTGATCAACAATGCGGTTTTAGAAAAAAATCTAATACACTTTCTACTGTCATTGACTTGGTAACGAAAATAAATACAAACATCCATCAAAAACGTATATGCCTAACTTTCATTAACCTGAAAAAAGCTTTTGATACGGTTAGCCATGTAAAGCTTTTAAAAAAATAATTATTTAGGCATCTTTGGACAAGATCACAACATATTATCTTCGTACTTACAAAATAGGTACCAAATTGTAAGAATAGGAAAATCCGAAAGTACTTTTAGTCTCATATCTTACGCCATTCCGCAGGGGTCGATTTTGGTTCCTTTGCTGTTTTTAATTTACGTAAACGATATCAATCAAATAGGGCTAACAGGACATTTAACTATGTACGCAGACAACACCTGTCTTTTCTACTTCGGACAATCCATAACTAATAGTATTAACCAAGCACAAACTGATATTAACTTGCTTAATTAGTGGTTTCTACATAACTTCTTAACGATAAACGCCACAAAAACATCTTACATGATATTTGCCACCAAAAATAAAAAATAAATGTTTTAATACGTCGCTTACAATCAAAAATTAAGTAATAGATCTAACCATAAAAAATACTTAGGCCTAATATTAGATGACAAATTATCATGGAAACCACACATAGAACATGTAAGATCAAAACTAATGTCATTCAACGGAGTAATACGCAAAATAGGAAATTGTATACCTTTTAGAGTAAGAAGTACTGTATATAATTATCTGGTTAAGCCTCATTTAGATTATTTAATTGAGGTTTGGGAATCAGCTGCTAAAACCAATCTAGAACAACTACAGCGAACACAAAACAAAACAATTTAACAAATATACCATTACAAGCATTTTACTTCTACTGAACTACTATACAAGAAAACTAAATTACACAATATAAAACAAATATATAATTTCGATACATGCTTACTTATTACAGAAAATACTTTCGAATACTATTAAAACAAACATTACATTTACTATTAAATCACATAAATACAATTTTAGAAATAAAAACAGGTTAATGGTACGTCCACTTAGAACAAATAAATATGGAAAAAATAATATTATGTTTGAAGGAGTACAATTATACAATAATTAAGCTGTCGAAATTAAGCAATATACAAATATATAATATATATCTTCACGCAATTCCCAATACAGGCGTAGACAGAGGTCTTATTTAAAAAGAAATTTAAGTTGTATTATGCATTACGAACAAATTATTGATTTTTAGTTTAATATGTATATTCTATAAAACATAAGCACTCTCTGTAAAAAAAACCTTACAACTGTACTGTATTATAAGTAATTTTGTTTGCATGCTCCTACTTTAGAAAAGATTTTTTTTTCTTTTTTCATGTTGTAATCTCTTGTAAGTGAACGACACAGTGTTCTTATGAAAAAAAAATCCTTTAAACCCATTATTAACTGGTTTAAGATGTTTATTAAAGAAAAACTTTTAAGAAGTGTTATTACAATATAAATGAATATATTAGACCCTGGGAGTATGAGTTGATCGCTCCCAAAATATTTCTACAAAATATCACATCACATTTTGTACATTGAAAAAAAAATTGACCAAAAAATGAGGATACCTACGGAGTTTCTTATGCATGTATCTTCTTCTTTAGATGAACCTCATTACGAAACGATGGTAGATAAAAAATCAATATCTATAAACTAATGTACATTCTTATGTCGGTGAATAAATGAAAAAAACCATAGATGGTTAGGCCGTACTAATTTACTAGGGCCAAGTGAGCAAAGTGCTCAAAGAGGGGAGGGTCAATGATACTCGAATATATCACGAAATGCACGAATGATGAAAATTATGAATTTGAAGGAAGTGAAACTGATATGTAAGGATCTTAGCACTTGGCGATCTGTTCTCGCTGGCTACCCCGTTTGAGATTGTGGGTAAATGTAAGTTAATTAGTTAGATCGGAAAAGTTTAGTCGTCATCATAATATCGTCACAAAGCTTATGAAGTTATTTATTATGTTTGTTCTTTAGTAAAAATCTTATTACCTTCAAGCAACTAATCCTTTATATTATACAACAAAGTTCGTCTACCGTATCGGTCTATATATCTTAACGCTATAATCACAAAAAGTTCTGAACGAACTTTAATACGGTTTCGTGTAACGGACGGACTGATCTATGAGCGCAAGGTCTAAATATTACCATGATTATAAAATAACAATAATTGTAACCATTTTTATTTACTTAAACTTTATTGTATACCTTATAAACTAAGGGTTCCAATGAGCAGACTTAATGCCTTGAGGCATTCCCTACCAGTCAATTCTGGTTGACATTACTTTGAATCTAACCCAAATGTTTGACGCAAGAGGCTGATACTACACTACGACCAATTATTTAAAAATAGGTGCTTTGTTATAAATGTTTCTAAATATCTTTAAATAGAATGATCTGAATGAAATGACCATCGTATTTGTTACTTGTGAAGGAAAAGAAAAAAAAATTTTTATTATACACGAAGACATTATACATTATACACACAGCGCGATCTCAACAAAATCTCAAGAAAACTTTATTTCACTTTCTTTCCCTACCTTTAAAAGCAATACTATTATTGTATTGAGTTCTGGTTGAAAAATAGAAGAAAACCAGTATTATTTCGGACCATGAGACTGATAACTTTAAATGAAATAGCAAGTTTTCAATAAAATAAGGGGTACAGACATACAGATACGAGCACATACAGATACATATATATGGACAACATCGCATACATTATTCTGATCCCAAAGTAAGTAACTAAAGCGCCTGTGTTAATGGAATCAGAAAAAAGGCACTACAAACACTCAAACTGGAGAAAATGGGGAAAAAGTGTCTTCTTCATTGACCCAAACGTTAATCGAACCTGGAATCTCAGAGCTAGGGAAACACGAAAGCCGGTGTTTACTTCTTTCTTGTACGGAAACCTTAAAGTTTCTCCATAATTGAATATTCAAATAATATTAAATATTCAAGTTATATTCAAAGAAACGTTTATAAAGTGATTCTTAGTATCATGGCATTGAAAATTATTCTTTTATTTTCGGTATTTTTAATACTCCTTATATTAACTCCACCAAAGAGAAAAGGTAGTGAAAGAAGCAAGCCAAGCGTTATTTAGATGAAAAAAATGAATGTAACGAGGGCACGTCCGAATTTTATTGTCCTTTCAACAATTTTGTAAGAACAATAAAATTCGAGGAACAACCTTAAGATTTTTTGATAAGAAATATAATAAACTGACAAAGTATTTTAAACTGGAGCTATTTATTTATATATCTTCATATGATAACATTTTTTCTATTCACGTGGAGTTACTTAGTCACTCTCCTCCTTCTCTTCTGATTTTCCCAAATTTTCAAAAAGTAATATAATAAAATACTATAAAACACAGTCTATAAAATTAATAAAATATAACAAAATACAATTACAAATTTCGACGACGATATCTATTGCGTAATATAAAAAAAAGTTACGATAGCCAAGTGGTAGGGTGGTCGGAATTTCGAGTCAATAGACCCGAGTTCGATCCCCAGTTGGTAGGCTTGTACCAATAGGTTTTTCAAAAATTTATGTACGAATATCGTTGGCTTGGACATAAAGACGGCGGCGGGCTCACTACCTGTCACGTTGTCCCGAAAATATCTTCGGTGGAAGGTGGGTAGAAGGGACTTAAGTGTCTAGACTCGACCTCTGTCTACCCCTGTATTGGGAATTGCGTGAAGATATTTTTATTTTTTTTTATATCTATTGCGATTTAAGATTCTTTCCTATAACACTTACGGCACACAGAGACTCCGGTACAACATAATATATTCTCTTCTGACTCCGGTACAACATAATATATTCATATTGAAATACTTAATATAATAATAAAAATAAATACATAATATACTTTTAAAGAAAGGCTTACATACATAATATACTTTTAAAGAAATTCCAGCGCATAGGAATAGGTGGCACTTTTACTGTGCCTAAGTACCGTTCAATTACCGTACAAGTGGTATGAATAGTTTAGATTCAGCATTAGGCTGGGTTAATTTATATTGAATAATTGAGGTAAAGTTAGTATAGTGAAGCTCAAACTTTAGTCAGATCAGCCTTTATTTAAAAGTATATTATGTAAGTCACGATAGCCGAGTGGATGGGTGGTCGGAATTTCGAATCGAGAGACCCGAGTTAGATCCCCAAGTGGCAGGCTCGTACCAATGGGTTTTTTTCAAAACCTGTGTACGATTCATATCGTTGGCTTTGATATAAAGACGGCGACAGGCTCACCACCTGTCACGTTGTCCCGAAAATATCTTGGGTGGAAGGTGGGTCAAAGAGACTTAATTGTCTAGACTAGACCTCTGTCTACCCCTGTATTGGGAATTGCGTGAAGATATTTATTTATTTATTATTTATATTATGATAAGACAAGATGAATTGTCGACCTGCAGAATTTTTTGGGGAGTCGATGAATGAAGGTAGCCCAAGATGGTTCTTTGAGTTAACACTTGAGAGGCTGTTAAAATAGAAGAAGAAGAATGAGCTATATCCAATGACTTTTTTAAAAAAACTTCTATCTAAATTTAACCATTTCATTTTTTTATTTAATCTTTGTCTATAAACTCATAAGAAATAATACTCCAAATACTTAAGTAGAAATTTCAATCTCCCAGTCGATATAGCGAGCTCTTAGTCACACTTGCACAATTTAGCGATTTAACTTCAATCAGGGCTTTGTGACACCCAATACAGACCGGTGGGTGGATTAATTGAATAAATTTGCATTTATCCTGATGACATTTCCATTTGTTGCTAATTATTCAAATAGTTTGCATACTGCATCGCGCCAGAAGATTTTAACATGTTACATAAACTTACCTACGAAGCTTGAGGAATTCTTGAGAATCATGTGAGTTAGTGATATTCATGGGCGTATAAGAGCATGTCCATGGGAGTAGAAACTTCGTGAAAACACTATGCCAGCCGTGAAACATGATTTTATATCAAAAATTTTTTCTTGGTTTGTATTATTGCTAATATTTCGACCTTATTTTTTAAAATTTTAGACTCTATATTTGAAACAATTTTCATGTAAATTAAACATAATGAATATACTGCAATGCCTGAGGAACTAATTTACTGAAGGTGTTTGTTAAAAATAATATCTTCACGCCATTCCCAATACAGGAGTAGACAGAGGTCTAGACAATTAAGTTCTTTCGACTCACCTTCCACCGACAACATTTTTGGGACAACGTGACAGGTGGTGAGCTCGTTGCCATCTTAATGTCTAAGCCTTACAACATAAATCGTACATAAGTTTCTGAAAAGAACCCATTGGTACGAGCCTTGATAATCTGCTCACAGAACTTGATATTTATTACTAATCGCCCTACGCGGCAGAGATGGCAAGTCAAGGTCATCTATTTTTTTTATAAATAAATAAATAAATATCTTCACGCAATTCCCAATACAGGGGTAGACAGAGGTCAAGTCTAGACAATTATGTCCCTTTGACCCACCTTCCACCGAAGATATTTTCGGGACAACGTGACAGGTGTTGAGCTCGTTGCCATCTTAATGTCTAAGCCAACGATGAAATTTTTTTTATTATTTTCTCTAAAACAAATATTTTTTTTATAGAAAAGGGAGACAAACGAGCAGGTGGCTCACATGATGGTTAGTGATTACCGCCGCCACCCAGAATTGAGGGAGGGGAGTACGTGCCTCCGGTTACCAGCACTCACCAGACGAAACGCAGAAGTTAGTTAGACTTCTAATTCACGCCGGTATTCTGTGTGTAATTATAAAAGAAAACCTACCAAATTAATTATTAAAACTTTCGCGAGACTAAATAATTAAAAACAGCTACACTCACCTCTAATCAATGCAGTTACCCACTAGTTTTGAAAAATAATTATGCTTTGTATCCTTTTCTGCCATTAAACCAAAGCGAACAAAAAGCTTAGCTGCTGCTTAAAAGGCCTTTCTATAATCACTTTTCTGTTTTTAAATCGTTAATTATTTTTACAACATACACAGATTATTTACATAATTAAATATAAGATAAATAAATAATATCTTCACGCAATTCCCAATACAGGGGTAGACAGAGGTCAAGTCTAGACAATTATGTCCCTTTGACCCACCTTCCACCGAAGATATTTTCGGGACAACGTGACAGGTGTTGAGCCCGTCGCCGCCTTTATGTCCAAGCCAACGATGAAATTTTTTTTTTATTATTTTCTCTAAAACAAATATTTTTTTTTATAGAAAAGGGAGACAAACGAGCAGGTGGCTCACATGATGGTTAGTGATTACCGCCGCCACCCAGAATTGAGGGAGGGGAGTACGTGCCTCCGGTTACCAGCACTCACCAGACGAAACGCAGAAGTTAGTTAGACTTCTAATTCACGCCGGTATTCTGTGTGTAATTATAAAAGAAAACCTACCAAATTAATTATTAAAACTTTCGCGAGACTAAATAATTAAAAACAGCTACACTCACCTCTAATCAATGCAGTTACCCACTAGTTTTGAAAAAATAATTATGCTTTGTATCCTTTTCTGCCATTAAACCAAAGCGAACAAAAAGCTTAGCTGCTGCTTAAAAGGCCTTTCTATAATCACTTTTCTGTTTTTTTTAAATCGTTAATTATTTTTTACAACATACACAGATTATTTACATAATTAAATATAAGATAAATAAAATAAATATCTTCACGCAATTCCCAATACAGGGGTAGACAGAGGTTATGCCCAGACAATTAAGTCCCTATGACCCACCTTCCACCGAAGACATTTTCGGGACAACGTGACAGGTGGTGAGCCTATCGCCGTCTTTATGTCTAAGCCAACGATGAAATTCGCACATAAGTTTTTTGAAAAACTCATTGGTACTGCTACCTGGGGATCGAACTCGGGTCTCTCGACTCGAAATTCCGACCACCCAACAACTCGGCTATCGTGACTTCAAATTTACATAATTGTTTGTCTTACAGTAAGATTTCCTAGTTTATTAATGCTTTTTAATCACATAAAGATAATAAGGCGCGTTGTACCCGTGTAAGAATTTAAGGAGGTAATCATCTCTAAAAATAACAGACCAAAATCAGATAATAAGACCGAAGATGGGTAGCATCTGAGCCGCGAGTGGTCTGGTACTGCGATCGCCAATGCGCGCTTGCCAGGCGTGGCGATTATGGGAAATCCTCTTTACGGGAAAGGGTTGTGTCCTGCATTGGTCTTTATAGACCATTAAGAAAGTAAGTAATTAATAATGTTATCAGGTTAGCAGTCCAGCTAGTGCGCCTTTATTTACAGCATTAAACAACTTAATGGCGCAATTTCCTGCACAGGAGAACTTCATTACTCTATTAAAATACGAATAAAGCTTCACATAAAATCGTAATATCTAGTACAGCAAGCGAAATTAAAGAATATACGGTTCAGTTCGCGCCAATTGTTTTAACAGTGCTTTAATGTCTTTCATTGCCTTATGCTTTTGTAAAGCTTTGAATGTTTAAGCGTTAAGCTGTAAGCGAACATTTCTTCTATTATTATATGTAAATAATTATTGTTAAATAAACATGGTGAATCTTAAATTTTAAGGTAATATATATTTCAAGATAATAAGAATCAAGATTCAAATTTTAAGAATTTATAGGTCAATGTTAAAGGAAGGCAGTAGGAATAAATTTTTGCCAACTTAATTATGACATATATTTTGTTTATTATATTAAGAAGACAATATTTTAGTTTGTAAAATAAAGAGTAATACTAACTGTAAATTAGTATTACGCGTTACATAAATTATTTCTTATATATGCGAAAATTATTTTTTGATGTCCTTATGTTACACACCATTACCGTTCACCCAATTTTGTTGAACTTTGGTATAGAGATGGGACTTTGGGAACGGAAAAAGGCTGCTTTTTCATGCAAAAACTTGAATGCGAGCAAAAATACGGTTTAAAAGAAAAAAAACTAGTGATATTATAAATAACACATAAGTCTTTATCCTATTAGTAGCCTCTTACGACAACCACGGCAAGGAAAGGAATGGTATATTTGAAGCCTTAATCACCGGGCATTACATTAAAATGCAATTAAATTCTTACAGTTCAAACATTAAGTTCGAATATTCAGCATTTCAACTCAAGCGTACTTGTACGTATATCGTTTATCAAGTGATGAAAAATTATATATAGTAGAGTCCGCATCCAGATAAATTAGCATTTTTATGGCGTCGAGTTACCGTTTTATGCAGATTGCAGCTTCCATCGTTATAACTGAGATAAACAAATTCTGCTGGATGCAGTAGAAATTGACTGCTTAAAACAATCAATTTTAACTTTAATGTCTTTCATTGCCTTATGCTTTTGTAAAGCT
Organism: Sericinus montela; assembly: GCA_029286605.1. NCBI lineage: Eukaryota > Metazoa > Arthropoda > Insecta > Lepidoptera > Papilionidae > Sericinus > Sericinus montela. The sequence continues at coordinate 695,068 of JAGSMR010000047.1, forward strand.
TTGAATGTTTAAGCGTTAAGCTGTAAGCGAACATTTCTTCTATTATTATATGTAAATAATTATTGTTAAATAAACATGGTGAATCTTAAATTTTAAGGTAATATATATTTCAAGATAATAAGAATCAAGATTCAAATTTTAAGAATTTATAGGTCAATGTTAAAGGAAGGCAGTAGGAATAAATTTTTGCCAACTTAATTATGACATATATTTTGTTTTATTAATGCTTTTTAATCACATAAAGATAATAAGGCGCGTTGTACCCGTGTAAGAATTTAAGGAGGTAATCATCTCTAAAAATAACAGACCAAAATCAGATAATAAGACCGAAGATGGGTAGCATCTGAGCCGCGAGTGGTCTGGTACTGCGATCGCCAATGCGCGCTTGCCAGGCGTGGCGATTATGGCAAATCCACCCTTTCGGAGAGGCCCAGGTCCTGCAGTGGGCTTTAACCGGCCGATACGTATGTATGTATATGTATAATATGAAAACGACCATCTAATATTAAGTAGATTGGTGACAGTTAGTAGCCCAAGGAGCGAAGTTCAACAATCGCCAAAGTATTTTCGGTGGCGATTATGGGAAATCCTCTTTACGGGAAAGGGTTGTGTCCTGCATTGGTCTTTATAGACCATTAAGAAAGTAAGTAATTAATAATGTTATCAGGTTAGCAGTCCAGCTAGTGCGCCTTTATTTACAGCATTAAACAACTTAATGGCGCAATTTCCTGCACAGGAGAACTTCATTACTCTATTAAAATACGAATAAAGCTTCACATAAAATCGTAATATCTAGTACAGCAAGCGAAATTAAAGAATATACGGTTCAGTTCGCGCCAATTGTTTTAACAGTGCTTTAATGTCTTTCATTGCCTTATGCTTTTGTAAAGCTTTGAATGTTTAAGCGTTAAGCTGTAAGCGAACATTTCTTCTATTATTATATGTAAATAATTATTGTTAAATAAACATGGTGAATCTTAAATTTTAAGGTAATATATATTTCAAGATAATAAGAATCAAGATTCAAATTTTAAGAATTTATAGGTCAATGTTAAAGGAAGGCAGTAGGAATAAATTTTTGCCAACTTAATTATGACATATATTTTGTTTATTATATTAAGAAGACAATATTTTAGTTTGTAAAATAAAGAGTAATACTAACTGTAAATTAGTATTACGCGTTACATAAATTATTTCTTATATATGCGAAAATTATTTTTTGATGTCCTTATGTTACACACCATTACCGTTCACCCAATTTTGTTGAACTTTGGTATAGAGATGGGACTTTGGGAACGGAAAAAGGCTGCTTTTTCATGCAAAAACTTGAATGCGAGCGAAAATACGGTTTTAAAAGAAAAAAAAAACTAGTGATATTATAAATAACACATAAGTCTTTATCCTATTAGTAGCCTCTTACGACAACCACGGCAAGGAAAGGAATGGTATATTTGAAGCCTTAATCACCGGGCATTACATTAAAATGCAATTAAATTCTTACAGTTCAAACATTAAGTTCGAATATTCAGCATTTCAACTCAAGCGTACTTGTACGTATATCGTTTATCAAGTGATGAAAAATTGGAGTCCGCATCCAGATAAATTAGCATTTTTATGGCGTCGAGTTACCGTTTTATGCAGATTGCAGCTTCCATCGTTATAACTGAGATAAACAAATTCTGCTGGATGCAGTAGAAATTGACTGCTTAAAACAATCAATTTTAACTTTAACGTTGCTTTTAAGTAAAATTATATCGTAAAGTATGTCTTTAAATGTAAACTAACTGCTGGATAAACACCATAATTTTACATGCTTGACGGCCCTTAAAATCGCACTACTGGACAAAGATCTACCCCGTAAGGAGAATTTGCTGTAACCTCCACGCTTTGCAAGCGGATAGGACCTCGCTGTACCAGTCACTCTACATCTTAGACGTTGCTTCTCGTTGCCGCTCTGCGATATCTATCAACGATCATTGGTAATTACTGCCATTTTAACTCATTACATTTGCTTTCCCCAAGTCGCTTCCTATATCACCTTCACCTAGGGAAAGAAAGGGACAGATAAATTCTTACGCCGTAAACACACAAGAAGGCTACTGCCATCATTAAGAAATATATTTCATTATTCGATTCATTAGTATTTCATGCATTCGAGCACAGCTTTAAATGCTGTGAACAAAGCTCTCTAAAATTATAATAAATAAATATAAATAAACATAAATATCTTCACGCAATTCCCAATAGAGAGGTAGACAGAGGTCAAGTCTAGACAATTAAGTCCCTTTGACCCACCTTCCACCGAAGATATTTTCGGGACAACGTGACAGGTGGTGAGCCCGTCGCCGCCTTTATGTCCAAGCCAACGATGAAATTCGTACATAAGTTTTTGATAAACTCATTGGTACTGCCACCTGGGGATCGAACTCGGGTCTCTCGACTCGAAATTCCGACCACCCAACAACTCGGCTATCGTGACTTATTATTTAAATTAATATTTTATGTTCAAAGTAAATTTATAACAAAATATAAACTAGAAGCTTGCACACATTATTATAGTGCTCTAAGTAAGCTATTGTTCGACAAATAAGGAATTATGTGGCACTGCCTGCATGTTAATGGTGCATAAATATCATAGGATCGGAAGGCACACGTAAAGTGCACTACAAATCCATTCAAGTAAGGATATATGGCTAGATTTTGGGTGCATTGCAGCGGCCACTATAGGTGCAATTGTGTAATTGTCATTTATTACATGTAGGATTGCGAATGTAAAGGTTGTTTGAATTAAAAGGAATAAAATTCGGTTTTATTTTTTTAGAAAACTTTTGCATCTGCATTTTTGATGGATGTTATGTGTTGTTCAGTGTAAACTCACCTATCCCATGGCTTACTACAATAACGGAAATATTATACAATATAAAAAAATACATAAGACCACCCAAAAAATCGTAAGATGTCCCACAGACACAGGGTTACTTGCATCGCGGTGTATACGAATACATCTTGGTAAAGTATTTCAGAGGTTCCGGACAGGAAATTGAACTTGGATCTCGAGATACAAGCACTCTGACTTCTAGGCCACCATAGCTAATCTAAATATACATACTTTAAACATAACAAAACATTTATTTTTTATCGAACATAATAATTACGAGTTGTTTATATTTCGAGAGCAAAGACCAAAAATTTGTATACTAAGCTTGAAATACAGCCTAATAAGATTAAATTAATTTTTATTAAAAGAAAAGACAGAGGAAATTGTTTCGATGTTGGTGGAGCACAAATTTCCGGCTTTTGATAGCAGCAAAGCAAATTTTTTTTAAATTCAATATAACCTTAATTTTACATTTTATGGTTATACTATTTTTTAAATTTTAATTAACCGCTTATGCTTATTATAATAATAACTTGTAAAAGTCCTTTCTGGGACATAGGTCTGGTCTTACTTACTTAACTTCATGCACAATCCCTAACGACGAGCTAACCAGAGAGAACAGAAAGCCAAATGACACGATTCTTACATATCTCATTAGCTTGTTTCAAATTCGTAATTGTCCTCATACATAAAAAATCCATAGGAGAATTTTCCATAATCGGTATCACGTACTTTAGACACTGCCGTTAGTAGCGCGCTTAATTTTGATCTGATATTTTTCAAGGTGCATATTTCGCCGTATTATTATAATAGCTTCAAAAATGCCTATTTTCCGTTGACATTTTCAAGGCTATTTCTACAGCAATGCATGAATTATAGATAATTAGGATAATTAAACGATGTGTTTAATAAGAATTAATAATATGCATTAATAATCCTTTGGTAGACGAGATTAGCATTAAAATGCGCATTAGATGATAGAATGATTTTTGGTAAAATGATTAGCATTAAAATAGAACGCTCGCATCGAGGAGGCCTCGGAACATCCAGCCTCGCTATACCAGCTTACCCGACAGCTTTCGCGCACACCACAGCCCATTTGCCCTCTAGTGGACAGCACGGGAAAACGGCACTACGGAGCACGAGACCGGGCCGAGATCCTGGCGGAATACCTGGAGGGACAATTTAAACCCAATACTGCTGCAGCTGTCGTCGCAGACAGGGGGGGTTGAGCACTGCTACAGGAGTTCCTGAGGACCCTGGCGCCACCACTAGGAGGGGACGACTTCATGTCCCCTTCTGAAGTAAGGAGAGTGGCTCAGCGCCTGCCGCTACGGAAAGCGCCGGGCAACGACTGCATCACCACCACTGCAATAAGACAGCTGCCAAGGAAAGGGGTCGTAGCACTGACCCGTTTCTTCAACGGGGTGCTACGTACCCAACACTACCCTTCCAAGTGGAAGGAAGGGAAGATCATAGTGCTGCCAAAGCCAGGGAAAAACAGGAGGCATCCGGCTAGCTACCGTCCCATCACGCTACTGTCGTATGTAGCGAAGCTCTTTGAAAAGCTGCTGCTGCGGAGACTGCGTCCACATGCAGAGCTCCGAAAGGAGCAATTGGGATTCCACAGCGGCCACACCACCACGGCGCAGCTGACCCGAGTGCTACACTACCTAGCGGCCGAAACCAAACGCGGCCGCTCTTGTCTGGGGTTCTTTCTCGACATAGAGAAGCCATTCGACCGGGTGTGGCCCACGGGTCTAATCTACAAACTTATCGAGCCGCCACGACGCCGCCAGCGCTCATACGACTAGTGGCGTCATTTCTGGAGGGACGGAGCTTCTGTGTGAGCGTCGAGAGGATTGACTCGGCAGCACGAAGAATAGAGGCAGGAGTGCCACAAGGCAGCTGTTTTTCTCCGCATCTGTACGCAGTTTACACCAACGACATCCCCACACTTGAAGGTCGCGTCCAAAAATGGGAACAAGATGTCATGCTCGCCCTCTACGACAGCGCGTATTTTACGTTGTCCCGTCGGGCAGACAATGCAGCCAGGAGGATGCAGTGTCTGCTGAACCTGTTGCCTGAATGGCTCGACATATGCCGCATGGCCGTGAACGTTGGCAAGACATGCGCCATTATTGTCAACAGACAGGGTCATGTACTACCACAACTCAAGCTCCGAGGCCAGGATATAGAGTGGAAGAGAACAATTACCTACCTTGGATGCCAGATTGACCGCTCTCTACGTATGACCCCTCAGGTTGCATACGTTATTCAGCGCGCCAGAGCTGCGAGGGCGGTGCTCGTCCGGTTCTGGCATCCAACCTACCAACGTAGACCAAGGTATGGATGTACAAGACCTACATTCGCTCGCGAATTACGTATGCAGCACCAGCGTGGTACGCGTTCACATCTCCCGCACAGCGGATAAGATTGCAGGTTTAGCAAAACATTTCCCTTAGAGTGATTGTGGCAGCTGGTCAATACGTCCGGAATGACGTCATCGCCTGAGATCTCCAAATCGAATCAATCCAAGAGTTTGTGGTCCATTTGGCGCGGAAACAGTATGACCGCGCTGATAATGGGCCGCATGAACACCTTCGCGACCTGGCGTCCTTATCGGACCTCCTGCCGCAGCACGCTCGACCACCAGAGCATCGACCTCTCCCAAGGGAATTGTTGCAGCCACTGCCCGACCTTGTACGGTAGCTACCTGCGGTACCCGGTCCTGGGTATCGCTTTCTGCGGTACCCAGGACCGGGGGAGCAGCAGCCCCCTGAGAAGACGTCCGGGTAATGAGGCAGGACTCGAGGCCCGATACCTGCGAAGAAGCAGAAGAAATCCTCTCACTCACCAGAGGAATATCAGATGCATTGTCGACCTTTGAGAAAGGTATAATAGGCTCTTTTTTTGTAGGTCCCTAAATAATATGCTATACATTGAACTATATAATACATTACAAAATTGTACTGTGCACACTATTTTTATAAAATATTAACAGGTTACAGATTCGTTCTCTGCCTAGGAATTATTGTAGTGAGTCGGTTTTTGTTGCCACATAGCAATCTAACAACAACTTTATTTGTACGTTATAAAGAGCCAGATTAACTACAAGCTATAACGAATTTATACCACCTCTGTGGACTAGTTTTCATTGTGTCGTCAGTTCCGAGGTTCAGAACACGATTCCTTAACGGGTTAATGTAAATAATCAGTTTTTCTTCATTGTATAATAAGTCACGATAGCCGAGTTGTTGGGTGGTCGGAATTTCGAATCGAGAGACCCGAGTTCGATCCCCAGGTGGCAGTACCAATGAGTTTTTCAAAAACTTGTGTACGAATTTCATCATTGGCTTGGACATAAAGACGGCGACGGGCTCACCACCTGTCACGTTGTCCCGAAAATATCTTCGGTGGAAGGTGGGGCAAAGGGACTTAATTGTCTAGACTTGACCTCTGTCTACAGGGGTAGACAGAGGGATTCGCGTGAAGATATTTATTTATTTTATTTTATTTCTTCATTGTCTCGGGTCTGAGTGTTTGTAGTACCTTCGTTTTTTTTCGATTCCATAACACAAATTCTTTAGCTACTTACATTGGGATTGCAAATTGTGTGATATTTTCCTAACCTAATGATATAATATTTTTTTCTATTTACTCCATGTTAGTCTTATGGGGTTATATATTTATATTTATTATATTTGTTACACCTTTTTTTGTTTTTAATATGTCTAAGGGCTGACAAATCTGTCAAGTGCATGAATTCATACAGGACAATTTAGCATTTAGTATATCCTTTTAAAAGTATCATGTTGATATTTCATTACACTCTGTGGTGATGTGCAATTTCATCAAACTTGAAATCAAGTCTAAAACTTAAACAAATATGAACCATCGAATGATTTCATAGCCAACAATACTCCCTAAATAATTAAATTAATAGGACTTTGTTTTTTATAAACTCGCACTATGTTATGTAAAATAAATTATTACTCAACAAGCGTACAACTTCACTTAAGTTTATGTTATATTAAATGAATTATTTATGAAATTTTTATTTAAAATATAAATAATGTTTAATTTACGTTATGTAAATTTCCACTTTACAAACCGATAACATGAAAACGTTGTAGCCTGCGGCTTATTATTGAAATGTACTTACGTCAAAGTGTTATAAATTTTAACTTTGTACTACGCAGTTTTTATATTTTTTATCGCTCTAATGTAAAGCATTTATTTCAGCTTCATAAAATTATTATAATTCTATTGTATTATATATTTGCAACATAATAAATGAAATGAAAAAAGAATTACCATTGGGGACATATTCGTAGAATATATCGTTTGTTTTTATTATTTCTTTAAAATTATCGTTTCTGCATTAAATCTTACACTGCCACATCCTCTTCCACCTTTGTACATTTTCTTATTTACAGAAAAAGTAGAAAGCAATAGGAGAATATAAACCTTATATAGTATCCAACGAGGCATATTACGTCATTATTCACTTTGATGGATGGAAAACAGAATTTCAACCAAGTTAGATAAGCCAAAAAAAATTCAAAGAATGAAGTAATCGACCGAAACAGATATTCGATGCTTACTTGGTGACAACTAAAAAATATTAAATAATAAATGTATCGATTTACAGTGAACGTAAAAAACTGTAGATTATCTGATTTGTTTATTACCTGTGGCACCCAAATGCCTTCATAATGCTTGTTTAAACAATACATAGCCTTAAGTTTACCTTTGGTAAAGGTAACGAATGTCCTCTGTTTTAAATTGTCCTCCTCATTGGCCGTGATTACACTGGCTCTCAACATCTTTCAAGCTAGAATACAGTAGTTGTTACACTGCTATATTGCCGCAGAAATATGTGATATTGAGCATTTAATAACAAAATTATATCTCATTCATAAAAAAATTCGTGGCACGTTGTTTTTGGATAAACTCCGACATTATTGAACACATCTTGACGAAATTTAGCAAATATGTGTAATTTGGTTAAATGTAGGAGATAGGATGATAAACGTTGGTAAACTTAACGCATACCCTCTGTTATAAATTGCCCTCCTCATTGGCCGTGATTACACTGGCTCTCAACATCCTTCATGCTAGAATACAGTAGTTGTTACACTGCTATATATAGTGGCAAAAATAGGTGATATTGAGCGTTTAATAACAAAATTATATCTCATACAAAAAAAAATTCGTGGCACGATGTTTTTGGATAAACTCCGAGATTATCTGTGCACATCTTGACGAAATTTAGTAAATATGTGTAATTTGGTTAAATTTGGGAGACAGGATATACTTTATTACTATTAAAATATACTTTAGTTCTAGTTCTAGAAATGCAAAGAAGGATGTACGCTGCTTTTCATTCTAAAAATTAAAATATGCCACAGGACTTTTGACGCGCGGAAAAAGTCGCGAACAGAATCTAGTTTAATACTACAATAATCGTTCTGTTTACATTGATATTAAAGACGGAGTAAAAACAACAATACATACAGAGAGACTAAAACGAATTGATTGGGTATCAGTTAGGAAGTGCGGATATGTAATTATCGGCATTCCGCGCATTCCAACGTCGGTAGTGCAGGTGAGAGTCCTTTATTGGATTCCAATGACATTCGACTGTTTTTGTTGCACCTTAATTTTGAAATTCATTGGTATAGAAATGCAGTAAATGTAATTAGAAATAGAAACAGTATATCTTACATAAATGTAACCATTACATCCATCCTTTTAAGTAAATAACCACTTGTACAAAGATGCCCCGCAATTCCATTAATCTTAGTGTATAAATTTTTGATAATACTAACAAAACAAGTACGAACAATACTCAAGATACACGATAATAAACGATATTCATTAATCAAATTATCGACACTGTCAATAATTTCCGCGCTCGAAACTATATAATAATCTTTATTTCTAATGTACATTAAAACCAAAAATAAATTCAATTAGTGAAATAAAATTTAAATTAATCTGACCCACTGAGCATAGAAACAAAGGCCAAAATCGTGTGAAAAAGTGGTTTTTCTACATTGACACGTCCAGGAATCGAACCCGAGAGGCATGACCTCGAGATGGCGACACCTCGAAAACCGGTCTTTACGTGGCGTAAATACCCGTTTTAAGGTGTCTTCTACGTAGGTCGTCAAAATAATAAAAAAAAAAAACAAAAATGTAGATAATAATGATAATAAGAAATAAGGTCCGGGGTTGGATTTCCAAACATATCAATGTACAAATGTACAAAAAAAATCTACATTTTCTCAAGTCTGGACGTTTATGATACCTTCATTGTTTTTGATTCCATAGTCCTGAAGTTGCTTAATATAGCATCAGATTATTTTTTATTTATATAAAAGCCTATAAAAGTTCTCCCCAGGTCACGATCACCCGACCTGGCCGGTAGCTGCCCTTTTCCTGCACCAAATCATCCACTACAGACATAAAGACGGCGAGGGCTCACCACCTGTCACGATAACCACGAAGGAACTTAATTGACTAGAGCTCTGTCTACCCTTGTATTGGAAATTGCGTGAAGATATTTATTTCTTTATTTTATCAAAGTTCCCTGCATAAAAATCCGTTGAGGGTTTGCCATAATCACCACGCTTTGCCAGCAGGTTGGTGGACGCAGCACCCATCCTTCTTAGACATTGCTCGACATGCCCGTAATCAGCTTACTGAAGTTTGGTCTGGCATTTTCGAGATGATGTCATATTTTTTGGTAGACAATTACGTTTCGAGGCTTTTCCCTTTGTCACCATTTAACACGCCAAAGGAAAGAAATAGATTTGTATATCTTTACGCCGTAACCACATGGAAAAGCCGTGTCAATAAAATATATTCTCTATAGCTAAACAGCTCTTAGATATTTCGTTAACGAGAGTAAAATATGGCGAGAGAGGGAATTAAAACATTTCCGAAACAACCATTTTACGCTTGATTAAATTTATTACCGAATTTGCGTGTACATTGTTTGTGGTAAAATAAAGTTTCGGATATATTACGCTACAGGGCAAGTTTGTACTGAATATGCTTCATGTTATCAGAAACAATAGAGTTAGATCGTATACAGTTGCAACTTGCTTATCTTTAGTTCGTCCGTAATCTTGTGGTTACATGAAGTTCTAAGTAAACGTTCTAAACATTATCATATATGATAAACGATTATTTATTGGAGGTTAAGTTATAACATACAATAATATTTATAATCCAATATTTCATAAAGTTTTCTAATGAAAAAAAATAGCTTGGGTTGGCAAAATATCAATCTTTTTGCTCAATTGACTTCAAACACATCAGACTGTAATTTTTTTTTTTTTATAACCATGGAGTAAATGTTTTATGCACGAACGTCACTTGGCCGGGAGGCCACCGAAACGAACAGTGTCGGGCTCGAATCTCAGAAGGAGAAGCATACCGACTAAAACCATCCACGGGATGCTGTTGGCCCGGAGGCCTTTACAGCTTCGTCTAAGGAGACTTGCGAGGAGAGGCTCGCAAGTTAGAGTTGAAGACAATAATGGCTGCTGCTGCGAAGCGCTGCGTCCCCTAGAACGAAAGAGATGACTTCCGACATGGGGGAGGGGCCATGCGATCCGAGGGCCCCAGTTGGTTTGGAGGAAAATCTCCTCTCGGATCGCCTTGTGTTAACCTTTTAGTGACGACTACGACCACGAGAAAGTCTCGTGCTAGTCGTGAAATTACGACGATGGCGAGGTTTGTGTAAGCCGCAGAACGCGGCTTGTGTCTGTGTGTGTGCGAAAGTACGTAGGGGGCGGGGCCTCATACGCATTGTTGACACGGGTGATTGCGTCATCATCGTCTATGATGGCGCATTTCGGGACAGACTGTAATGCATAGTATTATATTATTTATTTAAATAAATACGTATCAGGTTTAATCTGAATGTATTTCATTGCTCGCTGTCTGCCTTTTAAAGGCGGTTTTTTTTTCTGATGATTTGTATTTTTTCTTTTACTTTGTAGATTGTTCTAGTTAGTACGTATGGTTAGTACGTATTGGGTACGATATGACGACACTCTAGCCTGGGAAATGGATGATGTGTACTTTTTAAAATAACAATAAAACTTTTTCAAATCGGTTCACAAGAAACGAAGGTATCATGTAAAGTACATAAAATATTTAATGTGTGAAGTTGGATAAAATTCAACTAAGCAATCGGTGGAAATATTTTTTTTTATTTATTTTTATCTATTTTTTACATTAATGTAATATTTGCAACTAATTATAAATGTACAATTCGTTCCTAGTCACGCAATACTTATGTACTTGTTGCTACTGTCAATAAATCTGTAATAAAGAATTGCAGTTGCTTCCGCCACCAACTTAGCATTAGACAATGTTTCATTGTTTGGAATTCCATCTTAAGATACTGTCTTGGATACAATGGGAATATACCAGTCAGAGTATATCAATTTACAAGTTACATAATTATCTTGTACATAAAAATACTTCCAGACGTTTATTTAACTTCCTTTGTTTGTCTTTGTTCTTTAGTTTTATCGGAATTCTCTTATTAGTGTCCACAACGTTAACTGTACGATAGAGTTTGACATTTAAGATATTATGAAAAAAGTTTTGTTACCCTTGTAGTAAAGTTGTAAAGAGAATTCTAAGGAATGCGACAAAGTATATTTCACGAATTCCTGAACGTTTAATCCATTGGAATTTAATTTTCACTTCCATCGAATTCGTTTTCAATACTTACAAATATTTACCTTGCTTCTACGTTCCGATTAAAATTTTGAAACATAGTATTACCCCTAGATTTTTTTATAAATAAAAAGCAAGGTTTCTGTATACATTTTTCTTCCGAATCGAATGCCAACTAATGATTTTGCATACAGAATTATCGTGTTAATGTATATTTTTAAATCTCTATTAATTATCAAAATTCTATATATCTTTATAATATAAAGAAGTATATATATCTTTATGTAACTTGGTGTCAATAAAGAGTATTATATAGCATTGTATCTGGGCTACCCTTTATTCTATCTTTTGTTATATTGTACAATAAATCTTTTATTAGTTACTATGTTATCTTTCATAAGCGTATTGAAGCCCGTAATGATGTAAGTTTTTAACACATTTTTGAAAAGTAAGTTATTTAACTTATCCAAACGACCGTAAATCCAAGAGACCAGAGTAATAATATCGTTCACAACCCTATTTTGCCAACACCAAGTTACGTACGCACGAATGAGCGATTTAATGCCAATCAAAGCTTTGTAACGCCCAATCAAGAACGCCGGGAGAATTGTAAATACAAAATTTATTCAACTGTTATAAAATTATTGTTAAATTTATTTTATCTCATACACACAATATAGCCCATATTGTCTTTACGCATCATTATACATTATCATATCATACACCCTATACAACCAGGAGGAGCAAGGCACCAAATATTTATACTCAAAACTATTTTTTTTCTTCTTTTGCTCACATTAATCAAGTGTCGCAATCCTTACATACCTCATTACTTTGTTTCAAATTCATCATTTTCTTCATGCATGGAAAATAAAAAGGAGGATTTTCTATAAACGCCACGCTTAACTAATTGCCAACCTGCCTGATTTTGGTTTAAACTTTTTCAAGATGGATATATCGCCATTTTATTGTAATGACCTCAAAATTGACATTTTCGAGACAATTTCTACAGTATAAGAGGTGCATAATACTCTTACTACTAGGACATAGGCCACTTCTATAAATAGAATTTGCCATAATCGTCGTGTTTGACAAGCGGAATTACGGCAGACATCGCACACTGTATCTGTCGGTACACTTTGTGATGTACAAGGCCTTTCCCTTAGTATCCTCTTACGACAGTCTTAGCTAGAAATGCCTACACATTTGTGTCAATATCATCAACATATCGAAATAATGGGTCTAGAGTATAAAAAAAACAACAAATATTCATAAACACTCATAACGCTTGCATATATTCATGTTGTGAACTAAAACAAAGTCACATCTATGTGACAGACAATGTCGGGGTCTAGTAACTCTCGTGGAAAGTTGTTTCTAAATATGTTGGCTGACTTGGGTTAACAAGTTTACTCACTTTGTAGCTCGTTAGTAAACCTCGCATATGACGCCCATCAAATTGATTTTGTTTTGGTTTAATTTTACTGAATGTATTTGTTGCATTAAAGTAACATTAATGCAACAAATACAGTCGAATAGTTCAAGTGTTTGTGTATCGCAAATTATAATATCGTTAACACAGAATTTATGCATTAATATGGCAGTAGGATAACCGGATTAGCCGGCCTCCTCTTTTCTTCCAGCCGATGACAAGAGGCGTACTCACCGGTTTTCATGTTGTCGCTCCGAGTGCGATTCCCGAAAGGTCAATGTAGAAAACCACTTTTTGTACATTATCCCGGGTCTTGATCATTGTCGAACGTTCATGGTTTCCGATTTCATAACAGAAAAAGTGTTGTTTTAGCTACTTACTTTGGGAGCATAGCAATATTAATGATATTGTTCCTGTCAATTAAAAAATATATAAACTAATACTAAAAAAACTAAAAAACTTTATATAAAAATATTTCGAAATATAATGCAAAAATAAGCAGAGCGGTATCGGATAGCTGCGCCTACGGTGCGAGTTGTCTGGAACTGTGATCGCCAATCCGCTTGCCAAGCATAGAAGCCTATACCAAATCTTTCTCAAGAGGTATGTAATATAATTAATGATCCTATGGATCATTAATTATATTACATATTTCAAACAATTATAAAGCATCGAAGATCAAGCTACTTATGTCGACCTTAATGGATTCATAGTGCACATAATTTATCCTAACAAAGTTGTATGCATAGCTTAGAACACTATCTAAATATGGAGTTACTGTGATATTGATGATAGAGCAATTTTTGTTATAATTAGTAAATAATTGTATGCTTATCCCGAATAATAGTCTCAACTGTGATTAATTATTAAGAAATGAATAAATAAAAGTAAATATCTTCACGCAATTTCCTATATAGGGATAGACAGAGACCTAGTCTAGACAATTAAGTTCCTGCGACCTACCTTCCACCGAAGATTTTTTCGGGACACATCGGGGGATTTTTCTAGATGTGATATAATTCATTTATAATTTTATCCAGATTATACAGAAGATCACATGTTTAATATCTAGGCTAAAGAACAATGAAGTATTTGATTTTAAACAACACATCGCATTCAAATTATTCAACTAGGAACACTTCCGATAACATAAACGGTAGAATATACAATGAGAGCCAACAGCGCAACGCTAAGTAATCAAGATGAGAGGAAAGTTTAGGTTAAACAACTATAGTAGTTGCTTTGCGTTGTTTGCAGCCGAGAGGGAAACGCTTTTATTGATGTGCTCATAAAAGACAAGAGCGATACTCTTTATGCTACAGAATTGAAGATAAAATAAGTTGTAGGAAAAAATGCAATACAAAATTATTAAAAGTTTCTCGGTTACCAAAGTAAAGCAACCATCGATGGACAGGAAGTCCTGTGACCTCTACGTCACTGTACAAGGTGTATCGCTGTGCGAATAGATTTCAGCAAGTACTTACTAAAAGAGAGGTCAAAAAAGCGCAGAAGACTTATAAATGTCATTAAGTAAGTAACTTTAAAAAAAAATATCTTCACGCAATTCCAAATACAGGGGTAGACAGAGGTCGAGTCTAGACAATTAAGCCCCTTCGACCCACCTTCCACCGAAGATATTTTCGGAACACCGTGACAGGTGGTCAGCCCGTCGCCGTCTTTATGTCCAAGCCAACGATATTCGTACATAAGTTTTTGAAAAACCCATTGGTTTTTCCCCCAATTTCCAAATTCCAAAAACCCACGAGCCTACCAACTGGGGATCGAACTCTGGTCTATTGACTCGAAATTCCGATCACCCAACCACTCGGCTATCGTGACTTATTAAAAGTAACTTTTGCAGAAGTAAAAAAAATAAAATAGAAACTACAACACTTGGTTAAAGGTTTTTGGTTTCTCAACATTAAGCGGGCTGTCTGGTCTGTCAGCGAGATGCGTGGTTGCTACCGCCAATCCACAATTCAAGCGTGGTGATACAATAACGCGATGTCCTGCGGGAAAGCTTTTCCGAGTCAATTTACTCGATATTTCTCAACGAAGTAATTACGAACGAACAAAGAATTGATTAGTGATTAAGCTAATCAATTTGGCTGATTGATATTTATTACTTTTTTATCTTAACACAATTCCCTAACATTGAGGTAGGCAAAAGTCTAGATAATAAAGTCCTTCCGACCCACATTGCAACGAAACTCATTTGAAACAATGTAACATTAGGTTAGTCTGTCGCCATCTTGCGCGTCTAAGCTATAGGACGTAATGTAGACAGATGATACGTATAAACAAAAACCTAGATATAAGTAACTTCGCATAACATACCTACATGTGTAATAAATAACATAACTTATGTAAAAAAAATGTCCCAATACAGGGGTAGACAGAGGTCATGTCTAGACAATTAAGTCCCTTTGACCCACCTTCCACCGAAGATATTTTCGGGACAACGTGACAGGTGGTGAGCCCGTCGCCATCTTTATGTCCAAGCCAACGATGTAATTCGTACCACCATGCCATGCCAATTCGTACCACCTGGGGATCGAACTCGGGTCTCTCGGCTCAAAATTCCGACCACCCAAAAACTCGGCTATCGTGACTTTTACTTATTTGTTACTTATGTACATAATAAAAATCACTACACCTCGATATAACATAGCACAGCGACAAATTAAATAACTTAACCTAAATAACGTTAACATTTCAGTTATTTCGGTCGAATTGTTTTACTACTTTATTGTATTTCAACTATAAATTACGTGCAGCGTACGAGTCTGTGAGCTGCGGGTGGAGTGCGAAGTGCTACAAATCCTTTCATGTAGCGTACCTCTGTGGCCACCCAGGGCATCGGCGTAGTGGAGATTTGCATATACTGTAGATTGCAATTGCATTCAATGTCGTAACCACAATTATGTGTGTGTTAATGTATACAACATTGTAGTACATTTTTGAGTTTTAGTATACTACTCAAGAATAAAGTAGGACGCACCACACTTTCTAAGCTCTTAGTTAAAATATGTGCTGCTCACTATCAAATTATGGAATGGAAATTGTGTAGATATTATCAATATCTACACAATTCACTCATTTTTTGTAGACTTTACGCAAAAACACTCCAAAGGGCAATAATACAAAATATAATCGCAAAATAATACAAAAGTTTATTATTTTTCTAATTACATTTATATGTGTATGTGTATACATATGTATGTTTATAATAATAACTAGTTGCCCTTCCTTTGCTTCTTATTCAACCTACTGTTGTAGTTAAATCAACAGAGATGTATCACTAACAAAGTTATAGTAACCAAAATAAAAAAAAATCTTATTCGTTGATCGTTTTTCTACAAAGACATTCCAATAACCAACAATGTCCTAGCAGACTGCGACTGTGGAATTCGTTTTATCGAGTCCTTGCACCTTTTCTCTGACGTGTAAATGTATATATAAAAAATATATAAAAAAAAATATCTTCACGCAATTCCCAATACAGGGGTAGACAGAGGTCAAGTCTAGACAATTAAGTCCCTTTGACCCACCTTCCACAGAAGATATTTTCGGGACAACGTAACGGGTGGTGAGCCCGTCGCCGCCTTTATATCCAAGCCAACGATGAAATTCGTACATAAGTTTTTGAAAAACTCATTGATACTGCCACCTGGGGATCGAACTCGGGTCTCTCGACTCGAAATTCCGACCACCCAACAACTCGGCTATCGTGACTTTTTCGGCGTTCGTGACGTATAAATGTATTTCTAAAATTATATCTTTTCTGCTGTTACATAAAGCTATAACATTACCTAAGGTATTTTATCTATTAACAAATAAAGATCTACAACGTCGAGGGTAATTTTAATAATAATCACGAGAATAATTCTGTATTCTGAATTTGTGAATGAATAATAAAAATAATACCTATAAAATCTTTACGTTATGCAGTTTTAAAAATATATGTTTAAATTCGTTATTTTTTATAGAGAAGGGGGGAGGGGGGTAAACGAGCAGGTGGCTCACGTGATGGTAAGTGATTACCGCCGCCCATGAACATCCGCAATACCAGAGGAATAGCAGATGCGTCGACGGCCTTTGAGAAAGGTATAGGCTCTTTTCTTGAAGGTCCCTAAGTCGTATCGATCCGGAAAAACCGCTGACGGCAGCACATTCAATAAAGTGCAAGTGCGTGGCAGAACATTCCGCGAAAAACGCACTGTGGTGGAATGCCAAGCATCAAGATGGTGTTGATGGAATTTTTGACTATGCCGTAAGGTACGATGGTGAAAATCAACTTCCTGTCTGTGTATACCCTGAAATATTCACAAGGTGAAGCCGATCGGATAATATAAATATATAATCAATAAAGTTAATATATGTAAATGTGCAACAAGGTATTTAAAAAGTTATATCATTTTTTTTTATTCATTGTTGCATATTTAATTTAAAAAATAATATTAAAATACGGATTGTTTTATTATTTACATTGCTCCATCAATTCATGTGTGTGTCACACATACTCACACATGAATTAATGGAGCAATGTAAATAATAAAACAATCCGTATTTAGTAATTATGTTAAAGCAGCCTTCCAGCCACAATGAGATTTTTTAAAAACATATTTCCTTCGTTTATATTTTGCATTTCATATTTATGCCTAAAACTATAATACAGTAAGTCACTGTTTTCATATAAGTTTTAATTAAGAAACGATATTTAAAGTCACATTAATTTAAAAATAAATAAATAAATATCTCCAGACTGGTTAACAGTACATAAGAGACTAAAGAATAAATTAAAAAAAAATTGCGCTGTAATAATTTGAAAACGCTTAAATTCAAGAAATAAAAAGATAAATGGACTCGGAATACATACAAAATCGTTCAAAGAACGTCGCTTTGCTTTTGCCAGCAAGCAACGTGTAAAGTCTGTTGTTGAAAGTTGAATACAGGTTTCTATTATATTCAGGTGCAGTGCAATTTCATTTATGATTGAATCTTTTCGTATTGCATTAAAAAATAAAAGATGTGTAGAAATATGGAATACTTTTAATTGTCTAACAGCAATTTGACTTCGACTAAGACGGCAAAAGGCTCACCATCTGTCATCTCCCAAATAACCTTCGTGGGTCGACAAGACTTCTTTGTCTAGACCTCCGCCTACCACAGTATCGGAAATTGCAATAAAAAATACTGCGATGGCGTTTCACTTTTAAAATACTTATTTGCTCCGGTTAAATTTCTATTCAGGAGCTTGATTTCTCCCGTAAAAATAATCACCACGCACGGCAGCGATTTCTAATCGCAATACCCCTCGCCCAGACAACTCGTATCGTATACGCCACCACCAGTCTGCTTTTATTTTTTTTTTTTATTTTATTGTTCTATGTGATTTTACCAATATCGGACAACTATTTTAGTAGTTAAAGTCTGAAAGAATTTATTCCAAGATAGTAAAAACTTTATTTAGGAAAATAAATTTTTCAAAATATAGCAAAATACTATAAAAATACCGACGTGCTCAGTAGCAAAATAGTACAAAATATTATACATATAATCTTCCTTAATTTTTTTTTCCTTAATACATGCAAAAAATATTTTTCACACCTCAAAAATATTATCAAATATTAAATGCCACATTATGGTATATTTTTGTACAAGTGGTACATTTTTAACATTCAGGTACTGACAGGATATCAACATGTTATTTATTATGTAGCTTGCAAAGGTAGTTACAATGTTATGGTATATACGACAGACACTTAGCTAACTTCGGTCAACGGGGTACTTTAAAGTTGAACTAGATACGTCAGAATTGTAGAGAGAAGTTGGGCGTTGTATACAATTTAAAAGGTTACACTTATGTTATGTAAGGAATTGAGTGTATTTAATATCGTCAGAAATACTGATTTTTCAAATTTCATATGAGCTTTCTTAAGATTGTTTAATTGCCATTGACACGAACAAGATTGGAACACAAGGCATCAAGGCTTATGTTGACAAAGTAAGTGGCACAATCAATAAAAATATATAAAGCCGCGAAATTTATTAAACAGATTATCATTTGTAATAAGATTCATAAAATAAGAGGGCTAAGACGGACCAGCTAAGCGAGCAACTGCTGGCCCGTCGTAACATCAATGGGATTCAAAGGGACTAGTATTTCAGTCACCAATCCGATTACTGAATAAAATAAAAATAATTTCTCGCATAGTTCCCGTCGGGTTAGTCGAAGACTACAAAACGCCAAATGTCATGATCCTTACAAACCACTTTTGCTTCTTTCAAATTAATCATTTTCTTTACACACACGTCTAGGTATCCGAGTACTCTTGACCCAGCCCTCTTCGAGTAACTTGCACATAAGGTCTTCGAAAGTTAGTCTCGGTGCTGAATATAGCGATTAGAAAATCATTCTTTAAGGTAGCACTTTCTTCTGCAGTGATCCATGTAAAGGGCGGCTTTAAGATAAAGGTAATACAAATAATTAAACAAAATGAAATAAGAAAAATAAAACAGTTCTGTTTCATTTCTTTCCTTCGTCATAAATATGAGGTTTCATGACTCTTTTATATGAAATTCGTCACAATGTACGTAAATTAAACGAGCTATTCATGGAAGCCCCGTCTAAAGCGACGGAGCGTTGTTTGCGCACTCAGGGTAACAAGTTTATACTACCATGCCCTCGTTAGTGCGCGTCGGCTGACAAATTTATTTTGTTATTATTGTGTATAGGCGGAGACACGCAAGTTCGTGTTAAAAAAATAATGTAAAATATACATACAAAAGTACGATTCCTAAAAATAACAGCTTATCATCAGAAAGTGCATTTAAGAAAGAGAAATATTTTGTCACATTACCAGGAATGGGTGACAAACGTAGTGTTTGGTTTTAAAAAACAGTCTTAATAGCTGCGTGAGAGAAATATAAAACGCACGGCTTAGTCGACTAATTATAGACGCCGTATATTACAACTTAGCGAAATTAATTAAAAGGCTGACATGTTGGGAAGAAGGTGTCGTAACATAAACTCACACCGAAAAGGGTGCAAACAAGATCGTGTTATTTTCAGGAAAGAGGCGTGAATTTCTCTCCAGCGTACCCTTTTGTCACTTTTGAAGCTATGTTTGTGTAATAAATGACGTCGGTAGTTAATACATATCGAGGATAAATATGAAAACTCCTATCATCATAAATTAAGCCCCGTTTGTTGATTCTTAATATTAATAATAAATTGAGACAAATTGCCAGCCTTGTACATGAGTAAGCGAATGAATATCGTAAGAAGTAACTAAGAGGAGTTAAATGGCAACAGTGTTATAATCATCTCTAAAACTACCAGACTAAAAAGAAAATAAATATTGTATATAATAAGTTCGAATATAAACAATAGAAAGACGCGTTGGAAGGTAGGTTGCGGTACTGCAGTCACTTATCCGTTTATGCAGTCACTTATCCGGACTTACTTGTCTAGACTAGAGGTCTAGTCTAGACAAGTAAGTCCCTTCGACCCACCTTCCACCGAAGATATTTTCGGGACAACGTGACAGGTGGTGAGCCTGTCGCCGCCTTTATGTCCAAGATAACGATATAATTCGTACATAAGCTTTTGAAAAACCCATTGGTACGAGCCTGCCTCCTGGGGATCGAACTCGGGTCTCTTGACTCGAAATTCCGACCACCCAACCACTCGCCTATCGTGACTTACTATTAATGTTTTCACTCGGATGTGAATATTTATCTACGTAAATTTAATGTGGCGATAGGCTCACCACCTGTCACATTTTACCAAATAGGCTTTGTTGTAAGGTGGGTAGAAAGACTAAGATGTCTAGGACTCTTTCTACCCCTAAACTGAAAATATGCGCAAAGATATTTTTTTTATTATTTATTTTGTTTTTTTATTCTCACATGACACCTGGTATTCCACGAAATAAACTGACTTATCGCATCATCATACAATATCTTTGATCAGTTTGATAAAAAAATAATACATACCAACTTAATTTAAAAACATAAGGCGAGTCAGCTCAAGCCCGTGGGAAGCATTCAATTTTGCAGAGCAAACATAATGTAAGCGAAAATATCTTGCAAGTGCAAAATAGTGGCAGTAAACAGAGCTCGGGTGTGTTGGCACCTTTGGAGAAAATTTATAAAACCGGAAACTTTTATTTCAAAATTTACCGTGTCTTTAGTATTATTACTTGCAATAATTTCCGTAAAGAGTACCTTAAGTACAATATTTTCAACAAAACGATTGAAAACTTTTATCAACGTTTTATCGAAGCTGTTTTTATTATAATTTTTTTCGTATTTATTCGCAAATTTAATAATATTAAAGATAAACTCTACCTAGAAGTCTTCTTTCTTCGTAAAGTGAAGTAATCAATGTAGTTTTTTGATTGAACGGTATAGAGATCCATTGTTATACCGACAATGAGAAATTCCACCTTAGTTCTTTGGGTAGACAACAATAGTCGTTAAGTTTACCATGCCTGGCGATTCTGGCAATTTCTCTCTTACGGGTAAAAGACTTTTACCCTTGCTTATGTCCTGTCCATGAACTTATGTACACGTTAAATAAGTTAACATAATTATTTCCTCATTGTTGTCACTAGGAAAAACAAAACACCTGTACATGTCCTCGGTCGGTAGATTCCGTTAATCAAAAATATATCTTCACTACAGTCCCAATACAGGTGTTTATGATATTCTCTCTGTTTGTCTATGATATTCTACTCTATTTCTTGTTGGGGTGGTGCTGGCAAAACTGTTTTGAAACCTTGTTATTGAAACATATCTTCGCACCATTCCGCATGCAAATATAAAAAGGTATATGTTACCTGGTCCGAAGAGAAGAAGTGCATCACCCTCCCTCCCACAAACCTTCAGAAATATTTTGAAACCTTCAGAAATTGCACATAGAGCCGTATTAACAGTTGTTAATTTTACATACAGTAACATTACAACACCGTAATACTTTATACACTCTTAAATTCCAATACATACATAGATTCATTGCTCTGATCCTAAATCACTACTAAAAGCCTAAGCACGTGTAATATGGAATCAGAAACAACGAAGGTACCACAAATATCCAGACCCGAAAAAATGCAGAAAAAATGTTTTCTACATTGACCCGACCAGAATTCGAACCCAGAGCTGGCGACACCTTGAAAACCGGTGTGTACGCCACTCCATCACGGAGGTCGTCTAATTTAAGTTGATACATTAAATTAACTAAACGAAGGAAGGAAAAATCTCAGTTAATTCTAACTTTGCCTAAAAAATTATTACGTACCTCAGCCCTTTTTTACAATAAAATTAACTGCGATATTAAGATTTATGATGTGTCTTAGTCATAATGATAAAAGAGCCAAACACACTTTCGTTCTCAGCCAAGCATACGAGGAAACAGAACAGAAATTATTAAATAAAATAAAAATATATAAATAAATATCTTCACGCAATTCCCATCACCGTCTTTATCTCCAAACCAACGATGTACTCGTAAGTCATACATTTACAAGTTTTTTGAAAAACCCATTGGTACGAGCCTGCCACCTAGGGATCAAACTCGAGTCTCTCGACTCGAAATTCTGACCACCCAACCACTCGGCTATCATGATTTTTAATTTCAGTTTATACATTAAATAAAATAAACGAAGGAAGGATAAAATCTGCTTTATTCCGATAAATTCTTACTTTGCTTAAAGATTTTTCGCGTACCTCGGCCCTCTTCTCTTATAATAAAATTATCTACAATAATAAAATTTATGACATGTCTTTGTTAAAATGACAAAAAGCCATACACACTTTCGTTCTCAGCCAGGCTCACGAAGAAACAGAACAGAACTTATTAAAAATAACTATATTTGATGCTCCTATACTTAGTCGGGTTTTAATACATTGTAATACATTGCTATTAAGCCACGGAGGGTTACCTGCGGGATTTACTACAAAGAAGAAACTTAATTGAAAGAAGGGAGGCATTGATTAATTATAATCCCATGCTCAGTATCATTCCTGCTTTAAGAATTTTAATTGGAAAAACTTGTTTCCAGCAAGTATTTTTTATATCTTCACGCAATTGTCCCACACTGGGATAGGCAGAGATAAAGACAATAAATAAATAAATAAATAATAAATAAATACATGTATAGATAGGGACAACATCACATACATTGTTCCGATCCCAATATAAGATGCTGAAGCACTTGAGGTATGGGAGTCGGAAACAATGAAGGCACTACAAACACCCAAACCCGAGAAAATGTAGAAAAAGTGGTTTTTCTACATTGACCCGTCCGGGAATCAAACCCGGGACCTCAAGATGGCAACACCTTGAAAACCGGTGTTTACGCCACTCATCCACAGAGGTCGTCAAAAAAATAATGAAGTCTTTTTGTCCCCACTTTTCACCGAAGGTTATTTGGGACCACGTCACAAGTGATGTGCCTATCGCCGTCTTAATGTCTTCATAAAAAACATACATAGCTAGGGAAAAAATCACATGTATGGATCGAATTCTAAAGTAAGTTATAGAAATTGTGTTGTGGAATCGGAAACAACGAAGGTACCAAAAATACCAAAACCCGAAACAATGTAGAAAAAAAAAGTTGTGGATTTCTCAGAAATGTCGGAAACATGAAAACCTGTGTGTACACCACACGGCCACGGAGGTCGCATATAAGTAATATATTATTGGTAAACAAATAATTCTTTTTTAACGCAACCAAAGAAGATTTTCTTACATTGTTATATTGTCTGTTACGGAACATGGTTATGTCCTGCAGTGGGCTTTACAGGTCGTTATCTTGACTTTCAAAAATATTGTGGTTTCAGTGTTGTCAATTATGCAATAAGAGTGTCAAACATTTTGCCATTAATGGCGTGGAAATTTGTCTTTTATATAATAAAAGTATTTAGAATTGAGCAATGTCAAATATATAAAATTATTATAATAGTGTGATTTTAATTCGGTTCTCTAATATCTCTAGGCACTTTATTGTATATTATTATCGCCACGCAGTAAGCATTGTTACTATAAATTTATAGTCTTTGTCAAGAAAAGTTTGATAGGATCCCTGCTACGATTTTTCCTAACAGTTCATCATGTAGAGGAAAAAGTGTAAGTTCCTGGGGTCCTAGGGCACTGGGTCTAGTAAATGCTGCTGCCATAAATACAAATTTGCTGTCTATTTCTCGGAAGTATACATACCTTTATAATCGCTTAATTTTTTTTGTGTTAACAATATATTTTACAGAAATCACATATTCTATACACAGCTCAATTTACATGGACCGCACCTCGCAGACATCAGTAGACAATTAAGTTATCTCTGTTCCCTGTCTGTTTAGCCAGCAATTAGGCTTTAATTAAGACCCCAACAAGGCGCAGTCAGTCAGTTCCCCTCTATACATCAAGTGTCATCTTAATAATGTGAGAAATGAAATAATGAAGTTTGTGTTTATAAACATAAAAGCCGAGTTTTTGAATAAAATGATGAATGAAGGGCCAAATTCGAATAAGGAAACTCGATCGATCCCCATATTTACGGGGCTTTATTTATACGGGGCTTCAGTATACTGAAGGTATAAATCAGGACTGGCATGACCCAGCCGTTGAAGGCGCGTGCCTTGTTCATGCCTGACAAATAGCTATTAAGCACTTTTGCCAGGCGCGCAAAAACACACCGCAAACTGACTGCTTCACGCCACCCTCATCAACACCCAAGTTTTGTGACATACCCAGGTATCGGTATGTATCTGACTCGGAAAGGGTCCGTATGTTGACGGGCATAGCCAAGTCTATGCCCTCGGTGTTAGTGACCCTGCCCCTTTCAACATGGAGAACCGCACACTTATCCGTCCCGAGCTCCATCTTGATAGAATTGCTGAAATCACATCTGATTCCAAGCAATTCCACCAAATGGGAACGATTGGAGGCGAACAGCTTGAGGTCATCCATGTAGAAAAGGTGAGTAGCTTTTGTCCCTCCTCTCCGAATCTGAAATCCTCTCCCCGATCCATCCAGCAGTGTGCTAAGAGGATTCAGGGAGAGGCAAAACCATATTGGGCTCAAACAATCGCCCTGGAAAATGCCCCGTCGTATCCTTATCCGGTGTTCCGCAGCCGTCATCCGCACGCCGAGATGACAAAGGATCGTGCTCCATTGCCCCATACAGTGCCCGAGGAAGTCTCTGACTGTACAGTGGACTTTGTACAGCTCGAGGACCCTCTTTAGCTATGTATGGGGCACCGAAATCAAACGCCTTTCTGTAATCGATCCAGGCGGCGGAGAAGTTCCGACGGTTGCGTTTAACCACCTTGCCGATGACCGCGTCAATGATTAGTGGTTCCTTGGTCCCGACTACCGTTCTGACATCCACTCTGAGCATGCGACATGATCCGATTTAAATTTACGTTTCGGGTGATCTTCGCGCTCAGAATAGATGTCAGTGTCTTGTAAATGGTGGGCAGACACGTGATGGGGCGGTACTTGCTCGGGTCTGTGGTAACCAGGTCTTTAGGAACCAAATGAGTGACTCCAGTGGTGAAATGGCTCGGGGAGCCTCTTGGAACTACCGTGCCAGTATTTCGTGACACACCATAAACCCCTTCAACCAGTAGTGATGCAATCCGTCGAGCCCCGGACTTTTCCAGTTCGGCGCTCTACGGACCGCCTCAGCCACGTCGTCTGGTGTAATAACGACGGGATCCATGGGTTTAATAAGTTCACACTGATCCTCAACGGTTTCCGTCCAACGCCCCTCGCTGTGGATAACAGGCTCTGACCATAGGTTCCGCCAAAAGGTCACAATATCAGTCTGATCCGGTTCTTGACCTGTTTCACATGTTCCAGGTCGCTCCAATGATTTGTAGAGCCTCTTTTGGTCACTCTGAAAGAGACGATTCTGGTTGAACCGTTTAAACCTCTCCGTATATCGCCGAATCCGCTTTCCCCAGGCTGCAATCCTTTACTTCAGGTCGTCTATGCGCTCCGTCAACTTTTACTCTATGTTTGGCTGGGAAAATGTAAAATCTGACCCAGCAAACGCTAACCTGACAGCGCGCACAATTCTCAACCGACTATTGCCCAACCTGAAGCTTGTCAGCCTTCCGATTAGGGCCCTTGTCTTTGCGATACGGTCTTCAATTCTTCTTCTCCACGCTGGGACAGCGTTACTTTGGTTAGTAGCGCGTCCAACCGAAGAAACTTTGGCGCCAACAATACGGCAGACTGCCAATGCAGCGGCGAAAATAATTGAATCCGTATCGCAAAGGTCCCTGCTGGTTTCCAAATAGGTAGCCAGCATTGGGTTTAGTGCCCCTACGACAGCCCTGTTTCGCTTGCTTAGGGCTATGCGGGGAAGTCGGGGCCGATTTTCGAGAGGATTTTCGCGCGTTTCCGTTATCGCCTCCTCCAATATGCTCCTCATTTGCTCTATGTCTTGGGAAACTGTTCCCTCACCGCCCGAATCAACAGCGGCCGGAAGGACTACGGTAGCATCCACATCTGCAGAAATGATTGCAATTGGTGGAGCTACATTCCTAACCGTAGCATTCTCATTCGACGAAGGAACAGCTTCACGTCTTAGTCGTTCGAGTTCGGCATCATCGAATATGTTAGAGCGGATGATGTACCGAACTCGGTCTGCCAGGTTTTGCTCCGTGACGGTGATGGTAGGCTCCAGCTCGGCAAAAATGCGATGCATCTTAGCCCGATATGCAAATCCCCCAGTTTCTCCCCCCCTCGCCCTATAGTACGCCCACAATGCGTTAATATTCATCTCTTTTGTCCATCGCATGCAGCGTACTCCACCAGTAGCGGGTGCCGATTGCTGAGACCCAGAGGGCCCTGCCGACACCAAGCTATCTGGTGGGGATGGTGGATGCGGGGTGCTGCTGGATGTTCGTGTAGCACCCCGCGCTCGGCTGGCGGCTCGCATGCTGCCGCGTCCAGCGCCAGCTCCAGACGCGCCCTGGCGGCCCCCAGGCGGCGGCCCTATGCGCATTCTATTTGTGTCCATCATCCATAGTGTTTTGTTTTGGGGCGTCATTTAACGGAAGACACCCCCAGACCGGTACCGTTTCATTTACTGTGGCCATACGCATAGACGGACCTATGCACCCTCATATTGCACTTGCCGAGGCACGGCACAAACACCTCTGGGCTAGGCGCGGACTGACTGCGCCGACGCCACATTTTTTGTCACCTAAACTGTTACGTCGGTGGGCGATGAGGTCGTCACTTCTCTACGCCTATTTATTATTATTATATATTTTGAAGAGGCAATTACAGATACAAGTGAATTAATTGATGTAATTATTAATAATAGTATAATACATGTTTTGAAACATAAGTATTGTTATCATAATTGTTATATTAAGTAAACATTAGCGGCACAGAGCAAACACAAAGTCTTTTGTCAATTGTCAATGTCATATCTTATTTTGTTTTAATCAAGTTACTGCAGTGACTACTAGTTTTTCTTTCTCGCCTGTGTCATAGTATAGTTTGTGCCCGTCTATGGAATCATACTCTAAACTTATGTTTTATTATCACAAATGTTATTGCAATTTCGTATGCACTTGTCTTCATCTTTTTTTTATACATATAATTATTACTGTTTCTGAACTCTGCAAAGTTTGCGCTATGTAAGAGTTCACAGCTGTACATGGTCCTCTCCCAAGAGAGGGTTTGCCATGACCACGGTTAGCGGATTGGTTAGGATTTCTTGTCACGTGGTCTGCTTGATTTATTTTGGTCCGATTTATTTTAAATGGCTGAATTATTTTTAATTTTGACTGAATACTAAACGACAGTTCTTTCAAGGGGTTTATTAAAAAAATTATATGATATGATTATATAAAAAATTATAATATATGAGTTGAAGATTCTTTTAAAACTACAGTCTATTGAAAAAAAAATCACGATAGCCGAAGGGTTGGGTGGTCGGAATTTCAAGTCAAGTCAGAGTTCGATTCCCAGGTGGCAGGCTCGTACCAATGAGTTTTTCAAAAACTTATGTACGAAGTATATCGTTGGCTTGGACATAAAGACGGCCACGGGTTCACCACCAGTCACGTTGTCCCGAAAATATCTTCGGTGAAAGGTGGGTCAATGGGGCTTAATTGTCTAGACTAGACCTCTGTCTACCCCTGTATTGGGAACTGCATGAAGATATTTATATAGTATTTATATAAATCTATTGAAAGTTAGGTATTTTGCTTGAATTAAAAAGACGTAAAAATACAATTAAACAAACGATTTTGGAAAGTTAACTTGATACGCGGTGCAAAATTGACGTAAAAGAATCTTTGAAGCTGTACAAATAACGCGAGTCAAACAACACGGCAATAAAGATTCACAGCCGAGATATCCCGCGTTAGAAGAATTCTTGAACGGTCTAAGTAATAAATGAACAGCAATTGTAAATTTTTTTTATAAATAATGCATTCGCTATTAAATTATTCCATTATTATTTTAAATAAAAAAGTAGATTTTTGAAATGGTATAGCTCGCAGTTTTCGGCTGCATGAAAGGGTCTGCTTAACGTAGCAGGACCACAATTTGGTAGAATACCGACCCACAGAAGAGGAATTATTCTGGTACGTTTCACACTAATGCTCATACACCATCATGATGTCTTCATATTTCACTATTTTAAAAGTCATAAAACGGTAGTCCAACTTATGTTGGGCCAAGTTACTGCTACTGTTACTGGATGTAATCCTTCTATCCGTTAAAAAACAAATAAGTAACAGTACAAAATTATTTACATAAAACAACTGTCCCTTTCTTCGCACGCGCAAATGTTCTAATTCGTTCCGAGTTTTGTTTGACTAATTAAAACAAAAATCGGTTATTGTGAATTTCAACAATAGTTAGATATACAACCTATCAGATTGTTTTGTAAGTAATTATGAGCACTATTTGTATATTATTGTATGTATTATCAAAATATTATGCATAGCACGTCTCACAAAAAAATTGCGTATCACAGGTCATTGTATCCTCTGTAACGTGGATGTCTGGAAGAAATCGGTTTTAAGCGATAAAGCCACCAATTTAATTTGTGTAATTCGTTTGTTTTAATTTAATGTTTGGATTTCCATATACTTTTATAGTTTGCGATTTACATACTGTTTTCGGCCAACATTTCACCAGAGCTTGTTTCGGACAACGCTGTCGCCATGTAAGTGTCCAAGCCAAAGATACAAATCCCACAATAAGTCACGCAAAACTCATTGATACGAACGTTTCTTCTAAGAATCCAACTGAGGACCTCTGACTTATTTTATATACTTCAATATCGTTCTGAATTTTAACTTGGCTCCTTTAACTTGTACCAAGTGAACACACGAAAAAGTTTTCAATTCAATGTGAGATAGCGAAGACGTCGCCATGGTGACGATTTGAAAAAGCGAAGAACAGAAATAAATTGGCTTATAATTTGTTATGCTCGTAATTTATTCGTCTAAAATAAATAAAAGTCATTGAACAGAAAATTGATGGATTTAGATTGTATTTTAATATCTTCACGCCATTCCCAATAAAGAGGTAAACAGAAGTATAGACAATTAAGTAATTTCGACACACCTTCCACCGAAGACATTTTTTGGGACAATGTAACAAGTGTTGAGCAGGGCTCTGATAGTATTTTAAATGAAAGAAAACAAGCTATTCGTATTTATTCATAACAAACAAACTAAGCTTATCCTTCAGTAATGGGGTGGTCACAATTTACGGTAGTTTCCTAGTAGACCTTTGCACTTACATCACATTGAAGCTTATTTGGGACAACATGACAGGTGTTGAGCCTGTCGTCGTATTAGTGCCAAGCACACGTAACGATTCGTACATAAATTTTAAAAATGGTATTTATTGTTTCTTATGAGAATTCCTCCTGGTGATCGAACACGCGTCTCCAGTTCGAATCCCCATCACCCGACCAATCGACTATTGTGTATTTAGCAGAAATTATGTTTTTAACTACAGTTTTTGTAATTGAAATTAAAAAAAAAGAATTTGGAATAAATAAATTAACAATTTTAACAATAACCATAATAAAAGAAGTAACTTGATGAAAATTGTGTGTGTTTGATAAACACAATTTGTGAGAATAAGAGGAAACTCTGGTACTGATTTAATATTCCACCAGTACCTGCCCAACTATGTAGTAACTATGTAATTTTGAATACAACAAATCAATATATAAACATTTATCAATTCTGTTTTTTTTTTGGAAGTATTGAGGCACCCTTGCCAATATTCGACTTTTTATTTTTATTGATAATCCCGACTACTGTCAAATTCTTGATTATTATCCAGTTTTAGCAGACGATGCCTAGTTTGTTGAGGTCTTACAGTGGAATGCTTGGCCTTGATTTTTTTTATTGAATACTCGATAATATTTTTGGATTATTGTTATGCCATCGTATCTTAGTTATTTTTAAGGTATTAAATAGTAATAATAATACAAAAAGTTTCGTATACTCTAATGTATGTTCAAATGTTGTCAACATTTGAATGTCGAATTAAAATTTGGAATATATGTAGATTCGTATTACAACCAGGAATAAGCTTTTCTTTATGTTGTTACTAAGATACGAGTATTAATTACTAATACACAGTTATTGGAGCTTCAATATAACGCCAATATAACTTCGCAAGTTGTATCAGTTATAATTATAACAGAGAAGAGCTGAGTGTGCCACATCAAAGTACTATTGTAACTTAATATTAATCAATAGGAAATGACTTTGTCATTTAAACCTTATTATATTTCAGAGGCTGTTTTAGAAATCAGTTTCTCTGTAATTAATAAAGCCATATCGAGCTCAAATAACTCATATAATGACATGGTTACATAAATAAGGAGGTGATGTAATAATAGTTACGTTATCCAATGTGAAAATTTATATGTACAGCCATATTACATTATACGCGGCACAATTTTACAGTTTGTTTATTTTAATTAGCAGTGTCATTTAAGAAATTAAATTAGGTTATGAAGACCTGTGTGAATAAGTGGTGTATATCGATTGTCATTCAGTGTCGCCAGCTCTGGGGTTCGATTCCCGGACGGGTCAATGATGAAAACAATTTTTTCTGCATTGTTTCAAGTCTGAATTGTGGTACCTTCGTTGTTTCCGACTCCAAAACACAAGTGCTGTCTCTATCTATGTATGTAATTATTTATTTACGAATTAGATTTTGAATTAACAACCATCAAGCACTATATCGGTTACCACACGCTGGTCAACGCTCACCACCATTTTATTATCGTTAAAGCTTCGTGTCAGTAATCCTATCTATCTAGTAATCCTAATCTATGTATGTAATTATTTATTTACGAATTAGATTTTGTATTAACAACCATCAAG
This sequence comes from Sericinus montela, assembly GCA_029286605.1. Taxonomy (NCBI): domain Eukaryota; kingdom Metazoa; phylum Arthropoda; class Insecta; order Lepidoptera; family Papilionidae; genus Sericinus; species Sericinus montela. Next base: position 726,480 of record JAGSMR010000047.1, read on the forward strand.
CAATATAGCGGTTACCACACGCTGGTCAACGCTCACCACCATTTTATTATCGTTAAAGCTTCGTGTCAGTAATCCCAAACCTACAACCATTAAACGGCATTTGAACGGTCGAATAATTCAACGTAAATTACTGCTTTGTACCAACGAGTGCGCTCTGATAAACTGATTAATTGAATAAATTTGCATTTATTGTGGATTGCTTTTTTACAAATATATTGCTTATATCGTTTTTATTCTTTATTATCTTTATTGTATGGTGGCGTACTAGCTAGCCATTGGATAGATTGCTGGATCACGTGGTGGTGATTATGGATGCCCTTGTTCGTTATGACATACGAGTTTCAGGGTGGTTCTTTGAGGAAAGAATCCGGGTGTGGAAAGGATTTAGAAGAGGGAAAGGAAAGGAGCGAAGTGGGTTCCAATTACCTTATTCACATGAATAGACACAGAAAAAATAAATATTGCCATATTTCATTCATTAAGTAAACTACTTTTGTATTATTTTGGATGAAAGTTAAGACGAAAGTGGGTTGCGATATCAATAAAAATTATAAATAAGTATAAACAATAAAAAAAGAAAAATCAATTATTATACTTACCTGACGGGAAGCCAGAGTGAACAGAACGCCAAGTATCACTATAGTCTCTAGAGTAGGTCTAGTCTAGAGAATTAAGTCCCTTTGACCCACCTTCCACAGAAGATATTTTCGGGACAACGTGACATGTGGTGAGCCAGTCGCCGTCTTTGTGTCCAAGTCCAACGATATAATTCGCACATAATTTTTTGAAAAACCCATTGGTACGAGCCTGCCACCTGGAGATCGAACACGGGTCTAAGGATCGGGTAATAAGTCACGTTTCCTTTCTCTGTATGTATCTACAAGATTTTTCATGTCATTCGTGGACCATTACTACCTAAATGTTGTGAGAAACCTTACTTTAATCGGTTACAACACAAGGTTATTGAATTCACATTCACATAATCCTATCCTATCCTACAACCACTGAACTGTATTAAGGACGGTCAAATGAGTTAATGTAAATTACTGCTTTGAGACACCGAGAACGGTCTGACGAACTGATTAATTGAATAAATTTACATTTAGTCCCGTCTGCGTTCCATAAGTTACTAATTTAATGTCTTCCACCGCAATTATTGAACGTAATAAGGTACTGCAACTAGAATAATTATATGACAAATTTTAAATAAAGTTATAAATTATACAGATTTAAATGAATAGCTTCCTGTTATGTGAAATATGAGGAAAATCAATCATTTCATATGTGTGTGTCACCCATGATTATCAACTGTAAGGGAAGAATTGTTCTCGAGTGGCATTCTTGTAAAGGATAAAGCAATTTATGATCGCACAAGACAAAGCGACGACGAATTAAACGAATGTAGATGGCACCGAACCGTTCTTTTTAGCAATCTTCGTGGGAGGCCTATGTTCAGCAGTGGACTTTCGATAGGCTGATGTAATTATGACGAACATATTCATCCACAACAGAACGTGAGATGCATTGCTTATAAGAAAGGAATAGGGTAAAGAAAATTATATGGAAAGGGGAACAGAGAGGGCTTCCGGTTATCTCACTCACAGAATAAAATACAAAAGCACAAAATGTCTGTACTTCACGCCAGTATACGAGTACGATGCCGTGGTAACATCCTACTCGAGGGAAACCATTCGTGCAGCAGAAAAAGGCCGTACATATTACCATAATCAAAAATTTCATTCATTACTAATTTTCGACATCAGATGAGAGATACAATTGCTGCTTTTCATAAAGTCCACGGCAGAATACTTCTCCAGTAAGAGTGAATTTGCCATAATCACGCTTGGTAAGCGGATTGACGATCTCAGTTCCAGACACCATACACCGTAGACACTACTGCCCGTCATCAGCCTGCTTAATGTTAGTCTGGTATTTTCGAAACGGTAAACCAATAAAATTTTCAGGCTTCTGCATTAATACCAAAGGAAAGAAACGGGGTGGTAATATAGTTATGCCACTACCACGACAAAAGGTCTTTTCATGTTTAATTAAGATTAAGAATCATAAGAATCAACTATAAAATATATCTTCACACCATTGCCAATACCGGGGCCAATAGAGGTCTAGTCTCTAGAAGATTATTTTTCGGGATAACGTGACAGGTGGTGAGCCCGTCGCCGTCTTTATGTACGAATTCGGGTCTCCTGACACGAAAATCCGATCACCCAAACACTCGACTATCATTACTTTTTTACAAGAATCAACTACAGCAATTATTAGAAGTAATTTCATGCATTATGTTCCTTAGGTATGGAGTTCATTAATATTAATTGTATTCCGTTATACAGCAGACTCCATCCGCGAAATATCTTGTCAGACACATAACCTGATATACTCGAAGCGCTAACTTTATGCATGGAAGATAATTGACTACGAAATGAACTTATCAATCGATACCTTGCGTGTGCCGTACGTATATCCAACTAATAGAACTAACAGCCGCCTAGTTCATAATGACCCTTTAAAGTTAATTGTTGAGGGTTTCAATCCCGATAGGGTCAAGTATCTGTGTCTTGAATATTTAAAAAATAAAAAAAAATGTTTATCTATTACTTTGTAGTACATCTGTGTATCACATGATATTCAAGCTTTTCAGCTTTATATATATTTTCACGTGATGGTAAGTGACAACCGCCTCCCATGAACACCTACAATACCAGAGAAATCGACGTCAGCCTTTGAGAAAAGTTTAGGGTCTTTTCTTGAAAGTCCCTAAGTCGTATCGGTCCGGAAAAACCGCTGACGGCAGCACATTCCATAAAGTGCAGGCGCGTGGCAGAAAATTCTTAAATAATAATAGAAAATGTCTTCAGTAGAAGATAGGTCAAAAGGACTTAATTGCGTGCAGATATTTTTAATAAATACTGAAACTTACCCTAGCTATAAAGATTGTATTCATGACTGTATATATGTAAAATGATACATTTTATTTTGTGGAAAGCCTGCTTACTATACTAATAGTTAATATACTAACGTCCATAGACACTAGCAAAACCTAAAAAAAGAACACCCGCAACAACAGAGGCTTAGCAGATGCGTTGCCTCCCTTAGAGTGCCCCCCTCCCCCAGAATTGGGGGAAGGAGGTGTGTGGGCCACCGGTTATCTGCACTCACCAGACGAAACGCAGAAGTTTGTTAGACCTCTACTTCACGCCGGTATTTTGTGAGGTCGTGGTACTTCCCCGGTCGAGCCGGCCCATTCATGCATCAACAAAAGCTGATGCGTGGCTCTACCACTGTTAAAATTATACATATTATTAATACATGTTTATATATTATATACATATATTATTTGTAGATAGACTAGTAATCTTTAAAACAGATAAGATTCCCGTAAACTTTTAAAATCAAAGTTTTTATCACATACTTATTAAATACATAACGGCGTCTTGACGACCACTGCAGGACATAGGCATCTCCCATAGAAAGGATTAGCCATAATCGACATGCTTGGCAAGTAGATTGGCGATTAAAACTGATTATTAACTTAAAACAACTTACATTAGCGAATATTGAAGAAGCGTGTCAAGTTTTGAGATTTATTATTATTTATTATTGTAATAAAAAAAGCTTTAATAAATCACTAATATTATTGCAGGATTCAAAACTTGTTATTTTACTCTATTGTTATGTACTTAATTTTCGGATCAATCTCTTATAACTTGTATCCATATCTTCCATAGTTTGCACAAAAGAAGGCACTTACTATGTCTGGATACTTCTAAAGACTAATATTTTTGTAAAGAAGGGGATCGAAGAACGATAAATTTAAGCTCTTTTGATGGTTAATAGAACATTACAACGTATGAGTTTTGGCAGCTTGTGTGTTATTCAAAATAACAATCCCGTTCTATTTTAGTAAATGACATATTAATTTAGTTTTAATTTGAAAATTAAGTAATATTCTATATTCCACTGAAGAATCACTATTCTTTACATTTTAGTTAAAAATAGTCTTTTTTAAAGAAAACATATTTCCAGAAAAATTTAAAAATGCGCATATCGATAAATTAACGTCTTTCGCTTCACTGTTTAACTCTGTTACATACTTTATCATCTTCATATATCACGCATTTGTTCTTTGATTACTAATTTCGTTTAAATAAATAATAAAAATGAGTGAGTCCCGTTTCTTTTATTTAGACGTGTACTTTAACTTCATAATATTAAAGACGACACAAACGCAACTAAGAAGTTCAGTCAGAATAGGTTTGCTATTGACTTGTATAGAAATAGCAAAGGCAAACAGTTATTCATGAAGACCGCTTTATATGTATAAAGGCCATTGACTGACAACACCCCACACCCAATGGAAATAATAACTCACTCCTGAATGCGGCGAAGTCTTGTTAGCGACCACTCCGTAACAAATTTACACCGTCGTGCCTTCATTAGTGCGCGTCAGTTGGCCGAAACGTTCTGCTACTGCTTTCTAATATGTGGCTTTTCATATAAACATGCACATTTCATATAACAATATACGATGACATTTCATGGTATCGCCAGCTCTGAGGTTCCTGGTTCAATTTTCACCACCACAACCACTTCTTCTATATTGTCTCGGGTTTGCATGTTTATGTTACCTTCGTTGTTTCTGATTCCATAACATATAATTCAACAATAGCTACTTACATTGGGATCAGAGCAAAATATGTGATGTTGTACCTGTCTACGTATGTATTTATTTGAAGTCACTATAGCCGAGTGGTTGGCTGGTCGGAATTTCGAGTCGAGAGACCCGAGTTCGATCCCCAGGTGGCAGGCTCGTACCAATAGGTTTATCAAAAAATTTACGTACGAATTATCTCGTAGGCTTGGACATAAGAACGGCGACGGGCTCACCACCATTCATGTTGTCCCGAAAATATCTTCGGTGGAAGTTGGGTCAAAGCGACTTAATTGTCTAGACTAGACCCTGTCTACCCCTGTATTGGGAATTGCGTGAAGATATTTGAATATAAATTTTAATTTTAAATTATTTAAAAAAACATGTTTACAAAAGGCCAATACCATATTGACATACCTCGACGACACACTACTTGCCCTAATTAGTCATATTTACTAGCAAATAGACGACCTTAGTACTAGATATCATCAGTCTACTTAATTGTACTGGGGTGTTTGGATTCGGATGTTTATCTATATAATCAGTGCCTTTTTGGACGTTTTAGACTTAGATGCCAATTATGACACCTACTGGAAGAAAGAGTATGATAAGTTTTACAAAGGTATCAGACGATTATTAATACATAATAATATAATATATAAAAATAAAATTACAATATAATATATATTCAAAGAAGCATATACTTTGGTATTAAGACAAAGATTTTGTTTTAGATTTTATTTATGTATGTATTAAAAAATATTCCATCGTCGTACTTATTCCTGAAACATATTATGTAACATCTCTTTATCTACGTCACACATGCAGCAAGGAGTACGAGTTAGGTTTATGCTATGGGCATAGCCGTTCCATCCTAGCGGACCAATTTAATTGCCTACACTACTAATACACCCTACCTGCCATGACCGCATACTTTGTGCTTGTGTGCGTGCGATAGAAGGGCTACCTGCAGTAAATCGTGAGACCAGCGAAGAGCGAAATTAAAAAAGTTGGATATGTACGTTTGAGATTATTAAAAGTATCTTCACGCTATTCCCAATACAGAGTCGTAGATAGTGGTCTAGATAATTCAGTCCTTTCGACCCTTCATCCTCCGACGATATTTTTGGAACAAAGTGACAGGTGGAGAGCGTGACGCTGTCTTTCCGATCACCCAACAACTCAGCTATCGTTACTGATTGGGATTATTAATAATTGGGATTATTAAATACTAATGTTATTGTAAATCTAATTGTAAACACGATAAATTTCTAAATTAATTGTATTATTGATTTTATTTGTGCATTTCAATTTGACATAAATGCAGACTGTCTTACTTTTTGAAATATTTTTTCGTCGTTACTGTTTCTCATGACAACAAATCTTCAAACTTACGGATTTCACGAGTTGCGTGAAATCCTTAAGGTTGTGATTTTTAGCATAACCTGCTTGACTTTTTTGCTGCTTACAATTAAACATTCGTTATAGGATAAATACTATCCTATTTTATTAAAAAAGAAAAACAAATACAATATAAAGTTTGACATATTTAATTTTTTGTTTGACATATTGATTTTTTTAATTGCCTATTATTCTTTTTATTTATGTAAACTAGCTACCCCCTTCGCCTTTACCGGTAGTTTAATACCTAATGGGGAATCCTTATTAGTTAAATTATTCCTTATTACACCATCGTTGAAATCGGTCGAACAGTTGCCGAAATAAACCAGAACAAACAGCCAGAAAAATTTATAATTTTTTATATAAGTGTATACGTGTGTGTGTGTGTGTGGTTTTTATATTTCATGTGCATTCAGTGAAAAGCTGTCGGAAATACGAACATACAAATTTACATACGAAAATTTTATTTACATGTATAAATATCACTTAAAGTCGTAAAATATACAATAATTCGCATCAAATAGCTATTGGCAGCATTTCAAAATCCTAAAGCTTCACAAATAGAACAAAAATTTTCCTTCCCTGTCACTGCTAGTCACCGGAATACCGGAAATATATTCAATACTTCACGTTGAATGTTTCCTTTATTTCTTTTTAACGACACTATAAACAAGCGCGTTCTCTTTTAATCCTAGGCAGGTTTTTTAAAGCGCGGGAAATTCTTAGATTTTATATTAAAATATTAGTATTTCAATTATCTTTCGTTTCAAATATATTTACCTTTTTTACCGTTTACAAAACGCTCTTTAATTGAGACATCCTAAATATACACCTATCCTTTTTCTTGAGCAATTGAACCTTCGCTAAGGTGAAATGTATGTATAAGATGCCTGTTACAAAAACCCACAAATTCTTAGAAAGGGACAACATCATATAAACTGCTCTGATCCCAAAGTAAGTAACTAAAGCATTTGTGTTGTGGAATTGGAAACAGAAGGTACCCTGCATTGGGAATGGCGTGAAGATATTTATTATTTATTTTGTTTTTCATTCCATATGGTTGTCTAAAAAAGTCACGATAGCCGAGTGGTTGGGTGGTCGAAATTTCGAGTCAATAGACCCGAGTTCGATCCCCAGTTGGTAGGCTCGTACCAATGGGTTTTTCAAAAACTTATGTACGAATATCGTTGGCTTGGACATGAAGACGGCAACGGGCTCACCACCTGTCATGTTGTCCCGAAAATATCTTCGGTGGAAGGTGGGTCGAAGGGACTTAATTGTCTAGACTCGACCTCTGTCTACCCCTGTATTGGAAATTGCGTGAAGATATTTTTTTATATAGTTGTTATGTAGAGAAAGGTTAAGAAAATGGTCAATTAAAGAATATGATATAATATTAAAAAGCTAATTAAAATTTTTTAATTTTTTTTATAAATATACACATACACAGATAGGGACATCATCGCATACATTGCTCTGATCCCAAATTAAGTAGCGTAGGCACTTGTAATATGGAATCAGAAACAACAGAGGTACCACAAACACGCAATCAAAAGTGTTTCTACAACAGCTCTGACCCTACTGGAAATCGAACCCGGAGCACTAGGCTGGCGACACCTTGAAAAGCGGCGTGTGCACTACTCCACGGAAAAAACTAATTATAACGTAGTTACTTATCAGTCGATATTTACGTAGATATTTATTAACAAACTAAATTTATTCGTTTCCATACTGTATACGAAAAAAAGGTTACATTTATAATTATTACTTATTGATTGAAAAATCAGTCCAACTGTAAATCAGTGCAACTTATAACTAATAATTCCCTTATTCATTTATATAATTTATATCTTACATAACGTTTATATTTTAAGCTTCCTCCTAGCTTAAAAACTAACATCCGTAGCGTGTTTGCTCCCAGCTCTTCCGTTCGGTAGTCTGCAATATGTTTCTATTACATTATGTTTGCTTGGCAAAATTGAATGCCTTCTCAGGGCTTAAACGAATCGCCCCGTGTTTGTGAATTGGGTCCACATTAAAAAGTATAAAAGGTTGTTTTAATCAAGCTATTTTGTATTGTTATTTTCTTTAGGTTTGTAATTCGAAATTCGAATTATTTTTTAAATATACTTTAGTAGAAAGTAAAGCACTGCAAGCTCTGACATTATAAAACCACTTAAATTTGATAATTTATTTCATAAACTATGTAACTTTATAACAAACTGCAAGACACTAACAGTATTTTTTCAACACCTCAAAATATTCAAAAACAATCTTACAAACATCTTAAAAATATATTTATTTGATTATTCTAACAAATTATCGTTATTATTATATTACATTTACAAAATTGTAAACAAATTTACAAAAATTAAATGTTCAAAACGAAACAAGAAGAAAATTGTTTATTACATTGAGTGGGTGCCCGGTCCCTTCGGTCAGTAATTAAAGGTGCCGCAAGACTTTAATTCGTGGTAAAAGGTATAAAAATATAACAATAAATATAAATTTAGTCATCAATAAAAAGTCACGATAGCCGATGGTTGGGTGGTCGGAATTTCGACTCAAGAGCGGGTCTCTTCGATCAATGAGTTTTTCCAAAAACTTATGTACGAATAACATCGTTGGCTTGGACATAAAAACGGCGACGGGCACACCACCTGTCACGTTGCCCCGAAAATATCTTCGGTGGATGGTGGGTCAAAGAGACTTAATTGTCTAGACTAGACCTCTGTCTATCCCTGTATTGGGAATTGCGTGAAGATATTTATTTATTTATTTTATTTATCAATAAGAAAATCTTGTAATACATGAAGTATAATAAATGTCCACAATAGAGCCTAAAATATTTTTTTTAAGATTTAGCCGCGCAGGTTTCCTCACAATATTTTACACTGAGATCATTAATGTATAACACTAGAAAATTAAAATGGAGATAACCATTTAAAAAATAGAATACTAAAATTCAGCAGAATGGTGACTGAAGTGATGAATGTTAGTTTGATTTTCGGAGAAAAAGTAATATGGTATAAAGGAAATTATTCTGGGTTTTCAGGCAAGTATTATAAAGTATAGATAGTTTTTCCACAGAGAGCTGAGAAGGAACATTGTACTGGCTTTCTTCAGGCTTTAAGTGGGCCCCCCAACAAAATGCTAAATTTTGTACAACTTTCCTGGCTGTAAAGATTTTTCAATTATATAATTAATATGAAGTCATCAAACAACAACCACGACATCGTTTGATAGTCAGTTATTAGTTATTTAACTACAGATTGTTTTTAATTTGTAACTAACCCTAATAAATAGATCGATAATTATACTACGAACATTTTGTCCGTTTAAATTTTTTCAAATATCGATTTGATAATTAAATTTATTCTTAAAATTGTACTTGTTTACTGCCATAAATAATGTGCTAGATAACCAGGAATTGCATGGACAAGAGGCTCAAGATTTTTGAGTGATAGAACTGCCTTAAAATAAAAACATATATTGTGAGTGGTAGAACTACAAACATGTTCATAAAATATTTAAAAATCGTTAAAAACAAGACATAGTTATGTTTATTTTCAGCTCCCACGGAATTCAAAAATATTCTCGTGCCTTACGCTCGTTTCGCTCTTTTCTAAAGTATGTACTTACGACGACAAATCCCTACAACATCTGAACAACAAGTGGGAATTTATATCTTTGATCTTATTTGATTGATTGACAAGTAACATAATTGTTTCGTAAAACAATTCAGTATTTTGATTTGAGCAATACATCAAAGTATTTAATAAAAATGATTCAGAATTGATATTTGACTACCACATTTTATACGTTGACTTCATATTTTCTAACTTTATTGTCCATCCGTGTGGTAACGGTGTAGGAATATTACCATTCCCTTTCTTCCCGAGGATGTCGTAAGAGGCGAATAACGGAAACAGCCTTGAATATCGTTATGGTAATCGATAGATGGCAGGATAACCATCTCTAAAAAATTTCGGACCAAAATAATCAGGCCGATGATGGGCAGCAGCGTCTGAGGTGGTCTGGTACTACGATCGCCAATCCGCTTGCCAAGCGTGGCGATTATCAGTTAAATATCAAGTGTAATTTGTTGTCTTCGTTGTCTAAAAAATATCTTCGATGGAAGGTAATGATTTCTTGTATTTACGCGAATACTACACATTTAAAATAAAACGATTTTCGAATGGACCTCCGGGGGGACCCCCGTGACCACGGTTGCTGTAAAGCATCCGAAACGTCGGGAAATAAAAATAAAAATAGTTTGTAAAAACTAATTAAATACGCGATAAAATACGAAAATCGTTTTATTTTAAATTCGATGGAATGTGTTGAGATGGATGGTGAGATCTTTCGCCACTAACGCCAGTTCTCACGTGAACATCACGACTTTTTTATGAGAACTCAATATAAAAATATACCATTATTTTGTTTTGGATACTAAATTGTGGAGAATCGAGTTCGATGCCTAGGAATATGGATCTATGAATTTTTTAGAAACTTATGTACTGCGACAGGAGTACCACCAGTTTCCAAAAAAATAATTTCAGTAAAATTTGGATCTAAAGGACAACATTTTTTAAATCACGGATAACCCACCCCCAGTAGCAGTAAAATTGTGGACACTTATTTTTCTATAAAAAAATAATTTCGATACAAATACTGTTTTATTACCCCTTATACCTTATAAAGGTCAAACCTTGATTTTTCGAGTAATAGTCAATAATTCCAATTTTCTTCTTTTTTGTACTTTTATTTGCACTGTAATATTATTTATTAAGAGAAAACTCTTGATATTGATGCAATGCGTCTTCCATAATCGCGAAACTTTCTCTGACAAGTGATCTGTCTTACGGAGAAGAAAAGCAATTATTAGTTTCTTCGGGTTTATGTTTGATTGCTATATTTAAGTTAGGCTGGCGATAATGAAAAATATCGGTATTTCTATAAATAATAAATTTCTGTAATAAATTGAAAATTACGTCCCTTTGACCCACCTTCCACCGAAGATATTACGGGACAACGTGACAGATGGTGAGCCCGTCGCCGTTTTTATGTCCAAGCCTACGATATAATTCGTACATAAGTTTTTGAAAAACCCATTGGCACGAGCCTGCCATCTGGGAATCGAACTCGGGTCTCTTGACTCGAAATTCTGACCACCCAACCACTTGGCTATCTCGACTAAATCGGTATTTCTCGTTGCAACATAAACGTATAGATAAATGTATTCAGTACAATTCACTCGTAATGGTTCAATATTACTGACAACATCTGTATAACTCTAAAAATATAAAAAAGAGAAGGTTTATGATCAGCATTAATAAAATAACCTTGCAAATGACTTCCAAAAGATGACGAAATAACTATCGCGAAAATTACCAGACCAACATTAAGCTAACTGGTTATGGGTAGGATGCATGGTATCTGGTAGTGGTTAATATAATAAGGTTCATAACATCTGATACTGCATTTGCTAATCCACTTGCCAAGCTTTTCATGGCACCTTCTCCTACAAAAGAGGCCTGTGGTCTGCAGTGGATTTTTACAGTCCGTTAAGTATGTGATTATGAAGATAATATAAATCATGAATGTGATGGAAACGTTACACAACATGAATCTAAAATTCTACTGCAGGAGATTTGCCTCTACCTTAAGGAGTCGTGCATGTGCGTGTATTATACAAATAAAAGGCGTAAAAACTTCAAACACCACAAATACTTTTTCTAGTAACCCTTCCTTATAAATTTCTTACGAATTTCTTATGTATTATCTCAAGCTTTTCCAGTCTCCATTAGAACAATCAATATAACCCCGCTCTAGATCTTACCCATGCTTTCGATTAATTAAAGAAAGAAAGAAAGGTTTCTTCGCAAAAATGACGCCATGACAGACATTTGAAATTCAAATAGTAATCAAAACATAACATAAAAAAACCACATAATTTATAAATAATATTAGCTATACAATACAAATTACAACATACTACATATTACAACCTATGCAATACCCATACTCGTATGTGTCAAGGCGTCATCTGGGAACAGGAGCACACTCAGCATAATGCCATAAATTTTTTCCATGGCGCTGATTTTCAGTGTGTCCAACCAGTGACTTACCGAAATCAGTGCTATATAATATATACTCATTATTATCTTTCTTTGGCATCTTTTTTACGTTTATTACTATTTATCATAAAAGTATCTATATTTGTTGTATTCCAATTGATTATCGTAACTATGAAATCCACAATTAAAGTTTTGCAACTTCTTATTTTTGGTCTAAAATGTCGATTTGAAACAGTGTTTGCATAAATCAGAACTGCTCCAGCCTCTGGAGCACGTTCGACCAAAGTACAAAGCACGCTTTAAAGCAAATTTACATATCATGCATAATGAAACGGAGGCGTATTTAGAACAGACCTTCAAAATTTCATACCATATACACGTATTTGTCTTCTTTTCTAAAATTATTAATTAGATTATAACTATGGTCTTACATTAGTTCACGTATTTCCTAACACTGTGGTAGTTAGTGGTCTAAACAATTTAGAGCTTTCGACCCACTTTTTTCCGCATCTTATTTGGGATAACGAGACAGGTGGTAAGCCTATTGCTGTCTAAATGTCTAAACACTTAACTATATTTAACTTACATTGATAAACTTATATTCATAACACTAATTAGGCTGATCAATTCATGTGATTGTTCAACATATTCTTATTATACCTACGTGTGGAGTACTACGTATTATACCTATCTATGGAGTTTATACATTTTCAAGATATCTTCACGCCATTCTCAATACATGGGTAGGCTTTGTCCTTTCGAGCCTTTTCCGATATAATTCGTACATAAGTTTTGAAAAAAAAAAGAACAATTGGTTCGAGCCTGGCACCTGAGTATTGAACTCGGGTCTACTAACTCGAATTCCGATCGCCCAACCTCTCGGCTATCGCGACTTGTTATCATTGCTATTATATTTGACGATCTCCGTAGACGAGTGGCGTAAACACCGGTTTTCAAGTTGTCGCCATCTCGAGGTCCCGGGTTCGATTCCCGGATGGGTCAAAGTATAAAAACCACTTTTTCTACATTTTCTCGGGTTTGGGTGTTTGTGGTGTCTTCGTTGTTTCCGATTCCCATACCACAAGTGCTTTAGCTTCTCACATTGGGAGAAGAGTCACGATAGCCGAGTGGTTGGGTGGTCAGATTTCGAGTCAATAGACCCGAGTTCGATCCCCAGTTGGTAGGCTCGTACCAATGAGTTTTCAAAACTTATGTACGAATATCGTTGGCTTGGACATAAAGGCGGCGATGGGCTCACCACCTGTCACGTTGTCCCGAAAATATCTTCGGTGAAAGGTGGGTCGAAGGGACTTAAATGTCTAGACTCGACCTCTGTCTACCCCTGTATTGGGAATTGCGTGAAGATATTTAAAAAAAAAAATTTTTACATTGGGATCGGAGAAATGTATGTGATGTTGTCCCTATATGAATTTATAAATTATTATTGTATAATTATTATATATCCACCAATATAATTGAGATACTTCCGTTTAGAGCTAAGGAGGTTCTTGGATATAAATAAACATACATAGATACATAACAACATCACATACGATAGTTAATTGACTCAGGCGTTACTTTGCGGAAATTCATTGTAAAGTTGTTATTTAAAAAATTACTTCGCAACATTTCGCACGCAAATATAAAAGGTATATGTTACCTGGTCCGAAGAGAAGAAGAGCACCACCCTCCCTCCTACAGACGCGTGCACCAATTCCACTAAATGCACCACCACTACCACTACACTCAAACCAGGTAACATATACCACCAAAACAAGGCATTATCGAGGGAGTAGACTCTTCGATGAGCGACCGCAAAGTCTCTGCGGCCTTTTTATATTTGCGTGCGGAATGTTGCGAAGTAATTTTTTGAATAACAACTTTAACATCACATACATTGCTCTGAACCCAAAGTAAATAGCTAAAGCATTTGTCTTATAGAATCCGCAACAACGAAGGGACCACAAACACCAATCCCGATAATGTAGAAGATTTGGTTTGCTACATCGACTCGTCCGGGAAATCGAACCTGGGACCTCAGAGCTTCCAAAGCAATACCTTGGAAACCGGTCGGAAAACTCGTCCACGGAGGTCGACAAAAGTGTATAATTTTATTTTCCACTTACAGCCACTATAGGGGTACAATTACTTAGTTACTTTTCCCATTCAACCTTTCTATGTGACTAACTCTATTATTATACATCTTATATTATTGTGAACGAAGTGCGAAATTTGGGTAAATCAGGAACGTCTAGAACAGGTGAATGAAATTGTATACATGGGGAGTGCGTTTAGCCGGGATGGAAGATGTGATTTAGATGTGGACAGGCGTGGTGCCCTGACTGCGTTAGTCAAAAGGCAAGGCGTAGTGAAAAGTGCATGCCTTGCAATACATAACGCAGTGTTAGTACCGACTTTGTTATATGGCAGCGAAACCTGGGTATGCCAGAAGAAGCATAAAAGCAGGTTGAATGCAGTGGAGTTGCGATCTCTTCGTAATATGTGCGGCCTTACCATGGCCGACCGAAAGCGAAACGAAGAAAAATAATAATTATAAATATCTTCACGCCATTCTCAATACATGGGTAGGCTTTGTCCTTTCGAGCCTTTTCCGATATAATTCGTACATAAGTTTTGAAAAAAAAAAAAGAACAATTGGTTCGAGCCTGGCACCTGAGTATTGAACCAACCTCTCGGCTATCGCGACTTGTTATCATTGCTATTATATTTGACGATCTCCGTAGACGAGTGGCGTAAACACCGGTTTTCAAGTTGTCGCCATCTCGAGGTCCCGGGTTCGATTCCCGGATGGGTCAAAGTATAAAAACCACTTTTTCTACATTTTCTCGGGTTTGGGTGTTTGTGGTGTCTTCGTTGTTTCCGATTCCCATACCACAAGTGCTTTAGCTTCTCACATTGGGATCGGAGAAATGTATGTGATGTTGTCCCTATATGAATTTATAAATTATTATTGTATAATTATTATATATCCACCAATATAATTGAGATACTTCCGTTTAGAGCTAAGGAGGTTCTTGGATATAAATAAACATACATAGATACATAACAACATCACATACGATAGTTAATTAACTCAGGCGTTACTTTGCGGAAATTCATTGTAAAGTTGTTATTTAAAAAATTACTTCGCAACATTTCGCACGCAAATATAAAAAGGTATATGTTACCTGGTCCGAAGAGAAGAAGAGCACCACCCTCCCTCCTACAGACGCGTGCACCAATTCCACTGTATGCACCACCACTACCACTACACTTATACCAGGTAACATATACCACCAAAACAAGGCATTATCGAGGGAGTAGACTCTTCGATGAGCGACCGCAAAGTCTCTGCGGCCTTTTTATATTTGCGTGCGGAATGTTGCGAAGTAATTTTTTGAATAACAACTTTAACATCACATACATTGCTCTGAACCCAAAGTAAATAGCTAAAGCATTTGTCTTATAGAATCCGCAACAACGAAGGGACCACAAACACCAATCCCGATAATGTAGAAGATTTGGTTTGCTACATCGACCCGTCCGGGAAATCGAACCTGGGACCTCAGAGCTTCCAAAGCAATACCTTGGAAACCGGTCGGAAAACTCGTCCACGGAGGTCGACAAAAGTGTATAATTTTATTTTCCACTTACAGCCACTATAGGGGTACAATTACTTAGTTACTTTTCCCATTCAACCACATAGAAAATGTGACTAACTCTATTATTATACATCTTATATAATGTGTGTGCGAAATTTGGGTAAATCAGGAACGTCTAGAACAGGTGAATGAAATTGTATACATGCGTTTAGCCGGGATGGAAGATGTGATTTAGATGTGGACAGGCGTGGTGCCCTGACTGCGTTAGTCAAAAGGCAAGGCGTAGTGAAAAGTGCATGCCTTTCAATACATAACGCAGTGTTAGTACCGACTTTGTTATATGGCAGCGAAACCTGGGTATGCCAGAAGAAGCATAAAAGCAGGTTGAATGCAGTGGAGTTGCGATCTCTTCGTAATATGTGCGGCCTTACCATGGCCGACCGAAAGCGAAACGAAGAAAAATAATAATTATAAATATCTTCACGCCATTCTCAATCCTGGGTAGACAGAGGTCTAGACAATAAAGTGGTTTCAACTCACCTGCCACCTAAGACAATTTGGGACAACGTGACAGGTGATGAGCATGCGCTGTCTTTTTGTCCAAGTCAACAGTATAAATCGTTCATAAATTTTGAAAACACCCATTGGTACCAGCCTGCCAGCCTGTGATTGAACTCGGGTCCCTTCAACCAAACTCCGATCACCCTACCACTCGGGTATAGCGAATTTATATTATTTTAGTACTATAAACAACCGTATCTTTCTTTACTTTATTATATTTACGCATAATTCCTTTGTTTTTTTTTTTATTTATGCGCCCTACCTTTTTTCTTTCTAAATGAAAACGTATAATATAAACGAAAACGTACTCGTACTTACTTCGAATGCTTTCAGATTTCAAAGATATTTCTGAGTCTATTAGAATACCTATAGGAAAATAGGGGCAATTACATAATACAAATAATTGTAACTCGTAAATATTTCTATAATATTAAGCATTAAAATATTAAATTGCGTTCACGTGGCCGTCGATTTGTAAAGCGACGCGCTGAAAGCGTCGCGGTTTGTGCGGTTAACTGTTGATAGCCGTGTAACGCGCAATTGTATTATTCAAACATTTTAAAATCATTTCAAAAAAAGAATTGTAGGTGTGCAAAATAACATTAAAAGTATTCTTTTTTTTATAGAAAAGGGAGGCAAACGAGCAGGTGCCTCACGTGATGGTAAGTGATTACCGCCTTCAATGAACACCCGCAATACCAGAAGCATAGCAAATGAGTTGCCGGCCTTAGAGTACCCTCTCCCCAGAATTGGGGGAGAGGGGTGGGTGGGCCTCCGGTTACCTGCACTTCTACTTCACGCCGGTATTCTGTGAGGTCGTGGTACTTTCCCGGTCGAGCCGGCCCATTCATGCAACTACAAAAGCGTGGCTCTACCACTGTTATATTAAATAATACATTAATATTCCAGTCAAACACTCCAATTAAGCTGTTATGCTTGTGTCTAAAGTGTTTTACGACATTAAATATATATTCCGACCGATTTTGCCCACAGCGACTTTGGATCTATGACTATTGCGAGCATCGTTCGTGTGCTCACAGGTGACTGGTGGCGGACGCGAAACTGCGATGTTGTTTCGCAGTTAAAACCCAATAACATTAAGAAATTGACGCTTAATATTATAATTGTTAAATACTCGTATGTAACTAAAAATAATCTCCGTAGATCTTCTAATGTCTGAATATCAGCGTACAAATAGAATAAACCGTTTCAAATAACATTCCAGTCGGTGAAAAGTGGATCGAAATGGCATTGTCTTGCTCTCTTCGTAACTCATTGTGTTTGAAGATATTTAAAAAAAGGGCTACTCTTAGCTACCTTTTAGTCCTTTTTTTGTAAAATATGATAAAAATTACAAATATAAAGATTTCGCCACCATAAAGAAATCAGATTACTAAACGGTAACCCCGTTTGTTGATTTAAAAAATAATTTCCTTTTAAAGTGAAATTTATACGAATAGGACAAACAGACACAGGAACATATCGAAAAATAAATGATTTTGATTTTAAAATTGGTCTATTCGTTCGGAAGCTACGTCGCGACAGACACACCACATACACAGATACAAAGACATTTGCACACACGCACACACAATTTTTATAGCATTATTAAAAAAAATCTTCACGCACTTCCCAATACAGGGGTAGACAGAGGTCGAGCCTAGACAATTAAGTCCCTTCGACCCCACCGAAGAATTTTCGGGACAACGTGACAGGTGGTGAGCCCGTCGCCGTCTTTATGTCCAAGCCAACGATGAAATTCGTACATAAGTTTTTTTGAAAACCTCATTGGTACTGCCACCTGGGGATCGAACTCGTGTCTCTCGACTCGAAATTCCGACCACCCAACAACTCGGCTATCGTGACTTATTATTAAAAACCTTGTTATAAAAATTAAAATATCTGTTTGCTGTTTGCAAATAGTTTTCTAGCATTTTCATGGCTAAACGACAAAACAGATCATAATAAAATTTGAAGGTGATTATTATAAACTTCGATTTTTTTATTTATAATATTAGATATTGCCACTCAAACTATATTTTCAATTTATGTATAAAATCTAGTCTGTGTAAAATTTAAAATAGCTAATTTATGGGTTGTGTGAAAAGACTTTTACTCGTTAAAATTGCATAGGAACATGACTGTTCGATACGAAGAAAGCAAAGCTTGCATTATAAATGTGTTAAATGGCATGTAGGCGATAAATCAGCTTGTAAAGTTTACCTTGTGGTTGTCTGACATAAAAACTTAATGACCAAGTACATACCAGTGCTAGAATAGTGGAATAATGGCTATTTTTATTTAATTCTATTTATTTAAGTAAAGATGTCTTAAGTCACGATAGCCGAGTGGTTGGGTGGTCGGAATTAAGAGTCGAGAAACCCGAGTTCGTACCCAAGTGGTAGGCTCGTACAAATAGGTTTTTTCAAAAAAAAATTATGTACGAATTATATCGTCGGCTTGGACATAAAGACGGCGACGGGGTCACCACCTGTCACGTTGTCCCGAAAATATCTTCGGTGGAAGGTAGGTCGAAGGGAGTTAATTGTCTAGACTAGACCTCTGTTTACCCCTGTATTGGGAATTGCGTGAATATATCTTGAGGTAATTCGTAATTCACAGATAACATAAAAAAGTATTGATATATGTATAATAACATTCAAACGGAGAAATGTTCCTGATGAGAAAATAGAATAGAATAGAAAAAAAAGATGTTTAGAAAAATGTTTGAAAAGTATTTAAAAGTAATTCATAAAAATAATTATTACTTACAGTAGCGGTTATAAATTCCGAGTTAGGTAACCCAGGTTTGTTGCGTAATCTATTTCATTTTTGTTACACACGATGTGTTTCTTATAGAACATTATGTTAAGGACATAGTGATAATAATAGGAATGTTAAGGTACTAAGATAGATGGAAATGACATAGTTTATTTCTGCTATCATTCAGTTCTTTGTTATCACTAATGGTAAAAGCGAGGACAAGATGCAGCCGTATATTTTTTACTTGTTTGGTTTATGTACTACGCTTATAGCGAAAAGTCACTTGATCATAGAAAACTAATAAACCCAGCTAAGTTCGAGAACACTTCTTAGGAAAATCTTCCGTATAACTTCTATCATTTTGGTTTTAATATAAAATATTAAAATAATTCCATGGGATTTCCTTAACTTCTTGATTTACGCATATATTTAAATAGGTAAATATTTTGTCAAAAATATCTTCGGTGGAGAGTTGGTCGAAGGGATGTTCAACTAGACCTCTGTCTACCCTTGCATTAGGAATCGCGTGAAGATATTTATTTATTTTTATTTTATATAAATATTTTCACGCATTTTCTGATATTGGGATAGTCAGAGACACTATAATCGTCCCAATTTTAACTCTAGTTGTCATATGATGTTAAAAAAATAAAGTGTTTATATAGATATATTTCTGAAATCAAGCCTCTAATTGATATTTGACGTATTTGATAAATCCAAAATTTACTTCAAAATTTGCTTCCAAAACGGAAAAAAGATTTTTTTTTTTTTTGATAACCATGGAGGAAATGTTTTATGCACGAACGTCCCTTGGCCGGGAGGCCACCGAAACGAACAGTGTCAGGCTCGAATCTCAGAAGGAGAAGCATACCGACTAAAACCATCCACGGGATGCTGTTAGCCCGGAGGCCTTTACAGCTTCGTCTAAGGAGACTTGCGAGGAGAGGCTCGCAAGTTAGAGTTGAAGACAATAATGGCTGCTGCTGCGAAGCGCTGCGTCCCCTAGAACGAAAGAGATGACTTCCGACATGGGGGAGGGGCCATGCGATCCGAGGGCCCCAGTTGGTTTGGAGGAAAATCTCCTCTCGGATCGCCTTGTGTTAAAAAAAGAATTAAAGAATAAAACTATTATTTATAGTTTTTTTTAGTCAAAAAGCAGCAAACACGTATTTGAAATTCCAAATAGGTGGAACACCATTTCAATAAATATCTTCTGTGGAAGGTGGGTCGAACGTACTTAAATGTCTAGACATCTGTCTATACCTGAAGTGCGTCGAATTTTTTATAAAAATTTTCGCTAATTAAAAACTTTCTCGTTTTAGTTTTAATTCTATTTTAAATCCTTTGTTAATTATTTTTTTTTTTGGCAATGTTTTCTGATTTAATTACTAGTTTTGTTATTTTGAATTTTAATTCTGTTCTTGCTGTAAATATTAAAACGCTTCAGCTTTTAAGCTGAGGGCTCAGAAGTCTATTCCCATATCCTACAAAAGAAGGCACACGTCTAGGCACTTCTTAAGACTAATATTTTCTTCGTGAAAAGGGGGATGGCAAAACGATAAATTTCATTTCTATTGACAATTCAGGAACATTAGCTCTTTTCGGAAGTCCCTGTGTTATTCAGTTGTATAATTTATTACTTTTCTTTGTTAAATACATACAAAATTCCTATAAACGTCTACTAAAAACCATTTGGTTTCTTGGTTTTCACCAAATGGTAATTGAAATATGTTCATATTAAATTAATTTCATTTTTATTTTATTCGGGACATTTGTTGTCCCAAATAAACAGCCTCAATATATGATATAAACAGAAAATTTACTGCATTGAGGTAGTAATTACATTGCAGTCAACAATATTATCCACATATTGAACATGTTACATTATTTTTATTGTTGCCATTAGGTATATTGAAATTAATATGCAAAGAAGTATGTCAATAAATAAAAATGAAAAAAAATATTTAAAAATACATAAAATAAATAACAAATATCTTCACGCATTTCCCAATACAGGGGTAGACAGAGGCCTGGACTAGACAATTAAGTCCCTTCACCTACCTTCCACCGAAGATATTTACGGGACACCGTGACAGGTGGTGAGCCCGTCGCCGTCTTTATGTCCAAGCCAACGATATAATTCGTACATAAATTTTTGAAAAACCCATTGGTATGAGCCTGCCAACTGGGGATCGATCTCGGGTCCCTTTACTCGAAATTCCGACCCCCCAACCACTTGGCTATCGTGACTTTTTGATCTCTTGATAAAAATATATAGTTAATTAAGTTTAACTTTTTAATTTCGTGATTATTTGGTTTTTAAACTTAGATTTAGACCGTACAAATACATCAATAAAGTTAGAATTATACGATTTAAGTACACGATGTATATGTACACATCGCAATCGTGAATTTGTTCGACAAATGGTAATTGAAAAGAGAGTGCCTGGAGTAACTGTCATATTGTCCCAAAGATTTTTTCGGATAGGTGGGTTGACAGGACTTAATTGTCTTGACCTCTGTGTATCCCTCCCTATATTGGGAAGGGCATCAAGATATGTTTTCTGTATAATACGTTAGCTTCTTCGTGTGTACTTCTTGTCTAAAGTGATATCAATTTATAACAGTTTAATAATTGTGAATATGATCAATTGAGTTTCTTACATTTATAACGCACGGAGCGAAGAAACTGTCGTTGAATCTTCTCCATCTCGTAAAAAGCTTATAATAAAACGGCATCCAGATTATAACAGCATATTTAAGTTGAGAGCGTATAAGAGTATTTTAACGATAAAAGAATGTTTGCGGCCTCTGTTATATATATAAAGATGCAAAAAGTGGCCGAGGTGGTATTAGGGTTAAGAATATACTAAGCCCTTTCTTCTCCTAGGCATTGTAAGGGACGACTAAGAAAAAACCTTAACAATATATTGATATGAGCATTATATTTACTGATAGCCATTGGGCTATCTCGAAAATCATCATCAGAGTCATCTTCAAAAATACTAGACTAAAATAAGTTAAAGTCACGATAGCCGAGTGGTTGGCTGGTCGGAATTTCGAGTCAAGAGATCCGAGTTCGATCCCCAGGTGGCAGGCTCGTACGAATTACATCGTCGGCTTGGATATTGAGACTGCGACAGGCTCACCACCTGTTACGTTGTCCCAAAAATATCTTCGGTGGAAGGTGTGGAATTATCTAGACCTCTATCTACCCGTGTTGGGAATTGCGTGAAGATATGATAAGCAAACCTGTGAAAGGGCAGCAGCGTCTAAGGTGCAATATATCTGGTACAAAAGCCAACGTTCTGCAGTGAATTTTAACATGCTGCCATGTATTTGTGCATGTATGTATAACATTTATATTTGTAATAACAAAACAGAGTCCCGAGAATAGGGAGAATATAACTGTAATTTGCTAGTCGATACGGTAAGTGGTTTCGCAATATTATGGAAATTATTATTTGCTATGCTTTGCTTTGTCCACAAACAGAGTGTTTAATTATCATATCTTAGAAGCGGTATATTGCTTTGAACGTTCTTCTTTCACTAGAATTAGGTTTATTTAATATTAAAATATTATTATTTATTTCACCTTATTTTATTCCTTAATAGCAAACTATTAAGAAATAAAGTGAAGCTAAGGGTTACGGATTTGAATTCCGCTAAGACTGTGTACTCAAGTCTTGGATTTTTATATTTATATATGAACTATTTAAACATATGTATATTGTATGTATATGAAATTATATCTATATTAACATATGTACAGATACAGGCTCACATACAGTCACGTTGTCGCAAATAAGCTTTGGTGAAAAGTGGGTCGAATTGACTTTAGTTGGTAAGCCTGGCGCCGTTTTATATATCCAAGTTAATGGTAGAAATCATACATAATTTTTTATTATTAATTCTTCTTTGAATTGAAATGTCATCACTCCATTTCCAATACAGGGGTAGACATAGGTCTAGACAATTAATTCCCTTCGATCCAACTTCCACCGAAGAATTTTTGGACTATAATATTATTGAAGGGTTATTTCGATTTATAGCAATGAAATCGAGATAATCCTTCAGTAATATTTTACTAACTTGACAAAAAAATCCCATAATTCATCTTCACGCCATTCCCTATACAGTGGTAGACAGAGGTCTAATCTAGACAGTTAAGTCCTTTGGACCCACCTTCCATCGTCACAACGTGACATGTGGTGCGCCCGTCGTCTTATCTATATGTAACATCGGAAACCATAATTTTATTGTCTTATTATTAATATTTATTGTCTTATTATTTATTATAAACATTAATTTCATTATAATTATAATTTAAATGTAAATACAAAACACTTCTTCTCGCACGTAATATGCTTAAAAAATAAGGGATAAAAAGTTTTTGCTTCACGTATACACACGCAATTTATTTCAGTAGTTATTATAGAAAATTAAAACACAAGGCATTATCCTCTGTAAACAGATTTTAACTTCAGTCTACCCACAAAGTCTGTTACATTAGTGAACGTGAATGGAGGGACTGTGTTCTAGGTAAACTTGTTACACTAAAGCCGACTTGAAGTGGCGCATTCAATTTGAAACCTCGCTCTTCCACATACTATTAATGTAAACCTATAACAGTAAACAAATATGAATGTGTCTTTTTTTCTAAATTTCGTATAACAAACTCATAATTAAAACTATAATATGCTATTGAAATGCCAGATTTTTCAATGTTGTCATTACAGATTTTTGACTTTATGAAATACTATTGTACACTATCCAATAACACAGACGAACAAAACAAGTATTGATGATATCCGTAAACGAGTGAATATACACACTGGTTTCTATGGTATCGCAATCTTTGATAGATTGCGATACCATAGAAACTCTCGGGTTTGATTCCCGGGCGGGTCGATGTAGAGAACAACTTTTTCTACATTGTCTGGTTGGTACGTTCGTTATTCGATAACACTAGTGCTTTAGCGATCACAGCAATGTATGTGATGGATAAAGGCCTCTCCCGTTAGATAAGATTTATCATTATCGACCAGTTTTAGTAGTCCCGAAACACCTTGTATATTTGTGCTTTTGCCCCACCAGGCTGCTTAATGTAAGTGGGTTATTTTTATGGTTGCCTCACCATCTATCGATAGGTATTTGACATACTTTGCCCCTAGTAGCGCCTTCCTATACACACGGTATGAAAAAGGGGAGAACCTCGCGACTGAACCTCTTATTTACCTGAACAGGCTTATAAATACTTATACAAACATAATACGTGACGACCTGTGAAATCCACAGCTAATCATAGACATTGCCCATAAGGGCAGAGCTAGATAATAATTGTGTCCTTAATCCTGAAATTGGAGAAGTATCCCAGGAATATTGTGTCAATAATAGCCTTATGTCGGTTTCTTAATACGTCTTATATATTAGACGTGATTTTTCTTTTAAATTTTGTTAAAGTTTGATCATGAACATGATAAAGCCTATATTGCCTTAAAATTACAAATAAATCTACATATTAGAATTTTTTGTATATCTTATTCATCTCAGAAACTAACTGGTAGAGAATGAGAGAGAGTGCCATCAGACTTTACGTCCGCCTTAAGGTATACGCTTTAAGGTGCAACAATAAAGAATAAATAAATAGATAAAAATAAACCTCTAAAATTGGGTCACAATTATGGCAAAAATATCCCGTAACGAACATTAAAATATAGACAACTTGACTTCTTCTAATTTTAAGCAAATGTTTTTATATAGAGATAAATCTACATATTTGAATTTTGTGTTTACTCATACCAGAAACAAACTGATAAAGAATGAGAGAGAATGCCACCAGGCTTTATGTCCGCCCACACTTTAAGGTGTAACAATAAAGAATAAATAAATAGATAAAAAATAAACCTCTAAAATTGGTTCACAGTTAAGACAAAAATATCACGTTACGAACATTAAGATATAGACAACTTGACTTTTTCTAATTTTAAGCAAATGTTTTATATAAAATATTTTATAAGCAGTTAAGTTAATTAATCAATATGTATATATATGTTCGAAGATGAAGATATTTATTTAATTTTTCTTATCATGTCAACTTCAAATTGAATAAAACGAAAGCTTCTTTTTTATTTTAACGAGCTCTCTGTTTATAAAAAGTTGACAAACCAATAGCCTAGTTGGTAGTGAATCAGCCTTCAAAGGTTCAAATCCGGCTTAATGCAAATATTTGTATAATGAATATTAATATTTATACTCGAGTCTAGAATATTTAAATGTATATATGAATATTTATCTAAATAAATATATATATATATATATATATATATATATATATATATATATATATATATATATATATATATATATATATATATATATAAATATATATATATATATATATATATATATATATATATATATATATATATATATATATATATATATATATATATATATATATATATATATATATATATATATATATATATATATATATATATATATATATATATATATATATATATATATATATCTATGTAAGTATATTGTAGCGTTATCTTGGACACTTAGGTGGTGATGAGCCTCTCACCTTATCAAAAAATAGGCTTTGGTATAAGGTAGGTGAAAGGACTTAATTGTCAAGTCCTCTGTCTACATACAGTATAAGGAATTTGAATGAAGATATTTATTCATTTATTTCATTTATAACGAATTGTAATCCAGCCATCTAATTTTTGATTAGCTTTAACCACTCGGTTATCCATATATTTGTTAAAAAAACACAGAACTTTATGAAATACTATTGTACACTATCCAATAACACAGACGAACAAAACAAGTATTGATGATATCCGTAAACGAGTGAATATACACACTGGTTTCTATGGTATCGCAATCTATCAAGTCTCGGGTTTGATTCCCGGGCGGGTCGATGTAGAGAACAAGTTTTTCTACATTGTCTGGGTGGTACGTTCGTTATTCGATAACACTAGTGCTTTAGCGATCACAGCAATGTATGTGATGGATAAAGGCCTCTCCCGTTAGATAAGATTTATCATTATCGACCAGTTTTAGTAGTCCCGAAACACCTTGTATATTTGTGCTTTTGCCCCACCAGGCTGCTTAATGTTAGCGGGTTATTTTTATGGTTGCCTCACCATATATCGATAGGTATTTGACATACTTTGCCCCTAGTAGCGCCTTCCTATACACACGGAATGAAAAAGGGGAGAACCTCGCGACTGAACCTCTTATTTACCAGAACAGGCTTATAAATACTTATACAAACATAATACGTGATGACCTGTAGAAATCCACAGCTGATCATTGACATTGCCCATAAGGGCAGAGCTAGATAATAATTGTGTCCTTAATCCTGAAATTGGAGAAGTATCCCAGGAATATTGTGTCAATAATAATAGCCTTATGTCGGTTTCTTAATACGTCTTATATATTAGACGTGATTTTTCTTTGCTTTATATATATATATATATATATATATATATATATATATATATATATATATATATATATATATATATATATATATATATATATATATATATATATATATATATATATATATATATATATATATATATATATATATATATATATATATATATATATATATATATATATATATATATATATATATATATATATATATATATATATATATATATATATATATATATATATATATATATATATATATATATATATATATATATATATATATATATATATATATATATATATATATATATATATATATATATATATATATATATATATATATATATATATATATATATATATATATATATATATATATATATATATATATATATATATATATATATATATATATATATATATATATATATATATATATATATATATATATATATATATATATATATATATATATATATATATATATATATATATATATATATATATATATATATATATATATATATATATATATATATATATATATATATATATATATATATATATATATATATATATATATATATATATATATATATATATATATATATATATATATATATATATATATATATATATATATATATATATATATATATATATATATATATATATATATATATATATATATATATATATATATATATATATATATATATATATATATATATATATATATATATATATATATATATATATATATATATATATATATATATATATATATATATATATATATATATATATATATATATATATATATATATATATATATATATATATATATATATATATATATATATATATATATATATATATATATATATATATATATATATATATATATATATATATATATATATATATATATATATATATATATATATATATATATATATATATATATATATATATATATATATATATATATATATATATATATATATATATATATATATATATATATATATATATATATATATATATATATATATATATATATATATATATATATATATATATATATATATATATATATATATATATATATATATATATATATATATATATATATATATATATATATATATATATATATATATATATATATATATATATATATATATATATATATATATATATATATATATATATATATATATATATATATATATATATATATATATATATATATATATATATATATATATATATATATATATATATATATATATATATATATATATATATATATATATATATATATATATATATATATATATATATATATATATATATATATATATATATATATATATATATATATATATATATATATATATATATATATATATATATATATATATATATATATATATATATATATATATATATATATATATATATATATATATATATATATATATATATATATATATATATATATATATATATATATATATATATATATATATATATATATATATATATATATATATATATATATATATATATATATATATATATATATATATATATATATATATATATATATATATATATATATATATATATATATATATATATATATATATATATATATATATATATATATATATATATATATATATATATATATATATATATATATATATATATATATATATATATATATATATATATATATATATATATATATATATATATATATATATATATATATATATATATATATATATATATATATATATATATATATATATATATATATATATATATATATATATATATATATATATATATATATATATATATATATATATATATATATATATATATATATATATATATATATATATATATATATATATATATATATATATATATATATATATATATATATATATATATATATATATATATATATATATATATATATATATATATATATATATATATATATAATTAGGGGAGGGGAGAGGAAGGGAAGAGAACATTTACGAAATGCTAAGATTTAAAAAATATACTCAAATTTGATATGAATACAAACTACTCAAACAGAATGATCTCAGTAAATCAACAAACGACGTTCCTACATACGACTCATACTTATGACCATAAATACGGTTTCTTTTCCTCGCCAATAAAGTAATAATTCAGAAATAAACAAGTATACTTTTAGTATCAAACGATCCTGGTTAACGGTAAATTTGTCAAACAATCCGTGAAAATTCCTAAGCACTCCTTTATGGACCTTGCTTTGAAACATGGGCAGCTATTCGTAATATTTATTAAAAAGCTACTTTGATGCTTATTTCTTTCCAATGTATTTCATAAATTTATTTAAGTCAGGTACGAATATAATTTTTACGACACATTTTTCTATCCGTGGGTGTCTTAAGAAGGAATTAAAGTAAATGGCTTGGAATATCGTAATTGGAACCGACAAATAACGGGATAACCTATCTCGAAAATATCCGAACAGTATGGCTGTATGAGATAAATTTGTAGATAAATGCATTTTAAAAATAAATTTTAACGTTAAGCCTTTAATCGGTAATAAATTAGAGTTAAAAAACCTATTATGCAGCCTAATTATAAAACTTCGTATGTTTATTTTTAACACAAAAGTACAGGAAACTTTGAAATTCCAATGATGAAGGTTATTCTCTCTTTTATCGTTGTAATACCAATAATAAAATACACCTAATAACATAAGTTTAATCTTCACGCGTTCTTAATCAGAGATTCAGGCAAATTTTAATCCTTTAACGGGATCTTATTTTGGGACAACATGACAGGTGGGGACTCTGTCGCCATCTCGGTGTCCAAGCAGGCGTATATAAAATGGTATAGGGTTATATTTATAACAACTTTTCGTTTTGTATCTTGCGTGTTCTGTAATTAATATATCTGACTACTTATATCAAATTTTGTCCATTTGATGATAAGTTTCCGTGGTGTAGCGGTTATCACATCTGCCTAACACGCAGAAGGCCCCCGGTTCGATCCCGGGCGGAAACATATTTTTTGTAGCCATAATCCAAATTAGTTTGAAATATTATTTTGAAATGTGTATAATGGCACCGCCATTTTACCTCACTTCTATTAATATTGTGAAGTGTATCTGGTTCAGGGTTTTATTTTCCACTTTTAACGTCAAGAGCGAACCCAGAGCATTCGACCAAAGGAGGCTTTACCTCCAAACCCAATTCTATTTAATCTCTGATTTTTACAAAAAAAAATTTTGTGATTATTCATCATCATATTTTACTAATATATAATAATTTTGTAGTGATATTTAAACATTTAATACTTTAAGTTACCTACATGCGATCTGAAAAAGTGCACTGATAAAAAAACTGCTCTTTACGCCTATTATGCGCGCGCTTATGCTTGGCTTCATTACGGCATTATAATATGGGGAAAATGCGATAGCGCGAGATATAAAGAGACTATTCCAGTTACAAAAAAGATGTCTTAGAATAATAGTTCATATTGATAAAATGATAAGTTGCAAACAATATTTCTTCGAATTAAAGTTATTATTATAAAATGCATCTTTTTCCAAAATATTCTCATCCAAAAAATCTGAGACCACAATATAGACTAGACAGACCATTTTCTTCATTAAAATTGTTTCATTCAGGTCCTTATACAATGTCAATTAAAGTTTACAACAAGTCACCTCCAAAAGTATAAATTATTATTAAAAAGTTATTTAATTAAAAAAATGTTATAACTCATTATCTGAATTCCGTGAAGAACAATTTTAAACTGTAATGAAACTACTTGTTAATTACGTCCCTTTAAAATGTTATTACAATTGTTATTACGACTTATTATAGTGGTTAAATAGATTTTTGTTGTTTTAGTTTTAATAATAATGAAACATAGTTTTATTACTAAGTTAATAATAACATAAAAATTAATTAGGTTGAGAATGAGATATAGGTATAGATTTTTTATTATATACCAATATTTACTAATAATACAAATTTAGTTTTAAGATTTAAAAACTGTATAAGAAATTGCTGTGCCCTATCCGGGTTCATGTTGATACGAACATGTTATTTTAAAAACCTTCTGTACATAATTTCTAACCCTTACTAACAATTGTATATTTATTTAGTACATATTTCAATAATGTATTCAATTGCGACGTATTGAATACAATATACAACACTGCACTGCATTCACTGAAGTATGTTATTTATATCAGCGTGTCATTTTATTTTAATTACGTACAGTAGAAGATTATAATTAGTTAAATTGTTTATGTTTTTGCAAATAATAAATATTAAATACCCAATTGAGTACCATTTTATTTTTATATTGGTTTTGGTATTTTAAAATAACTTTATTACAATCTTAAATCATTTCACAATTATCTATATTTATGCATGACTATTCAATATTGTGTAATATTATATGTAATATTCAATATTGACATCATGCAATATTCAATTTGAAACACTATTTGCTATTCGCAATTTGAAGGCGCTAAAATTAATTGCTTAAAGTCAAGATAGCCGAGTGGTTGGGTGGTCGGAATTTCGACTCAAGAGACCCAAGTTCGATCCCCAGATGGCAGCCTCGTAACAATTGGTTTTTTAAAAAAAACTTATGTACGAATTATATCGTTGGCTTGGACATAAAGACGACGAGGGGCTCACCACCAATCACGTTGTCCCGAAAATATATTCGGTGGAAGGTGGGTCAAAGGGACTTAATTGTCAAGACTAAATCTCTTCCCCTGTATTGGGAATTGAGTGCGGATATTTATTTATATAATATTAATAATAATATTAATATCTAATAGGTGTAAAAATTCCTAGTCTGAAGATTAAAAGAGCAGTACCTCCCTTACATAAGTAAGTATCTAACTTTGTTAGGGTACTTCCTCACCAGGTAGCTCCACTAAGACAACATACGTAAATTATTAATCTGCTGCTTTTACTTTGTTGTGATACACCAAACTTACGGTGTTTCCCCCGTATAGCAACTTACGAGTAGAACATTTATTTCCACTCGTCACATACAAACTCGATCATGAATTGCGGCATTAAGTAAGAAATAAAAAATAAAGAAAATTTATGTATTATTTGTTTTTAAAAATAAATTATTGGCGTTTTAGAAAAATTTTAATCAGCAAAAAGGTTTGTAATTTAATTATCTATTGTAGACTATTATTCCACATTATATTTTCTTTTCTATATTATTTCTTTTTATAGCCCTTCGAGTAACTCTGCATTTCGAAATAAAGCTACATCGTTAAGTTTTTTATTTATTATGTACAAAGACAAGAACTCATGTTTTCTAATCACAACCCCAACAGAGTTGTTACTCGGCCAATTTGTCTCGACCTAACATTAAAAAAATGAATGTTTATTCTTGTATGTAAGTAACAGTGGTTAATTGGATACTGGATATTGGATATAGTGGATAATTTCTTCGATTAATTAAATGAGTTTTGTATTCCGGCTCACATTCCTCTAGACAATGCAGTAATAATAAATATCTTCACGCAATTCCCAATACAGGGTTAGACAGAAATCTAGTCCAGACAATTAAGTCCCTTCGACCCACCTTCCACCGAAGATATTTTTGGTGAGCCCGTCGCCGTCTTTGTGTCCAAGCCGACGATGTAATTCGTACATAAGTTTTTTTTTTTTTTTTGAAAAACCCATTGTTACGAGCCTGCGACCTGGGGATCGAACTTGGGTCTCTTGACTCGAAATTCCGACCACCCAACCACTCGGCTATCGTGACTTCTATGCAGTAAATATGCAAATACTCAATATTTCGAAATATATCAAAGTCTTCTTATCATAAATATGAGACTATATTATATAGTATAATGCGTCGAAACTACGAACCTATTCATAAATCAAGTACATTTCTTTATGCATATTCACCAAGTTTCCGTGGTGTAGCGGTTATCACATCTGCCTAACACGCAGAAGGCCCCCGGTTCGATCCCGGGCGGAAACATATTTTTTTACATATTTAAACTTAGTAAAAATGCATAACAGAAAAAGATTCTTATACAAAAAAAAATTAATAGTGATTAAATTCCATTTTTAATTTATTGCAGTTATGTGATAAGCTGATTTGTGAATAAGTGATTGATTAGCCAAGATAGCGATAATCATATTCGATAATGACACCAAATTGGAATTTAAATCAGGAACATCGAGTTCGATTTCTCGCTGGAAGGCCTATGTGGTTTATTACAACCTATACGATTTGTATCTTTACCTTAGACAATGAGATATCATATTTATCTCCTTCACCTACTTCATCTCATCTCTGCATCACCCAAAGGTAGACTCCTAGAAAATGCCTCAGACATTAAGACTACTAATACATTAAAGGTATGAAGCTTTATAAATAAATAAAATAAATAAATAAGACGACTACTGGCTCACCAACTGTCAAGTTGTCCCAGATAAACTTATGTATGTATACTTTATTGTACACCACAATAATCATAACAAAAATGAAATAAAAAATTAAACTGAAGAAATAAAAAACTTAAGAATAAATACAATAAGGCGGCCTTATCGCTAAAGAGCGATCTCTTCCAGACAACCTCAGGCTAGAAAAGACTTAAGGACAGTGGGAGGTGGTCTGTATTTATAATAAACTTACATGCAAATATCTAAGTAAACTAAACCGATATATTTTATTAATATAATGTTGGGTGCTTATGTGCTATTTAAACTGTTAATTAATTATGAATATAATTTTGCATTAATTTTTTTTTTTAATTTTTGTACATTTTGGTGATCGGAATTCGAGTCACTCAACCAGAATTCGATCCCTAGTTTATAGATTCATACCAATGGGTTTTATCAAAAATCATGTACTATCGGTTTTGATATAAAGACGGCGACAGGCTCTCCACGTCACGTTACCCCAAAAATAAATAGCTTTGGTGGAAGGTGGGTCGAGAGGCCTTAATTGTCTAGACCTCCGTCTACCCCAGGATTGGGAATGGCGGGATAAGTTATAACAATATTTATGATTTTAAAAACAATGGAAAGAGGTGAAAAAGAAAAAGGAAGCATCTTCCGTGTGCTTACTCTATCGCTTAACTGGACAAAAGAAACAAAATTCCATGTCTGCGAAAAATAAATTTTAAAACTTTCACAAACTAGATTTAATGATGATGAGCATAGCTGCGGTAAAATGGCGCAATATTGCCGGCGCTTCTCATAGAGAAATTTTAATGTAATCAGCTTTCTTTGTGCGGGAATATCAAAGGCTCTCAATTTTTATCCAGGATTATGAAAGTATTGCTTGATTATAATGCCTAGGTTTCTACCGTATATTTTATTTTTAAAATTTTAATATTTTTAAAGAAACCATTTCATTTCATTATTCTTAGCATCATAGTCTGCAATAGTCTTGCGGACTTAAGGGTGAAATGTGAAACAAAATTAATTTATTATATAACTCCATATGATACTTAATTTCGAAAAAAGGACCTTCTTTCCTTTCTTTGTAGCGAATTCTTGAGGACTCTTGATAAGCTGTAAAGGAGAAGAAGAAGAAGTTTTCGTAAACTAAGTGGGAAACTATCTGACAGTCTACCTTGTAAAAAGTGTCAACTGGAGGCCATTGGCACCTTTAAAAACTTACTGGAGACTTTATTACCTACGAGGAGTAGAATGGTAAGATTACATAAATAAATAAATACATAAAGAAATAAACATTCATACCTACATAAATACGGACAACATCACATACATTGTTCTGATTCCGAAGTAAGCAGCTTAAGTACTTGTATTATGGGATCAGTAAGAACGAAAGTAGCACAAACACCCAGACCCGAGAAGATGTAGAAAAATTGTTTTCTACATCGACCCGAGCGAGAATCGAACCCGGGACCTCAGAGCTGGCGACACTATGAAAACCGGTGTGCACGCTACTCGTCCACGGAGGTCGTTAAACACACTAGTACCTCGTGTACGTTTCACATAGTTCCTAATTACACTATCCACTGTCAGTCGCCATTTAAGTGTCCAAGCCCAAAATTACAAATCAAACATGCTCCTACCCGTTAGCCAAGTTTGCTAGTGATCCTGGCTTCAACCTTGCAGTCTGAGCTTGACATCCCACTAGGAGCAAAAATTTCTAAGTGCTTACATTTATGTGATGAATATGTGGGTGAAAGAGAGATAAAGAGAGAGAGAGAGAGAGAGAGAGAAAGAGATTATGTTTGTACTCGACACATAGATATTTAAATTTATACGAACTCTACTTATGTTTGATTTATCGCTGATGTTACTTTAGCTTGGACACTAGGACGGGGAAAGGCCTGTCACGTTGTGCCAAATGCTTCGAAGAAATGAATTCGATTCGATGAATTCGGTCGGCGAAGGGTCAAAACGACACCAGTATTGGGAGATATTACTGAGATTGGATACAGATTACTTTATAAGTAATCTGAGCTAATCTAATCTCATAGTGGCTAAGTGTTGAAATCCATTTCAACTTCACTTCGTAAATTTGTATATAGAGTAAGTAAATTGTGAAGGATTCTGGACGATCTATGGAATCTAATAACTGCCATTACAAGATTAAGCTTAGTTCCAAAATGTGTCACTATTCTAATTGAAACTATTAATACTTAAAATACATTCTCGTACGTAATATAGAGAGGGCAAGGTTATAATATATATTTCTTTAAATTAGGGCCGCTGTTCGCAAAAGAAATTTTAATTCTATTTTTGCGGTATAACAGAAGATCTTTCCAAAAGTGTATTAAGATTATACATATATAACATAAATCGACTCTGAAATAGTGGTTGAATAAAATCAATTTAGAGAATTCTTTGAAACAGGTGATATTCTTATCTTTTTACAAAAAATGCCCTAATATTATTATTACATTACATTTGAACTTTAGATATTAAGATATGTATTCAGATAATAAGTTTATCTGAATTACGATATGTATTCAGATTGTTAAAATGAGTTGTATGAATGAAATTATAATATCCTGCCATCTATCCAACCGATATTACACTAATATAACTTACTGCTAGGTTACAATTGGTTTACATGTAGTTCTTATAAGGAACACTAGATGTCACTGTTTTGTTTTTTTATCTTAATAAAAATAAACAAAAAACACGAGGGCTATTATTACTATTGCATTTAATTCTTAATCCTATTAGTATAATACAGTTTTCCGTACATTTTCTTCAACTATAAATAAACTCAACTCCTTAAAAGGATCTAAATAGTTCATAATTTTTTTACTAGATGGCAGTTTATATATACTTCTGTCATAAAGCCAAAAGGGTAGTTACGATGACCCTATATCTCTGAAATCTATATCACTTTGGTTAACGCTTATTATTCCAATCAATCTTTCTTAACTTCTCAATGGTCAGTAAAAGTCCACTCCAGGACATAGGCCTCCCCATCAAGGACGATTTGTCAATATCGCCACGCTTGGCGAGCGGATTGACGATCATAGTACCAGCCACCGTAGACCAGCCTTTAGACCAGCACCTATGACGTTAGTGCCTGTTACTGTACCGGTTTATTTGAATCTGGTATTTTTCTAGATGGTTGTACAGTCGGTAGCCATTACTGATTTCAAAAGTTCCTTCCTTCCAAACTTTCCAATGCTTTTGAAAGAGATAAGACAGAGACTTATTTGAGAAATATTTAAATAAGATTGATATTAAAATATTTTTAAAATTATTTTTAAAAAATTGGGTTTTCTTGAGAAAAATTGCTTTATTTTCTTTAAACTAAAAGAAATTGATATTTTTAAAAATTACAGGACTTTGACGCTAGAGCGAGATATGGTAAAGTATACAACTATTAGTCGAGAGACCCGACTTCGATCCCCAAGTACCAATGAGTTTTCAAAAAACTTATGTACGAATTTCATGTATTGTCTGAAGTATATATATATATATATATATATATATATATATATATATATATATATATACATATATATATATATATATATATGTATATATATATATATATATATATATATATATATATATATATATATATATATATATATATATATATATATATATATATATATATATATATATATATATATATATATATATATATATATATATATATATATATATATATAGATATATATATATATATATATATATGTATATATATATATATATATATATATATATATATATATATATATATATATATATATATATATATATATATATATATATATATATATATATATATATATATATATATATATATATATATATATATATATATATATATATATATATATATATATATATATATATATATATATTTAATAAATAATAAAATGAATAAATTCTTAATTAATTAATTTAAGTTTATTAATTAAATGAATCACATCTAATTTTATACATTAAACTATGCAAAAAATAGTCACAAAAAAGATACAAGGAACTATTTTCTTCTCACAGTTAACTAGCTCGTGGCAAGGCTAACAACTAAACACTGCATGATATAATTACTAATTCAACATTTATAGAACCCTCTTCAAAAGTAATAATACGAGCAGATAATATTTTAAATATTCGAGTCTTGAATTATTAAAGTAGCAGTAAATACAAGTTTTGTAGTAAATCTCTATTAATATTACGAATTATCTCTTGATATATGTTTCAAAAAAAGGTATGAATTATGAGGTAAATGTTGCACTCGATTGATTGTTTACATAGTTTTTCAATGTAATATTATGCATCTTCAATATTATACACATAATTAATGTATTATAAAAGAAAATACTTGAAATTAAAAAACAAACTAAATGCGAACTGAACCAATAAGGGAAATATATAATTTAGGGAAAATAATAAACGTGGTGTGGTAACGACGTAAGAATATGTTGCGCTCTTTTCCCGTTAGCAAGTAAGAGAATTCTTTAATTCAGTAATAACAATAGAAAGTTTGCTTAAACATCTCGAAAAATACCAGAGCAATATAAAACTGACCAGTGACAGGCAGCATCTAAGGTACGGGATATTTGATGTATATATTCATGAAATATTTTTTTTCTTTAAAATTCCACCACTGCAGGACAAAGGCCTGTCCTGTTAAAAGCGTTGCGATTTACCATAATCGCCATAGTTGGCAATCGGATCGGATCTTGGAATCGGATAGTACTACGCATCTTGCACTTTCATCGTCGTATCGTCATCCTGGTAGCCAATGGAATTTCCAAGGTTTTCCCTTAGTTGCATCTTATAACACATCTTATAAAAGATATATAAAAAGATATATAAAAAGATATATAAAAAGATATATAAAAAGATATATAAAAAGATATATAAAAAGATATATAAAAAGATATATAAAAAGATATATAAAAGATATATAAAAGATATATAAAAGATATATAAAAGATATATAAAAGATATATAAAAGATATATAAAAGATATATAAAAGATATATAAAAGATATATAAAAGATATATAAAAGATATATAAAAGATATATAAAAGATATATAAAAGATATATAAAAGATATATAAAAGATATATAAAAGATATATAAAAGATATATAAAAGATATATAAAAGATATATAAAAGATATATAAAAGATATATAAAAGATATATAAAAGATATATAAAAGATATATAAAAGATATATAAAAGATATATAAAAGATATATAAAAGATATATAAAAGATATATAAAAGATATATAAAAGATATATAAAAGATATATAAAAGATATATAAAAGATATATAAAAGATATATAAAAGATATATAAAAGATATATAAAAGATATATAAAAGATATATAAAAGATATATAAAAGATATATAAAAGATATATAAAAGATATATAAAAGATATATAAAAGATATATAAAAGATATATAAAAGATATATAAAAGATATATAAAAGATATATAAAAGATATATAAAAGATATATAAAAGATATATAAAAGATATATAAAAGATATATAAAAGATATATAAAAGATATATAAAAGATATATAAAAGATATATAAAAGATATATAAAAGATATATAAAAGATATATAAAAGATATATAAAAGATATATAAAAGATATATAAAAGATATATAAAAGATATATAAAAGATATATAAAAGATATATAAAAGATATATAAAAGATATATAAAAGATATATAAAAGATATATAAAAGATATATAAAAGATATATAAAAGATATATAAAAGATATATAAAAGATATATAAAAGATATATAAAAGATATATAAAAGATATATAAAAGATATATAAAAGATATATAAAAGATATATAAAAGATATATAAAAGATATATAAAAGATATATAAAAGATATATAAAAGATATATAAAAGATATATAAAAGATATATAAAAGATATATAAAAGATATATAAAAGATATATAAAAGATATATAAAAGATATATAAAAGATATATAAAAGATATATAAAAGATATATAAAAGATATATAAAAGATATATAAAAGATATATAAAAGATATATAAAAGATATATAAAAGATATATAAAAGATATATAAAAGATATATAAAAGATATATAAAAGATATATAAAAGATATATAAAAGATATATAAAAGATATATAAAAAGATGCATATATTCATGAAATATTTTTTTTCTTTAAAATTCCACCACTGCAGGACAAAGGCCTGTTAAAAGCGTTGCGATTTACCATAATCGCCATAGTTGGCAATCGGATCGGATCTTGGAATCGGATAGTACTACGCATCTTGCACTTTCATCGTCGTATCGTCATCCTGGTAGCCAATGGAATTACCAAGGTTTTCCCTTAGTTGCATCTTATAACACATCTTATAAGAAAGAAGATGATGTATTCTTCTGCCAATACAATATGTTATTTCTAAAAAAATAAAAAAAATACCATACAACATATCACTTCTTTGTAAAAAAAGTAATTCACCGATAACTTCATTTGTTTATTATAATTTTATGTGACAAAGTAACTGATTAATAGTTTTTCGCAGATAGGCTCATCACCTGTCACGGTGTCCCAAATAGTTTTCAGACAAAGGTAAGTCGAAAGGACTTAATTGTCTAGACCTTAATCTACCCTGTACTACTATCTCAATACCTATATTTTATATTGGGTGATCGGAATTCGAGTTAAAAGACCCGAGTTCGATCCCCAGGTAGTAGACTCTTACCAATCGGTTTTTTCAAAAACCATTTACCATTTGTATCGTTGGCTTGTACATAAAAACGGTTACGGGCTCACCACCTATCCCCGTTGTCCCAAAAATGTTTTCGGTGAAAGGTGAGTTGAAAGGACTCAATTCTTTAGACCTCTGTCTACCCCAGTATGAATATCTGCTTCAGTACTGGGTAAACGCTTGAAGATAAAAAAAAATATTTATTTATGTTAATGCCAGTCTCTTCAAATCTGAATGTTCGACTAGATGATATATTATTATAGCGCGACGAGACGCGGAGATTCCGAAGCCTCGACCCTGACGAAACTCAACCAACGTTCACTCAAATAGACCTTGGTGTGATATGATTGATGTACAAAATAACGTTAGACTATTATATATTAACATTCGAAAATGTTTTAGAGAACGTCCACGTTCAAAGTCAACTTTTTGTGTTTTGTAACGAGTAACCGTGCGATTACGGCGTAAGAATATACATTTCGATTCTTTCCCGTGGGTGTGGTAAAACGCCACTAAGGGGAAAGTCTTAAAATAAGCTACATCAAATTTCGGAACAATCATTTCAAAAAATACCAGAACAAAATTCAGAACGGCGACGGGCAGTAAGGCCCGTCTCCCCCCTTAGGCTTAAAGGGGTCTGGTGCTGTCCGCGCTAATCCGCTTGCCAAGTGTAAGCCTTACACCAGTAGGGATCTTTTACAAGCCAATTTTATTTAAAATATAGTTGTACGATATAGGGAAAACCTGTCACGTTGTCACAAATATATCTTCAGTTGAAGGTGGTCGAAGGGACTTAATTGTCTATATTGTGAATGGCGTGAAGATACAATAAATTTATGTTTAGAAATTGTATTTATTATTATACATAGCGGCGCTTGTTGTGAGAAAAAGTCTACAAGGGCTAGTACACGCAATAAAATGTACTATTCCAGTAAGGTCAGAATAATAAAACAGATAACATCTAAAACCACAACTCAATGACTTCTTACACAATACAAGTTTACAAATAAATATTCGCAAAATAATATTTTAACGTACTTCCACATAATTGTAAAGCATTATCGGAAATAGGTACCTTAAGTACTTATTAAAATCTCATAACTGTATTTATAACTTACACGTAAAAATGTTGACATACATGTAAAAACGTGTTACTGGAGATGTCGAAATATAATATTATTGTTAAGTAATAGTAAATAAAACATCCTCTGACAGCCCCACAGCGGAGTCAGTGGGTTTTGCGATCACTAATGTTATACATATACAAAAATAAGTTGCTCGTGACTGACGATCAACCCCACGAGTTCTGTAGAACATCACCCAAGTAAAGATTTCATAAGCAAAACTAGAATATATCTCTTGGAAAAGTCACGATGGGCGAGGGGCTGGGTGATCTGAATTCCAGGCAAGAGACTCGTCCAATGAATTTTTCAAAATGCTTATCTACGATTTATATCGTTAGCCTAGACATAAAGACGACGATGGCTCACCTGTCGCGTTGTCCCAAAAAATTTCTTCGGTGGAAGGTCGATCGAAAGGACATAATTGTCTACCTCTGTATTGGAAATGGCGTGAATATATACGTCTCTGGGAAAATTTCCCGTTTATAAAATATTATTGTAATATCTTTATGCATATGTAGACACACTTATGTTGAAGGAACAGCGTAATATTTTTACTAACAGTTTAATAGCAAGGTGCTGAAGGGAGTACACTGCCGAATATAGACCTTCCCTTAAGGAAAGAAGTGAATTGAAGATTGCATAGTATGCGATGCCTAACGCATAAGCCCCCGCTTCTGTTAGATGATCAAAATTCGATTTGAGTATCAATCCGAGAAGAAAGACTCGTACCAATAACTCTTAAATATCACCAATGTATCATCACACCATAGGTTGATTGGTAGAGAATGTCAACAAGCATCAAGTCCGCCATTTGCTGTTTGTGATACGCAATGAAGAATAAATAAATAAATAAAAATAAATAAATGAATATGAGATATGTATCATTAGCTGAGAAGGTGTGAATCTCGCCGTCTCACGCGATGTCCCATATAAACTCCGGTGATATGAAGGTCGAAAGGACTAAATTGTCAAGACCTTTAACTACTCAGGTATAGGTATTATTTAGTGGTTGAGCCACGCATCAGCTTTTGTTGTTGCATGAATGGGCCGGCTCGTCCGGGGAAGTACCACGACCTCACAGAATACCGGCGTGAAGTAGAAGTCTAACAAACATCTGCGTTTCGTCTGGTGAGTGCAGGTAACCGGAGGCCCACATACTCCCCTCCCCCAAACCTGGGGGGGGGAGCACTCTAAGGCCGGCAACGCATCTGCTATACCTCTGGTATTGCGGGTGTTTATGGGTGGCGGTAATCACTTACCATCACGTGAGCCACCTGCTCGTTTGCCTCCCTTTTCTATAAAAAATAAAATAGGGAATGCATGAAGGGGTATAACGAAGAAGGAAAAGGAAGAACGAAGCCCACAATGGATTCCGCGAAAGTATATAAAGTCTTCTTCTTCTCTTTTGATTTCTTGATAAAAATGCATACTGCATATAAAATCAAAATAAAGCTTTACAGTTTAAGTATCATTTATAATTATCTCTTACATTAACGAAGACACATTATAAAAGTAACAAATATTAAATAAAGACTTTCAGTGTAAATCTACCCGAATCTGATGCTTGTTAAAAAATGCGGGAAG
Organism: Sericinus montela; assembly: GCA_029286605.1. Lineage (NCBI taxonomy): Eukaryota > Metazoa > Arthropoda > Insecta > Lepidoptera > Papilionidae > Sericinus > Sericinus montela. Next base: position 768,980 of record JAGSMR010000047.1, read on the forward strand.
ATAAACAGTTTTATTTATAAATTATTAATATATATTAAATATATAATGATTTCAAGACCTCGGTAGATAACATATACACGTAGATAACATATATAACATACGTAGAGTGGCAAATACACCGGTTTTCATGGTATCGCCAGCTCAGTGGTTCTTCAATTCCCTGACGGGTCCATGTAGAAAACCACTTTTTCTACTTTATGTAGTATGTACCACAACATATTTGTTTTATCTTTATGATAAATGAGTAACAAAACATCAGACCGCAGTTCAGGCGGTCACCACAAAGTCTGCTTATTTCTGAACCGCCAAAATAAGAAATTATCTAAGCCAAATATAAAATTCGACCTTAGCGTGACTCCCGCATTTAAGTACCAACGAAACACGTATGACATTGCAAAAAAAAACATAAGTAAAAACAGACAAGCAGACAAGCATTCTTTGTGTACGTCTAGCCGCTGACCTTCACAGTGATGAACGACTTTTTAGTGGGAAAAAAAATGGCGTCCGGTGAATTTACCTAACTTTTTGTCGACACTTCTTAGAATATCAGACCTAAACCTTAGGTAATGCATTCCAGGTTCGAATTATAGCTCCAATATAAAACTTTTAGATGCCATAATTTTTAGCAAGATAATGATCGAAAACTATAGGCGGTCGTATAACTTACGCAATGTTGTCGTTCGTTTTTAGCTACCGACGTTAAAAATGTCCAATTAATTAAAGATGTTTCTAAGAACAAGAGAAACTAACAACTGAAATTGTTGGTTCGATAAATTATTTATTCTGGTATTTTAGAATTGTTAGTGTTTCGAAACTTAATCGAAAGACTATAAAATTGTACTTAACTTGTGAAAGAATATTTCTGTGTCCATTATCATAATCATGGCGGTCTGTACAAGTCCAATGCAGGACCTGGGCCTCTCCCATGCAGTAGAATGATTAATCGCCATGCTTAGATATTATAATATTATTGTTAAGCCATATAGAAAATCACTTACCATCACGTGAACCACCTGCTCATTTGCCTCCCTTTACTATAAAAATAATTAATAATAATTGTGTATCTAAATAAAAAAATATTTAAACGCCATTCCCAATACTTTTTGGGACAACCAGGCTTGACATGTGGTCTGTCGCTATCTTTACGAGGTCAAAGCCGTACATAAGTTTTGAAAAAACCCATTGGTACGAGCGCACTATTTGGGTGTCGAACTCAGGTCTCTTGCAAAATAGTATCTGTGGATAATATTCATATAAGTGACACAGTTATCACAAGGTACTACTCCCTTTTTCCGTAATAAGCAAGTTAGGGACTTCGAAAATGGAAAAACTACTAAGAAAAGGCGGGATTATCATCTCGAAAAATACCAGACTTATATTCAAGAGACTGATAAGAGACCGGTACAAGGTATCTGGTACTGCGATCGCCAACCCACTTGCCAAGTGTGGCAATTATGTTAAACATAAGGATTATTTGATATCATAGCAATAGTAATTGAGTGAGGTCTATGAAAGTAATAATGTTAAGTATTTAATATGTATTAGAATAAATAACGATGGAAAGCTTAAATTGGAAATTAAGTTGACACCTACCTAAGCCTACTTTTACGTTACACCTACCTTAATTTATGCCCACGTGCAAAATTTTTGTAATGAAGGTAGGAGGATGTAATGATGACAAAATGCTGCCTAAATATAATTCGTAGGGAAGAACAACAATTTTAAAGAACTTAACGCGCCATTACTGCGATAGACAGAGGTAGAGTAGACAATTAAGTTCTTTTGATCCATCTTCCACCGGATACATTTCCGGAAACATGAGAGGCGTATCCAGGCGTCGTCTTGAGGTCCAAACTAACGATATAAAACGTACATAAAAAATAAAAAAAAATATCTTCACGCCATTCCCAATACAGGGGTAGACAGAGGTCAAGTCTAGACAATTAAGTCCCTTTGACCCACCTTCCACCGAAGATATTTTCGGGACAACGTGACAGGTGGTGACCCCGTCGCCGCCTTTATGTCCAAGCCAACGATGAAATTCGTACATAAGTTTTTTTTTAAAAACTCATTGGTACTGCCACCTGGGGATCGAACTCGGGTCTCTCGACTCGAAATTCCGACCACCCAACAACTCGGCTATCGTGGCTTAACTTAAAACGTACATAATATACAATAAAAAAATTTTTAATTGCCAATTCATATCAAGAATTCATTTATTGTGTAAAAACTCTTCTCATTCAGAAAAAAATATTATATCTTTTATACTTATTTAAATTATTGATATAAGTTAATACGTAAGTTTTGAAAAATAAAACCATTTATATGAGCCTTGGGGATCGAATTCGGGTCTCTTGTCTCGTATTCAAATCATCCAACCACACGGCTATGGTCATTCACACTGATGAATTAGTTGGCCTTAATAGTATAACATAATAAAAATATATAATATTTTTGTAGCTAGGAGTGAAAAAAATATGGTAAATAGCAGACGTTGAGAAAATACAAACTCTTCAAAACGCTCTAGCCATAAACGTATGATCATTGACGTTCACGACAACCTTGACCCGGAATCCTCACACTAATAATTTATCATAGCAATGATAACTTGTATGTTGCCGATACAAAATAGCTTTTTCGAACTGTTATTTAAAAAACGAAGCCGCTGCGTAATAAAACATAATAGAGACTCGTTTTGCATTTTTATTAAAGATACCAATGAATACGAAATTCATTAATTATTATCGCTATAAAAAGAATGACAGTCGGTAGCCTAGTGGTAATGGCATATGGGTATGTAAGAAAGTGACCCAGGTTCAGGTTAAAAAAAGCAATTTTGATGGAAAAGATCTGAAGAAACCTGCTGTCTGAGAAATATTTATTATTAATATGTTATTTTATGAACGTGTGAAGTTGCCAACATTCGCTGGAGCTGTGTAGCGGATGTTCTTGTGCTGATATCTCTACCTCTTCTCAGCTGGGGTTGTTCACAGGCTGCTTCTTACATTTTTAATTTAAAAAATACTTGCAATACATTACTCATATTCCTATTAACCACTTCAACTAACCATTTTCTTGTATTTGGAGATTTCTACGACTATAGTCAAATGTAGGATATGAACCTGCGACGTCATGTTACACAGACTAAACTGAATAATATTAGGACTTTAATTATACTATTAGTGAAAATTAAATATGAAATTTTTCAATTAAAAGGAAAGAGTTTTCCGTGTTCCACAATTTTACATCAGACAACGAATACGAGCCAACAGTAGAAATTATTTACCATTTAATATTCAATAATTGTATTGTAATAAAAAAGTTAACAACTTGTAACTATTCACATAATGGTGAACGCTTCAGTTGCAGCCCATATACTATTAGTTGAAGCGAGAAAGGTAAGGCATGTTTACCCTTCCACTTTCTAAGACTAAGAATAATGTATTACAGCTGGTGTTTCAAATTGTGGTGCTTTGTATTTTTCAGTTGATGCACAAAGTTATTGGCAGTGACGTTTGGAAACAGAAATATGTGGGATTGTAGCACCTTCCATAAGTACCACCTATTAAATTATGAAATACACTATTTCACCTAAAATTTACCTTGAGGTACAACCTACACGTTTTAATTCGGAGTACAAATATAGCCTCGAACAGATACAGCTGTTAAAAAACAATTGCTTTTTTATAGTTACGTGTACAGCTAGAATATTACTTTCAGTACTTCGTATATTAATACTTGTTTCTTAGTTATTAAATCTTAGTTTAACAAAATCGAAAACGAGGCATTTTGTAGTTTCTATTAATAAGAATAGAAAAACGTTTTATTACAAAGAAAGAATCATAAATAAAATATGCATAATGGGTTTACTATTGCATTTATCTGTTATATTGATGAATTGTATACAATAAAAATGCCATATTTAAACCATAAGGAACTTAGAGTCATTGTATACATAGTTGTATTGACACTTTATTTTTATAGCTTAAATTCCTTTCCAGGGAACAAGTGGTATAATAATTTGCATCTTTAGCATTGTTAGATATTAGAACAGGTTCTATAATAGTGTAAACTTTGATTGTATCTTACTAGATCAATTATACGATAGCTGCAAATGCGCAAGGTTTTATTTTGTGTTATTGAATGGTGTACACTATACAACTATCAAACATATAATATTTTATTTGCAGAAGCAGATTGATATGCGTAAATTTTTAATTAATTTTTTTTAAAACAAATGAATGTAAATACGAGCGCATCAAAACAATTTTACTCCTAAAATATATCGCCATAATATATACCCGTATAAACTGTACCGTTCTCTTGGACTTTGAGACGGCGATACGTTCATCGTTTATCACGTTTGTCCTATAGGCTTCGTTGAAAGGTCGGACGATGGGACTCATTTGTCTAGACCTCAGTCTACCCTATTTCTGACAAAATGCGTAAAAAGAATATTAACTGGATGCACTTCGCTTCCGGAGTTTAAGTAGAATTGGAAGTCATAACAAAGGTTTCCCTCAATCGCTGTAAAGGTATTTACATTCAACTGAATAAAAACTCGATCATGCCCCTTGAAACGAAATATTTTAATTGTATTTTAATAATGATAATTTGTTTAATTACATAAAAGTGGCTCTAGAAAATTGGTAATAAAAAATAAGTGTTTTTATATTCTTTTTTCATATCTTCACGAAAATTCCCGTACTGTGATATGTCCATGACAACACATGAAGTACTTTTCACCCAGATTACCCGAATATTTTTATTATTACTACTTTTTATATTTAAAAGAAACAGTTGCTGTAAATTGAATGTTATTTTATTAATGTGTTTTTCGCTATTTGAAGTCTAATCGTATTATGCTGCAATTGTTTGTGAATCTGTGCGGGAATGGAGAATGTCAGTTGAAAGTCAGAAACAATTGACTTTTGATTTCGTGTAATTGTACCATGTGTATGTTGCCAAGGTGTTATCGACTTAAGAACCAGCCACCGACTTTTTTTCCGTAAACCTCGTACGAGGCGACTATAAAGCAAAGTCTTAATCAGCGTCTAGGGTGTCTGAGTGCTGAGATAGCCAAGCGTGGTGATGTCAAATCCTCCTTACGCCAGAAGTCCTGCAATGTACTTTTACACACCATTATCTATCAAAGTAAGTTAGCAGCCCAGTAAATTTGTAGTAAAAGAAAAATGTTTTAAAAGTGATAAACATTCTGTATATACGAATATGAACATTTCAAAGGTGTATATGTATTTATAAACATTTATCTATGTAAATATATATGTATGCATAAAAATATTGTAGCTTAAGCTTGGATATTAATACTGTGAGTGGCTCAACACCAATCACTTTGTCCCAAATAAGCTTCGATTAAAAGTGGGTCGAAAGGACGTTGTCTAGACTTCTGTTTACCTCATTATGGGAAATTACGTGAAGATATATAAAAATAAAAATTCGAAATATATTCCAAATCATTAGAGTAATTTCCGAGTCACAAATGTATGAATTTATATTTATAAGGGATAAGCTCGTTTAAAGTTATAAGAGAAGATACATTCGTAACAGCAGTTTTAATATATTAATAGATCTGAAGTTTGTTTTGCGAGAGTTGAAAGATTTTATGCATTTACCAACTTTGCCTATTTGGTATGATTAAATTTTACATAAACAATAATATAATTTATGATATAATAGAATTATGCGTTAATTTCTCCTCGCATATTACACACAATCTGCCTTTAAAACTAAACATAAATTAAGAATTATACAGGTAGAATGTTTTAGTCTCATATACATATTAAATGTTATCATTATCATTATCGTCCAACAACTTTTTATAATATGTCAATTGGACATGATTATGCGATACGAATAAAATTTAGCAATTTTAACTTTCATCTATCAGGCAACTGCGCTTATTTTATAATTTAATAACTTAAACATGATAGTCGCTAATGTATTTTTGTCTAAATTACAATGATAACATGTTAAAATGTAAAAAAAAACCATATGTATAAATAGGCCGTCTAATAGGAAGTTAAATGGTTTAGCCAAGTAACCTTTTTTCTTCTTAACGTATGACCTGGTTCGTCCTGGTAACGACCGAGTCTCTTAGATTTTAGTAGACGGGGGAAGCACTTGTACCACTACCTTTTGAATGTGATAATATAACCCTTTCTTCTTCATTATTGTACCAATCTTTTTCTTTCTTAAATATCTCCGTTTTTTCTTTGCAGCCCATAAAGTGTACTGCTGAACATTGGCCTTAAAGAACGATCACTTGGATCCTCGTTCGATTCTATCTCCCTCTGCAACATTTTACAGGTCGCCACTCCATGTGAGTAGTCTGTTCTGGGTGATAAGTTCTTCGAACTATGTGGCCGTTGATCTTAACGATACTTTAACTCTGCTGGTGATGTCTTCATTGCATTCAAGCATAGCCTTTTCCATGGCACGCCCCAATATCTACTATACTTATTACTTTTACTTTTATGTAACTAATTATTTTAAAGCTTATGTCATGGCAGATTTTCTTAATTCTTTATTAACTGCACAATTCAACAAAAAATGCATAAAATAATAATATTATAAATCAGTAAACTATTTATAGATTCATTCTTTATCTGTGGAACATAATTGTTTACATTAATAAAACATACCGCCGGAATTAAACGTCGTGTTTCATTAATATATAAATTTGATGTTACCGGCGTCAATACGCTACTATTATTAAGTGGGCTCTATCCTCGCTTCCTACGCGAGACGTTTGTCGGGGCTGTCAATAATAAAATATTTATAAATATGGCTTTTTAAGTTACGCTTAGTGCAGTGCTTTAAAGTTAGGTCACGACAATTTCAATCGGCTTTTATTATTTTTAACCGACTTCAAAAAAAGCAGCAGGTTCTGAACACGGTTGTTTGTTTTAATGCTAATAAATAAACGAATAGTTAAACTTCATAACTCTGCAATATGTGGCCCGATTTCGAAAATTCTTGTTTTGATTTGAAAGCGTTAAGTTTTAGTTAAGTCTCATTGTCACGTCAGGATCTAATGATGGAATCTCTTAAATTTTATAAGCATTTAAAGTATTTCACTTCTTAAGTGATTGAATTCAGGATGCTGAGCAGATGATAGAATCCACTGCACTCCTTAACAGTTCACACCTAGCTTCTCTCTATCTCAAGCACATTCAGTGCCTAAAGGTCAAATTAAAGAGCTCTTTCCAGTGAATGTTTCTAGACCAAAGCAAACCACATATATTGAAATCTGAATTTGAAAAATATATAAAAAATATTTCCGCATATCGTACTCCTTATCATCATCATTAAGACCAATGGCTTCACCTACTACTAGGTATAAACAAAATACTTTCTAAAATAAATTATAACATTAAATACATACATAGATAGGAACAAGATCGCATACATTGCTCTGATCCCAAAGTAAGCAGCTTAAGCACATGCATTATGGAATCAGAAATAAAGAAGGAACTAGAAACACCCAGGCCCGAGAAAATTTATAAAAAGTGTTTTCTATATTGACCCGACTGAGAATTCAACCCGGGACCTCAGAGCTGACACTATTGAAATCGGTGTGCAAGCAACTCGTCTGCGAAGGTCGTCATTTATAGTACTCATTTGAAATTATAATAATTTCAACCCTAAAAGTTTGACAAGGTGTGAAATTGACAAGTCGGCGTTAGCGCAAAACGCAGTAATTAATCGGGACCTCATAACAAGGATCTTCATACATTATTCAGTTAATGTTTTCTGTCAATCACCGCCATTGTTCACTCGACGCAAATTGCATGGCGTAGGCCCTCCTAAGGCATAAAATTAAGACGATTAGCGTACAGAGAAATCCGCGAGCGAGGCCAAGTGTGGCTGCATTGCTGTAGTTGCGATTTAGTTCATGGAAAACCTTTACATGCACGACTTCAATTCAGCATTAGGGTTATATCACATTATTAATAAACACCAAATATTTTCTTGTAAATATTTAAATATTCTCTTGTAATTTCTTCATTCTATGTAAATATTTTTTCTAATAAATTCTACGAAAAAGTAAATTAATCATTACTTGTAAATCTTTACCTATAATCCATACAAATAAAAATTTCCAGAGTTAAAATATATCTTCACGCTATTCCCAATTATTAATATTAGGTAGAGGACAATTGAGTCTTTTCGACCCTACTTTCTCCGAAGACTTTTTTGAAACCGCTTGACACCGATTTTACGTCCAAGCCGACGATATAAATCGGACATTAGTTTTGAAGTACCTCATTGAAACGAACCTGCCACCAGGGGATCGAACCCGGGTCTTTCTGCTCGCTCTACTACTAAGTACTTTGCCGTGGTTTTATTTATACATCTTTTTATGGTTTATAAAGTTGCAAAATGACAGTAAAGTGTCGCTTCGATTTAAGAATTAATTTACAAGCCCCTTTCTTTTTTGGGCGCCGGAAGAGGCGATATTACCGAAAGAAAACAATAATTGACTGTTGAGCAATAGAGGTGAGAGGTTGCTAGTACTACGATCGCCAATCCGTTTACTGATATGGCGATTGCGGCAACTCCTTGTTTTCGGAGTGATGAATAAAGAATGTGATTTGATTTGATTCAACCACATCAAAACTTCTAAACATTTAATTGAATTTTGCCCCTGGACTAAAACTAAAGATATTTCTTATACTGGAAAAATACAATTCTGTGGGAGAGATATGAAGTATACGCATTTGCATTTGATTTATGGTATTGAGAGTCCTGTAAAGGGATATAGGCTGATTTTAATCCGAGTAATTAAAGGACACCGTAGGAATACGCTTATGAAGACGCGAGGGGAATTTAGTGAAAATAATATATCTACATGCCATTCCCAATACTAGGGTAGACAGAGGTCAAGACAATTAAGCCCTTTCGAACTTCTTTTCACAACGTGACAGGCGATGAGCCTATCGCATTATTTATGTCCAAGTCATCGAAATAAATTGTACATAAGTTTTGAATAAACCCATTAGTACCAGCCTGCCACCTGGGGATGAACTCGGGTCTTTTGACTCGAAATTCGATGACCCAACCTCTCGGCTATCGTGAATGTAATAATAAATCTAGTAAATATCATAAATCTAGAAATAATAAAGGAAATATCGTAACAATTAACAATCGGTAAATTGTTGCAATATTGTTATCACAGCGTATCTTCCCAACAAAGGTAATTTCAAGGAAACAAGTAATTTCTCATCTTCTTTCTCAAGAAAGCAATTTCCGTATATAAATTGAAATCTTATTACCGTTTCCCTTCGTGCAATATAATAGATGTGATCAGTTTTGAGAAATATAATTGCTACAATCTTATGTATACTGTGAATGTGTTAATGAGGTATTAATATTTTATAAATGTATATATCGAAAACTACTCTTGCCCTTTGGTCAATATGAAATGTAAAACACACACATTTCTGGTAGCTTCTTTTAATTACATCTTGAAATAGATGAAAATGCTGATGAAATTTTTATTAAAAATGCAATAAAGCGCCTGTTGACGCCAAAGGAAACTTTGTTATCCGGGTACTTTGAAAATTTCATACCATATTATGATTTTAAAAGGTACTTTACGGTAAACTTCTGTTAATATATTTATCATACTGCGCCAAAGTGTATGTAGAATGTGTATGTATGAATGTCTTAGTGTTTTCCACGATTTATCAAATTCTACATACGAGTTATCGTTCAAATTGGATTCATTAATCGACTTCAAAATATTTAATGTTATTAATTCAATATTAATTTATTTAAATAAATCAGTTACAAGTTTAGCTGAGAAAGTTATTTTGCATTACTTTTGACGGCGGTTCAATTGTTTTAAACGTTTATTAGACGAAGTTATTTAAATAATATACGCAGTCAACTAGCATTTTAAACAATTTAACTAAAAGTTAAATTGTTTTCTTTACTTTATAGTCACTTCTATAATGCTTAGATAATAAATAAATAAATAAATATCTTCACGCTATTCCCAATTATTAATATTAGGTAGAGGACAATTGAGTCTTTTCGACCCTACTTTCTCCGAAGACTTTTTGAAACCGCTTGACACCGATTTTACGTCCAAGCCGACGATATAAATCGGACATTAGTTTTGAAGTACCTCATTGAAACGAACCTGCCACCAGGGGATCGAACCCGGGTCTTTCTGCTCGTTCTACTACTAAGTACTTTGCCGTGGTTTTATTTATACATCTTTTATGGTTTATAAAGTTGCAAAATGACAGTAAAGTGTCGCTTCGATTTAAGAATTAATTTATAAGCCCTTTCTTTTTGGGCGCCGGAAGAGGCGATATTACCGAAAGAAAACAATAATTGACTGTTGAGCAGTAGAGGTGAGAGGTTGCTAGTACTACGATCGCCAATCCGTTTACTGATATGGCGATTGCGGCAACTCCTTGTTTTCGGAGTGATGAATAAAGAATGTGATTTGATTTGATTCAACCACATCAAAACTTCTAAACATTTAATTGAATTTTGCCCCTGGACTAAAACTAAAGATATTTCTTATACTGGAAAAATACAATTCTGTGGGAGAGATATGAAGTATACGCATTTGCATTTGATTTATGGTATTGAGAGTCCTGTAAAGGGATATAGGCTGATTTTAATCCGAGTAATTAAAGGACACCGTAGGAATACGCTTATGAAGACGCGAGGGGAATTTAGTGAAAATAATATATCTACATGCCATTCCCAATACTAGGGTAGACAGAGGTCAAGACAATTAAGCCCTTTCGAACTTCTTTTCACAACGTGACAGGCGATGAGCCTATCGCATTATTTATGTCCAAGTCATCGAAATAAATTGTACATAAGTTTTGAATAAACCCATTAGTACCAGCCTGCCACCTGGGGATGAACTCGGGTCTTTTGACTCGAAATTCGATGACCCAACCTCTCGGCTATCGTGAATGTAATAATAAATCTAGTAAATATCATAAATCTAGAAATAATAAAGGAAATATCGTAACAATTAACAATCGGTAAATTGTTGCAATATTGTTATCACAGCGTATCTTCCCAACAAAGGTAATTTCAAGGAAACAAGTAATTTCTCATCTTCTTTCTCAAGAAAGCAATTTCCGTATATAAATTGAAATCTTATTACCGTTTCCCTTCGTGCAATATAATAGATGTGATCAGTTTTGAGAAATATAATTGCTACAATCTTATGTATACTGTGAATGTGTTAATGAGGTATTAATATTTTATAAATGTATATATCGAAAACTACTCTTGCCCTTTGGTCAATATGAAATGTAAAACACACACATTTCTGGTAGCTTCTTTTAATTACATCTTGAAATAGATGAAAATGCTGATGAAATTTTTATTAAAAATGCAATAAAGCGCCTGTTGACGCCAAAGGAAACTTTGTTATCCGGGTACTTTGAAAATTTCATACCATATTATGATTTTAAAAGGTACTTTACGGTAAACTTCTGTTAATATATTTATCATACTGCGCCAAAGTGTATGTAGAATGTGTATGTATGAATGTCTTAGTGTTTTCCACGATTTATCAAATTCTACATACGAGTTATCGTTCAAATTGGATTCATTAATCGACTTCAAAATATTTAATGTTATTAATTCAATATTAATTTATTTAAATAAATCAGTTACAAGTTTAGCTGAGAAAGTTATTTTGCATTACTTTTGACGGCGGTTCAATTGTTTTAAACGTTTATTAGACGAAGTTATTTAAATAATATACGCAGTCAACTAGCATTTTAAACAATTTAACTAAAAAGTTAAATTGTTTTCTTTACTTTATAGTCACTTCTATAATGCTTAGATAATAAATAAATAAATAAATATCTTCACGCAATTGCCAATACAGGGATAGACAGAGGTCTAGTCTAGACAGTTAAGTCCCTTAGACCCACCTTCTGTCACCAACGATATAATTCGTACATAGGTTTTTGAAAAACGCCTTGGTACGAGCCTGCCACCTGGGGATCGAACTCGGGTCTCTTGACTCGAAATTCCGACCACCCAACCACTTGGCTATCGCGATATTTTTAAGTATTTGTGCCTTTTCTTACTCTTTTTTCTTCATAACAGCAAAGGTACAAATGCCGTAGAATAAATAAAATAAATATTAAAATACTTTCAAACCTGCAAATCCAAAATTTATGAACTATATTAAAATGTATGAAAAAATGTTTAGTATTCAAACGGTTTAGAAATATAAGCTGACATTATAGGTAGTGGCCGTATAAATAAAGCTAATGGTTAAGTGTGCATGTGTGTGTTACATTGTAGATGATGTGAAAACCGCTCGCCTCCAAGGTCCTTCGTTGTTAACGGGTAACCTTCCTAGAGGTATTTGTGATTAGAACCGCCAATCAACATTTCCTAACTCGAGCCTCTTATTTATGTATTTTATTATTTTACAGCTAATATCTTCGAGGTAATAAATAATAGAAGCGGATGTAGCGACATTATAAAAGATCTACTCGGTAGCGCTGACAAAATATCGTCAAGGAAAAAGTAATTTGGACAAGGCTGTATCAAAATTAACACTACATCGTATACGCGTGAGAAATATAACTTCTGTGTGTTCTTTTGCATTGTTATTATTTACTAACTTCGGACGTTTGTATGTACGTGTGCTACGTGAGTGCAATTTGTCAAATTGTCAGATCAACTGACTAACTTAAACGGTTGAAGATAATATTTAGAAGAAAAAGCGATATTAACCATAAGGAGTCTTATGCAATATGATGAATGAGAATACTTAAAATAGAAATATATTTTTCGTGTGTGACATTTATTAATCAGTCTGTATAAGTGCAGCAAACTATTTTACAGACCGTTATGATGACAATTATGAAGATTATTATGTGGTTATGGCTTAAGAATATAGCACCCCCTATTTTCTCGTAAAGATGAGGTCGCTTGATTAGGCTATATGGGCTACCTACTGTGGCCTATGATGATAACCATCTCGAAATAGACTATAACAAAAATTTAGAAGACAGGTACTCATGCAGCAGCGTCTAAGGTGTAAGGTGACTGGTATTCCGATCGCCAATCCGCTTGCTAAGCGTGGTTATTATTGAAAATCCTCGCTTACGGGAGAGATTAATGCCCTGTAGTGGACTTTATGTGATGGTGATGATACTTACTTGCCAGAAAAAGGCCATGTAGGCCTCTCCGCGACTATTTACTTTAATTCGTACGCCTAGGAACTTTTACAAGCCTTTATGTATACGTAGGTATTATTAGTACAACAAAAAGTAAAATTATTTTAATAGTCATCTGGAAAACGGTTGAAGACATAACTCAAAACCGTATGGATTACCAATGAGTTTTTTCAAAACTTATGTGCGATTTATAACATTGACTTGGGCAAAAAGACGGTGACAGGCTCATTGTCCCAATTAAATATCTTGCGTGAAAGTTGGGTCGAAAGGACTTAATTGACTTCAGTCAAAGCCTGCACCCATGTATATTCCAGTATTGGGTACAGGAGAGGTCTATGTTCTGCGGTAGATTTTACAGATCCATGTAAATAAGCAAGATATATTGTCCCGAAAATATCTTCGGTGGAAGGTGGGTCGAAGGGACTTAATTGTCTAGCCTAGACCTCTGTCTACCACTGTATTGGGAATTGCGTGAAGATATTTTTTATATTGTCTTACGTCAAAGAGTCACGATAGCCGAGTGGTTGGGTGGATGGAATTTTGAGTCAAGAGATACAAGTTCGATCCCCAGGTGCCAGACTCTTACCAATAGGTTTTTCAAAAACTTATGTACGAATTATATCGTTGGTTTGGACATAAGACGGCGACGGGCTCACCACCTGACACGTTGTCCTGAAAATATCTTCGGTGGAAGGTGTTGGGAATTACGTGAAGATATTTCTTTATTCATTTTATGTTTTTTATCTTACGTCACTACGCCAACCTTTGTTCAAACTTAATTGCATCCACTTTTCTCGCCTTAAACCAACTTTCAATGGCACGGAAGTTACTCGATCTCATTGTATACGCATTTGCATGCCATTAATGTGATTCTTTGTTGTTACTATGATAGAAATCGAGCCACAAGGTCGGGTGTGTAATAACATTAATTGTACAGGTACAACATCTGTACTAGCAGCCAAGATGGATGTTTATCACACTGAGATTACGTTTTTATTGATAAATCGTGTGCGCAACCTTAGTCGCGGTAGCTCAGTGGTTGGGTGATTGGAATTCGAATCGGGAGACTCGAGTTAGAAACACAGGAAGAAGGTATGTATCTTGTTAGTACTAGACCAAAGAGTTTGTATGATTTGTATGAATGTTGATATGAGCATAGGCATAGACACTAAGATAACGACAGGTGATGAGCCTGTCAAGTTTTTAGAGCAGAATATTTAATAATTATGTAGATCTCTGACTACCCCAGTATTGGACATAAGTAAATATACGATTTTGTAATCTTTTGAACGCTGGCTTACATTAAACTGTTATTCATGAATATTACTGTTTCTTAAACACCTTCAAATATTAAGAAAGTTGTGATTCAGACTTAAAATATTAGGGGATCTCGAATTTGGATAGTGTTAAATAAAGTATAGTATATTAAATAGCAAGAAATAACTAAACAAAGTAAGTACACAATTATGCCCATTTTATAATTAAACCCAATTATGCTTATATTTATGGCATAGGAAGTTATAAGCTGTACGTATGTGTGTGCTGTAATATAGTACTGTCTTTTCTTAAAAGTTACGGTAGCCGAGCGGTTCGGTGATCGGAATATCGTGTCAAGAGACCCGAGTGCGATCCCCAGATGGCAAGCTCGTATCAAGGTGAAAGTGGGTCGAAGGGACTAAATTGTCTAGATTAGACCTCCATCTACCCCTGTATTGGGAATTTCGTGAAGATATTTATTTATTTATTTTTCTTTTCTTCCCGTCGGAGTTGAGTGATGCAACTAAACAGCCATGCAACTGAAAAACCATCTCCAAGAACCACACGAATATAAACCAGACCTATAAGTATCTCAAGTGAATATTTTTGAACGTGTCGGGATTGAGTAAAATATAATATAAAAAACCATAATTTCTGTTTTCGTACCAATTATTTTTCCATTTTTTTATTATTTTTCCGTTTTGTATTGTTTACTTGGAGATGTCGAAAAGCGCACCACTTGCCACGGTGTCCCAAATAAACTGCTGAGATTTATGGGTCGAAAAGAATAAATTCATTTGAATCCTGTCTACTAGCACCAGTATTGGGAAATGCTTGAAGATAAAAGGAAACTGAGGAAACCTAACAGCGAAGTTCACTACGATTATCACTACTTACGACGATTATAAGGAATGGAAGATACGTACATTTGACTAAGTTAAGTTTGCCAATTGTTAATTCATAATTTCAACCTAAATAATATTACAAATGTCTTCGGTGGAAGGTTGGTCGAAAGGAATATTGTGAATAGCGTGAAGATATTTATTTATTTATTTACAAATAATATGAATTGCGTTTTTGCTTATGTGTTAAACATAAATTAGAATTTTCGCATAATAATACATTACAATAATGTACAATACATTACAAAACTGATGAATTACTGACGCGTACGACGACACGTGATAAGATCTATTGCTCCAGCACAAATTAAGACACTTATAAATGTAGGTGGGGCAAATAATGTTTTCTAATAAAAAAGGAGTTTAAAAAAACTTTAGCTTAATAGCGACTAATCAATCACTTCGATCTTAAACGCAATCGACGGACAGTACAATGACAGGAACAATAAATCTAGCATTTAATAATCCTATAATTAACCGCGTATTGAACGCAGCAAATACAATTTGTCTTATTTTCATAAGAGTGGGTTAATACATAAAAAACTAAGTCAAATGTTGTAAGCGTAGGTTCTAAACATGTTCTAATTATCACACACTATTATTAATGCGAAAGATTGTGTGTATGTTAGTAACTTACTTTTTACGCAATAACAACTCAACGGATTTCAATGGAATTCGGGATGGAGTTTTGGTCTCCATTCACAATCTCCCTTAGTCTTTTTAGTTAATAAAGCAAAATATGCAAACCGAATGCATACATACAAAATGGCCTGTAAATGTCCACAGTAGGACAATGGAGAATTGCACATTATCACCATGCTTAGCAAGCGCATTGACGATTACAATCTGCTTGTAGCTAATGTTTTATAGCTTTTCCTTTGGTCACCTCTTACGACACCTACGGGATGAAAGATGGTTATATATTATTTCGATTTCCATGGTTCCTATTGTAAACCTAGAGTTGCAGCTAGTACATTCAATTGAAGATTCCCTTCAATTGAATGTCTTAATAGTCTGCACTAATGTTTCTATATTTTGCAAATAAATATAAATGTCATGTATAGAATTTAATTATGGTTTTTTCACTTAATAAAATTCAGCATAAGCGAAGCGGACTCTGCGTGAGACCGTCGCAGAGTCGAACACTGATCACCAGTTATTTATTAAATTTTCACATTGAAACAATTCATTTAATTTAAACGAAGTTTAAACCAAATGAAGCTGGAAAATCAAATAAATATTAAATAATAAAAAATTATAACAAAAATAATAAATTTTTCTCTTTAATTTAATAACATAAAAGTTCAGCATAAATATGCTTTAAAAATCAATAAAATTGCATAATAACAATAATAAATATACACTAAATATATATAAATAAATAATAAAAATTAAAAAATAATTTATCAAAGAATTATAATCTTCATTTTTGGCATCGTAAGAACATTGCAATTGAAACATTTATTATTTAAAAAAAACTTTAACCAAAAAGTTGTATTTATGCATATAAGATTCAGTATTTCGAGGTCATTAATTTTTCGCTTTTTAGTACCAAAAATTTTATTACACGAAATAATATAATTTAAGTAATTTCATAAATTTGTTTAAAAAATTCAACGTAACGGAAATATTCTAAGCATAATAAGCTTTTCATTAATTTTGAACAATAAAAGACTATGAAATTATTAATTGTATGTTAATGACTGTAATAACTACAAACATATTATCAGGAAAACATTACATTTGTGTATAATTAACAATATCCTTTACAATTTACGAACACTAAATATCTAGAAGGAAAACTAATTTACCACAATGTCCAGTATATCCTGATATCTTACTTTTTTGAAAACTGACAATAAACGTTAATGACGTTTAGAATTTCTGATATATTCAGAGGTCTTGTTACAGTGGCGTAAAAGGAATTAGACAATGATGAATGATGTATTTGACCTCATAACTTGTTATTTAAGTTTGTTTGTGCAATTTAATTTTGCAGGTAGTGGAAGCAGTACAATGTTATTTCGCGTATACGTTTAGATAAGCCATCACTTTTCGTATACCAACCACAAAAAGTTGTTTTTTCAAATTTGCATATTAATGAGATACGCAATTTTCAAATCACATTTTTTTTTGTGTAAACAAATAAGGTTACATAAGTTTTTATACAGGAAAACATGAAATTAAATTTTAGAAAGAAATTTCGTTATGTTGTCCGATTTGATACCGTGTAGTGATAAGAAATACAACACCGCAGTGATTTTTTAATTACGACTTCATGCATTTTCTCAATACTGTTGAAGGAAGAGGTCTAAACCAATAAGTCCTTTCGACATATCTTTCACCGAATCCTATTACGGACAACGTGACAGGTGGTAAGTCTACCGCCGTCTTAGTGTCCAAGCCAACGGTACAACATACATACAAATTGATCATAAATACAAATTTACATATAAACAACCATTAATCTAGTACAAACATTCATGTTCATCACACAAATATGTTCCCCCAGTGGGATTCGAAACAGCAATCTTTGGCAAGAAGGCAAGGGCACTACCTACTCGGCTATCGCGTCGCCTTCCTAAATCTATTAATAATACATACACATTTTATAAAAAACACCAATCGCCGAGATGTTTTCCGCCGATGCAAGAGGCAGCAGTACCGTTACTCCAACTGGATGAGCTGGTCCCGAGTCTAGTTCGTACTGTTCTTGTAATTGCAGTTAATACCGCGGTATCAGGCGGCAAAGTTATTTACGAATACAAAACGTACGAACGTAGACGGTGCAAGCTTATATTTAACTTAGGTTTGACTTTTCATAGTTTTTCACTTAATCTTTGACCTCTATTAACGTCTATGTTGTTAGCTTCTTTTTTATTTATTATCATTAAGTACAATTTAATAGCGTACTGAATATTATATGCCTCTTATTATTACCTTATCAATAAGACGTTATTATTTTGATTTTTTCAACTTTTATCTTCACGCCATTCCCAATACAGGGGTAGACAGAGGTCCAGACAATTAAGTCCTTTCGACCCACCTTCCACCGAAGACATTTTTGGGGATAGCATAATAGGTGGTGAGCCCGTCTCCGTCTTTATGTCCAAGCCAACGATATAAATCGTACATATTCTTTTTTTTTTTTTTTTTTTAAAAAATCATGGTACGAGCCTTGGGGATCGAACTCGAGTCTCTTAACTCGAATTCCGATCACCCAACCACTCGGCTACCGTGACTTTTCAATTTTTTGATTAAGGGTATTAATCTTTCACGTACATATAAAGAATTTCAATATTCTTTAATAAAGTAACGAATGAACATAAATGAGATAATTTACGATGAGGTCGAAGAGTGAGATATGTTGTTCGAGACACCGCATAAAAAATATCTTTAAATTTAAACATATTCCACAAAAATATATTGGATGGTATCAATAAAAATCGTAATTATCAAATATCTTATCTTTTTTTCACAGATTTTTCAATTCAGCGGTAGCCAGAGGCAAGTTAGCATTTTAAACCCTTCACCCTCTTTTCATCATATCTTATTTGGAACAACGTGACCAGCGGTGGGCCTGTCGCCGGCTTTATGTCCAAAAGCTCCCTGGGGAGAAACTCGGGCCTCTTGACTCGAATTCTGATTACCTAACCACCCGTCTATCGAAGCTTTTTAAGTCTATAAACCCGTGTATAGATTTCAGGAAATCGTGAAGATATATACATACAAGCGTACATACTTTCTATGAATACTATTCTCTAAAAAATATTAAAATCAAAAGAAAGCTCTGTTTCATTAAATTATCTAACTAATACTCGCACATTATTTAGTAGACCGCACTACACAGGTCTAGTCCAGTCGCAGGGCACAGGTGTTTCCAACCGTGGGAAGCTTTCTTGATCTTGAACTACGATTGATAGGTTTTTTCACCCCTATTCCCCATTTACTCTTGCTTTTATGGGAGAGGCTTTCATTGATAATTCAAAAGAGTAATTTTAATTCAAATTACTCTACGCATTCCAATACAGTTGACGATTTTTGTATTTCTTTTACAGTAATGTTACGACACCACGGGAATTTACGCAAACTCTTTTTTTGTTTTGTTTATTGAGTCTGAATTATTTAACATTTGACTTAACATTTATAATCACTTCATTTTTTTAGAACTTTAGTTTTGCTGTTTTGATACCATGTTTCTCAATATAATAAAAGTATATAACATATAACTTATCTATATATGTATCTATATATGTTTTTCTTAGTTATTTTTACATGTTCACGCTTAGTTCCTGACAGGATATTCAGAGAGAACAGATCACCAAGTGTCACGATCCATACCTCTTTCGCTTCTTACAAATTCATCATATTCTTCATACCCGCACAGATACTCGTATCTTATCCGAGTGCTCTTTTCTCTTCGAACAATGTGCTGCTTTTACACCTTTTACTACTTTCGCGATGTATTTTCATTTTTTTAACTTTTCGGGAAATATAATCATTGAGCCCTAATTCATATCCGATTGTGAGATAAACAAAAGTGCCTGAGATGAACACCAGCATATAACTAAACAACAAATAAATAAGGGGACAAAATCACATAAATTGCTCAGATCCCACTGCAAGCAGCTTAAGCATATCGTGGGATCAGGAACAAAGAAGGTACGACAAACAGATCCAAGAAAATGTAAAAAAAAGTATTTTCTACATTGACGCGACCGGGGATCGAATCCGGTACCTCAGAGCTAGCAACACCATGAAAACGAAAACTAAATAAACGAAGTAAGTAACAAAATTTTATATATATCTATGAGTAAGTATGTAAACAAAGAATAATTGCCCCCTTACCTCTCACAGTAATTTTCTGTGCTCAACGCTTTGCATTAGTGATACAAAGCGGCTCGTTTGCGTGTAACCGCAATAAATGCTCATGAGCAGCTCATTTGTTTGTTGATTTTTATTTTGCCTCAACAACTGCACTAACATCCGGCGCCACTGTTACAGAAGGCTTTGCTTTAACAATTCTACGTTTAAAATTAACTGCGTTTAAAATGATTACACCTACAGAACAATTTACTATGCAGTGGTCTCACTTTCTTTGTAAGTTTTATATTTTTTAGTCTTCACGCATTTCCTAATAAACAAACAGAGGTTAAGACAATTAAGTACTTTCGACCTAAATTACACTAGATTTTGAAAAAAAATTCCTTGCTACAAGTTTATTGTAGTTAATGGATACCCAACTTGGGTCTCTTGACTCATATTCCAATCACCTAACCACTCGGCTATCGTGACATTCGAGTTTAAAATTTTTAATTTACATAAAAAAACATACTCTTTTGTTTGAATAGATCTACAAAATAATATAGAAGAGACGAACATAAAAATTAAAAACCAAAAAAAGCAAAAGCAGGAACTTCAGTCTGAACTGTTTAATACTCAAAACCGGTTGAATATTTTAGAAAAAGCGTCAAGATGTCTGAATATAGAAATACAATTAGTTCCTGACAGACGAAATGAGAACATACTCTTATTAGTAAAGAAACTTCTTGAAATGATCAAAGCCCCTATTGCCGATACAGACATCCGAGCAGTGCGTCGAACAGCCAAACTGAATCCTCAATCGAATCGTCCACGCAATATTTTAGTGACGCTGTCTTCAGAAAGGCAGCGAGACACAATTATATCCGCATTCAAAAGGTATAATAAAGAAAACAAAAGCAACCCTCTGAATACGGTAAACTTAGGCATTTCAGGCGACAAACACCCAATATATGTCGTAGAACATCTTTCACCCCATTTAAAAGTCTACACGCCGATGCTAGAAAATTTGCCAAAGACCGAAATTATAAATACGTGTGGGTCAAATACAACCGTATATTTATAAGGAAAGACGACATCTTCTGCTATCAATATTAAAGACAGTAACAGTTTATGCAAGTTATTGTAGCTTTTATAACATTTTTCTTTCTTTCCTCACTCAATTAAAACAATTTGTGCTTTTATTTCATATTATTAATTTATAATGTTAGTCTAATATCAAAATGTTAATCGTATACGATCTAAATTAGATAAATTTTACCTCAATGTCCTTAATTGTACTTATGATATTCTCTGTTTAACTGAAACTAATTTAAATAGTGGTACTTTTGATGCTGAAATAATTGATAGTCGCTATAATTTATTTCGTAGAGATAGAATATCGACAAATATAAGAAAGACTGATGGAGGAGAGTTTTAGTCGCAGTAAAAAGCAAATAGTAGCTATCAGACAAACCTCCTGGGAAAGTAGTGTTGAAGATGTCTGAATAAGTTTATTGCCAAAGCACACCAAAGAACCATTATTGCACATTTGTGTGTGCTACTTACCAGGTCATTTATCATATTCTGATATAACACAGTATTTTAAAATTTACATAAAGTTCTTTGGAGTATACCGGCTGACGACATAGTTTTAATAGTGGGCGATTTTAATATACCTGGCTTATTATGGTCTTCATCGCCAAACTCAAACAACATGACAGCTAATGTTACAGGTGATACTAGATCTAAATTTATTTCTGCAGCTCTTCTTGAGCTTATGTCCCTTTTCAATTTAGGGCAATTCAATAAGATTAAAAATCATAATAACCGAACTCTAGATCTTGTACTATCTAATTGTTACAATGTTATGACTGATGAAGCAGATCCTATGTCGAAGCTAGATATGCATCATCCTGCCCTTTCAATAGAATTAATTAATTATAACAATCGTAAGATTATCACGTACAATAATTTCGAGAAATTAAATTTTAATAAATGTGAATACAATCGAATTAAATTAGAGCTTAATGAGGTCAACTGGCACTCTGTACTCTCATATGATGACGTCGAGAAAAATTTAGATGCCTTTTATCACACACTCAATGATATCATACGTAAATATACTCCTTTCATTAAATATAAAAATCATTCACATCCTTCTTGGTTTTCTGTGCCGCTAATAAAATGTTTAACTGAAAAAAAACAAATATCACAAACTTTATAAAAAGTTCGGGAACCCTAGGGATTATGACACCTTTGCGCTGTTACGTTCTAGATGTAAAAAGCTAATGTCTTCTTGCTATAATTCTTTTCTGTCTGTTACAGAAGAGTCTTTAAGAAATAACATAAAAAAATTCTGGAGATTTGTTCATAATAAAAAAATATGTAAAAGATTCACCTCAAGTAATGACATACGGCTCACTCTCTGCGTCAACCGATGGTGAAATATGTGAGTTATTTTCTAAATATTTCGGTTCTGTTTATGAGGACTCTTGCACTGATAGTCATTTATGTATTACGCAATTATCGCCTAGCACTCTTGCAACAATAAATGTAACGGTAGGTGATGTAAAATCTAAATTAAAATTACTAGATATTAACAAAGGTGCGGGACCCGACGGTATACCGCCTAAATTTCTCAAATCGTATGCGGATGAGTTGTGTACTCCTTTGACGATGTTATTCAATCAATCTTTACATTTGGGTATTTTTCCATTACTGTGGAAAACTGCATACATTATCCCCGTACATAAATCTGGCGAAAAATCGAAATGTGAAAATTACCGGCCCATAAGCATTCTTTCTAGTATTGCTAAAATATTCGAGTCCACTGTCTATGAATATTTTTATTTTCATTTCAAGCCTATACTATCTCAATCACAGCATGGCTTTCTCAAAACAAATCTACAATAAGCAACTTGCTGGAATATAAGAACTACTTGTGCAATGCTTTCTCCAAACGTGGTCAAGTAGACTCCATATATACCGATTTTTCGAAAGCATTTGATAAGGTTCCACATGACTTACTGTGCTCCAAGCTGAAATGGTATGGTATACAGGGTAGCTTACTTCGCTGGGTACAATCTTATCTATTACGTCGAAGTCAATTGGTAGCCATTAGAGGGTTTATGTCTTCCCCAGTCACAATTACCTCAGGGATTCCACAAGGTTCCCATCTTGGGCCACTCCTTTTTAATATTTTTATTAATGATCTGGTTGAACACCTTACTTGTCCAAGTTTACTCTATGCTGATGATTTGAAAATTTTTAACCTTATTCGAGATAAGAAAG
The DNA here is from genome assembly GCA_029286605.1 of Sericinus montela. NCBI lineage: Eukaryota > Metazoa > Arthropoda > Insecta > Lepidoptera > Papilionidae > Sericinus > Sericinus montela. Next base: position 792,438 of record JAGSMR010000047.1, read on the forward strand.
ACTCGGACTTACTCCATGATAACTTAAGGTTCATTGAGACTTGGTGTAGGAAAAACAAAATGTACCTAAATGTAAAAATGCTTCATCATATCTTTTACTAATAAAAGGCGGAAACAAGATTTCTCGTATTCCCTCGATGGACAAATTCTGCAACGTCGGACCGTAGTTAAAGATCTGGGTGTCTTATTTGATGATAAATTAACTTTTTGCGAGCATTATAATGAAATAATTAACAAATCATACCAATTAATAGGGTTTATTTTCGTTCGGCCAAAGGATTCAAAACACAACAAAGTTACCTCCAATTATATTATAGCCTTGTAAGAAGTATCTTAGAATACGGATCTATAATTTGGTCACCACACTACGAGATTCATAAAAATAGAATTGAGGAGTTCAAAATAAATTTCTAAATATATTAAGCTATAGAATGGGCCTTGGCCGAAAATTAAACTCGTACGAAACGAGACTCAGATATTTTGAAGTAACCTCTCTAGAAAATCGACGTAAACGGCAAGATCTCTTTACACTACACAAAATCATCCATTCCAGCATAAACACTCCTACCCTTCTCGCGCAATTGGATCTAAATACAAGATACCAAACACGTTATCCAAAACCATTTCAGCTAAACTGTTACAGTAATAACACCTCACATTATAATCCCTTTGTGCGTATGCGTAGATTATATAATAATTTAGCCTCCGATCTGGACATTTTCAATACTCGTTATGAAAAATTTAAGAAGTCGACTATCAAATTATTACAGTAACTCACTATTGGTAATTGTATGTGTACAATATGAAAATGTATCTGTATGTGTGTATGTATTTTTTTTTTTAAAGTAAGTGTGTGCGCAGTTGTAATTATAAGTTTTTCTCTATGTATAATAAATAGTTAATATATGTTATCGCGCTTGTAAACCATGCTGTGTACATATACGTTGGTTTATAATCTAGTTTTTACAATAGTAAATAAGTAAGTAAAGTCTCAATCACGATTGTAAACTGTTTTATGTACCATAATAAACTTAAAAAAAAAAAAATACTGGCTGTTTAGTCAACTGCAAGTCAGAGGTCTTTCTCATGAGGAAGAAATTACCAGAATCACTACGTTTCACAAGCGGATTGAAGATAGCAGTATCTCTCACCTTGAACCATAGACGCTCCCGTTACTAGACTATTGAATTTTGATAATACATTTAAATATATAATAAAAATTAAAAAAAATGTTTTGAATTTCGGGTGGTATTTTCCGATGAAGTTATCTTACGACACAAACCACTTACGTCTCTTTCCCCTCTTAACTTTTACATCCCTTACTTCTTACGAAACGGGGGGAAAAAGATGGTAGCACATGATAATAAATGGGGACAAAATCACATAAATTCACAAATTCTTACGCTGCATACTGGTTTTTAGAATAGGTACTTTTGATAATTAAAAATGATTAAAATTAAGTTTTAAAAATGTCTTTATTAAAATATATAAAAGAATTTATGATAACTATTATGAGTCCATCAGAACATTTTATCGAATCGATTTTCATAGTTTACAAAAATTGCAGGGTTCATGCAAAGATTTGTTATGAAGCATTGGGAATACGCTAATTTTTACCTTTCTGGTGCTATACTGACATATATATTACAAAGGTAACTTGTAAGTTAATGTATATAAGTAGGTTGGACCTTTGACTTAGATACTTAGACTCACTTCTCATCTTTCACGACACCCCAAATAAGCTTCTGTGAAAAGTGCGTTAAACGGACTTAAACTTTATTGACTACTATCCTCCTCAGTATTGGCAAAAGGTGTGAAGTTGTCTTCACACCTTTTGAACCAAAAGAATGACTTATATTCAAATGTGATGTTTCCATTGTTTCCTTCTCTTTACTTATATAATATTTCGATACTTATTTACGTACTTTTGGTTTGAAATATCTCATGGAACATTATTTTTCTCTTCCACTTGAGCTTCTTAGTAGCTAAGCTCTTCTTGTAATCACACAAAGGTTTGTCGAAAAATGACAAAAAATAATAATATGAAAGCCGTACGTACAAATATTACATATTCTTTCACTATCTCAAAAGCACGCACAAAGCGCAGTAATATTAATTAAATGAAAATGTTAAGACAAAATAAATGGCTGCACATTTACTTAATTGCTGTTATTTTTATATTAAAAATAACGGAAAGGTAAATTGCTATGTTTATGTAATTAACTTAACGTATTCGACGGAGAGATAAGAATTTTCACAGACGTATTTCCTTTTATCTGATTTTAATCGTACATATACTTTGTGTCGAAATATTAAGCTTTTTAGAATTGTATGTTTTATTGCCTTCATTTTTATTAGCCTGGCCTTTGGAGGTTCCTAACTTTCATTTCCACCATGTCTGCTATACAGTTTTCAGTACTTAATTTTTAATCTAAATAATAGTTTTCATAAATTAAATAATAATATTTTAACTAAAATAAATTATAAAAATATAACTGATAAGATTAATCACGATAAAAAAAGTCACGATAGCCGTGTGGTTGGGTGGTCGGAATTTCGAGTTAATAGACCCGAGTTCGATCCCCAGTTGGTAGGCTCGAATCAATGGGTTTTTCAAAAACTAATGTACGAATATTGTTGGCTTGGACATAAAGACGGCGACGGGCTCACCCCTGTCACGTTGTCCCGAAAATATCTTCGGTGGAAGGTGGGTCGAAGGGACTTAATTGTCTAGACTCGACCTCTGTCTACCCCTGTATTGGGAATTGCGTGAACATAAGATTAATGAGAAATTAAAAAATCAACTGACACTGCCGTACCGTTCTTACCTTTGGGCCACCGTTTTCCAGTTCTAAGTGCTGGTACTATACGAGTATATGTATACGAATGCAATCCCTACTAGGAATTGAAGTCAAACGAATAGTGAAGGAAAAACATAGCGCGAAAGCAAACAATAAAAGGAGTCGAAGTAGGCCGAGACTCCCTTTAGAAATGAATTTGGATAAATTAGACGACGATGGAAAATTTTACATTACTCAAATGCAATATTAATAATACACATAATATATGAGTGCAAGAGAACAGTTATAATTCTAAAAGAAGCGGAAGAGCTTCAAAAGTGAGGATTATTGTAAACTGCGACGTGTTTTCTCTGGTTATCCTATCAGATATATGATGCATACATACAAATCCTATATGATCGTGAAAAGTACAATTTAAAGTAATGATTTCCTAAAATCTCATTCAAAGATTTTATAATCAAAATATAATTAATATACGTATCATCAACATAATGGCCTGTAAAATTCCACTATCAAATATTGGCCTCTTTTAGGAGAGTATTTGAGGTAATCGCCACGCTTGGCAATCGTATCGGCGATCGCAGTACCAGACATCTTGCACTTAAATCGCTGCTCTGCTAGATTTGGATCCGATATTGTAGATTATCCTGCCATTTGTCGATAGTCAGCCGGTTTATTAGTTCCCTCTAACGACGATCACTAAAAAAAACGACTGGTATATTATAATGTTTTAATCCCGCAGAAACCACAACAAAGCATAGTGAATCAAAATTAAATTATAATTAAGTACCATTAAAAGCATTTTCGATTATCCTCATGATTATAATTATATTATAACAAAATATATTAAAACAAAATTAAATTATAATATAACGTAATAACATTAAAAGGTCACGATAGCTGAGTGGTGGTCGCAATTTCAAGTCTGGTGACCCGAGTTCGATTCCCAGGTTGCAGACACGTACCGATGGATTTTTTCAAAAACTTATGTACGAATTATATCGCTGGCTTGGACATTGAGACTGCGACGGGCTCACCATCTGTCACGTTGTCCCAAAAATAACTTCGGTGGAAGGTGGGTCGAAGTGACTTAATTGCCTAAACCTCTTTCTACCCCAGTATTGGGAAAGTCGTGAAGATATGTATATAATTACAAATAACTCTGTAAGTCACGATAGCCGAGTGGTTGGGTGGTCGGAATTTCGAGTCAATAGACCCGAGTTCGATCCCCAGTTGGTAGGCTCGTACCAATGGGTTTTTCAAAAACTTATGTACGAATATCGTTGGCTTGGACATAAAGACGGCGACGGGCTCACCATCTGTCACGTTGTCCCGAAAATATCTTCGGTGGAAGTTGGGTCGAAGGGACTTAATTTTCTAGGCTCGACCTCTGTCTACCCCTGTATTGGGAAGTGCGTGAAGATTTTTTTATACATATAACGCTGTGTAAATCATGCTAAATTAACCATTGAACAAAATGCTTCACTGCTCTCTGTATTCCGCCTGCACTATCATCGAGGCAGAAACTAGATTGTCTGGATCACCGTTATCGACCCTTAATTGCGTTCCAACTGGTATTGAAATAGCCACCTGGCCGCATTCGTCTTTTTGGTTCGCTTTCGTGGGAAAAAACTGCAACACCTGTGTTTCAGAATAGATAGAAAACAACATATTAAAGACTTTTATGTACAAACAGTATAAACTATTCGATTCCAACATTTTTCCTTAATTAATTTTGTTCATTTATACATTCTACATAATAAATAAGCCTATTAAAGTGCTCTGCTGAACATAAAAGCCAGAAAAGTACTTATAAAGATGGTGTACCAATTTAAGGCATGCTGAGCTGCAGGAGATCGTGTGCTTTCTTGTTAGTAGGCACCGTTTGCCTAGTTGTTACAGCGATAGAATATTACACTCCATTTCTTTCCGTGGGTGTCATAATGATAAGATAATAGATAAGCCTAGATTGGCTACCAATGGATGGTAAAATAATCATCTACAAACACACTAGACCAAAACTCAGAAGACCTGTGACGGGCAGTAGCATCTAAGTTGCGAGGTGTCTAGTACAGCGATCGTCAATCCACTCGCCAAACATGGCGAATATGGCTTAATTATGGCGTGACAGGAGGTGAGCAATCGTCGTATATAAACGATGATATGGCGGGATTTTCGTATTCCGTAAGCCTAAGCTTCGTCACGGACACTATAATGAGAAAATAATTTTATATCTATTAACATACATAAATACGACACCTAATATGTACCTTAGCGACAAACTTTAAAAGCGCAGAGTAATTAGTGTTTTTGGCTATTATATAATAAATCCCAATAAATGTAAATATTTCGTGAAATATGGGTACATGTTATACCTTTTTGACTCTTGTTCCTTTGTGTTGCGTTTTATTTTTCTATTATTCTCGTATTACGTTCCTTTTCAAACATCAATATCTTATCAGTTTCTTTTTAAATATCATAGTCATCATAGTATTTTCTCATCTCATTTCATGAATAAAAAAAAACGTCACGCAGTTCCCAATACAGGGGTAGATAGAGGTCTAGTCTAGACAATTAAGTCCCTTTGACCCACCTTCCACCGAAGACATTTTCGGGACAACGTGACAGGTGGTAAGCCCGTCGCCGTCTTTATGTCCAAGTCAACGATATAATTCGTACAGAAGTTTCTGAAAAATCCATTGGTACGAGCTTACTACCTTGAGATCGAACTCAGGTCTCTTGACACGAAATTACAACCACTCAACCACTCGGCTATCGTGACTTTCATTTTATCTCATTTCATCGTCTTTACATTTTTACTTAAAATTATTTTAATATATTGTTAGTTAGATTTTATTTCAAATTGAATTATTGCTCTCACCATTTATTCATTATTAAATTGTTCAGTCAAAACAACCAACAATTAAATTTTAGTATACGTTTTGTTATTTAGAAACCCTGATAGCACCTTTAAAGTAATAGTCAATGTATCATTCAAATAAATTGATAAGACTTCAATAAACTCCATTTATTCTTAAATTATCGTCGTTCGGTATACATTTCGCAAAAATAATTATGAAATATGTCTTGAAGATGTTTTCTAATTTAAGAACATTCTATGATATTTATGAATAACGCCGCATCTGATGGCATACATTTTTGAAACACCTGCATTATTATAAGACAATTAGTAAGAAATAGCTATAGCTATATAGATTTTAAAATGGCATAAACTCAAGAGAACAAAGTAGAGATCCTAGTACACGAACGATTACAGTTACTTTAACCTAAGATGATATCTTCAGAAAAATTACGTTCCTGTAGGGCGTGTTTAAAACATTAAAATTTATCTTACTATGATAAATAGACATAAAATTTAGTTATGTTCAATAAAACACAAACAGTTGACCATTGACGCACGTTTGAATAACGCATATCTTCTATGTGGCCAATTGTTCGAGAAAATTTAGGTCGACCCTTTGTCTAACAGAAAGGTGGCGTAGTAATACGTGACACTATTTTCTATTAGTTTCAAAAGGTGCACCTCGACATATTGGGTTATATGTCTTTTGTTTATAAATGTTTAATGAGCACCGATAGTTTTCTTTTTTTTTTTCTTCTAGAAAAAGACCGGAACTGCAGATGGCCAGTATGAGCATCCGGTGACATCACTGGAACGATTGACAACCTTCGTCGAGTCTTGTAATAGGCCTAGTATGTCAGTAATAAGCGACCGCGGATCAATACATTCTGATAATGTTTAATGGTGCATAAAGTTGCAATGTTATTATGAAAATATGTCTCTATAGAAAATAAATTAGTATGATACAAATTAACAAAATTACAATTCCTCAAACGAAAACAATAGGTACATGTCAAAGGGAAGAAAAGCCTCACACAACTGCTTGAACTATTTTATCCCGTAAGCCACCACCAACCAAGCTTGAAAATATTACTTAATTATTTGTACTTTACTTCATTATAGAAAAGAATATATAGTTCCATTTAAAGTACATGACAATTTGACCAATTGTTGATATACATTTTTATAAACTATATTTAAAAAAACTAGTGAATTCTTCTATTTATTTCGTAAGTTTTTTTTAATAGTGTTTAAAAGTGCTATATATTTTTAGAATAATAAAATTTTTGTATAAGTAGATTTTTACTTTAATTTTAAATTGTTTTTTTATAGTTATTATTTTTATTGATTCTGGTATATTATTATATGTTAAAAGAGATCTGTAGTATGATTCAGCATTGTTCAGTTCAGCGTAGCTGAATGCGATATTGGAAAACCTAACTGATAAGAAATAATTACTTTGTTACAGGTTGAAGGCGTTACGAACCTCTTTCCACACCAATGAAAAAGAAGTGGTAGTAGGAGCAGACTTTTATTTTGCAGCTGCTTCCAATTTGTAATGTTATAGAAACTTTTTCAAAAAGCAATTTAAATCAAGTGTATAAATTATTATTTACAATTTATGTTGAAATTAAATCAAATATAAATCTTAATCTTCATATACTTCATAGCATATGCTCCTATTCAACACAAGTATAAACGATAAAACCTAAAATAAATAGTAGCTTGAAACTCACTATAAAACTTTCTACTCGAACAGTTTAAAATGATATTCGGTACGAGTGTAGATTACGTATAACATATTAGGTCCTAAAGTCTCTTCAACGATGCCAGACAGACTATAAGTATGTAAAGCTACGATATCTATCCGTCTACCGAACTAGAGTACGTCACCTATCAAATTGCAGTAAAGTGAAAGATGTTGGAGACGGACGTTACCCTACGTCATATCCTCGACAGTCTTTATCGTTACTGCTCCTTATACTAACTGGAAAGGATACGGTGTTACCATCAATGCCAAATTCATAACTCACCCTAATGACATGGTATCTGGAGCACTATGCTCTAAAGGTTATCATGGAGTGACGAGTAGCACAATATTGCGGTGAGTCGATGGATTCAAGAGGCACGAGACCATTCTTTGGAGCCTATTTTCAGCAGTGGACTTAAGATAGGCTATAAAGAAAAAGAATTGTGGACTTTATTCAATCTGATATTGTTATCTTAACATTTCTCGTTTATTAGATAAATTATATCTGGAAGAAATATTTATCATATATCGTTTACATGGACTATTAAATCATTACAACAAAAACTATTAAATCATTATTTTAATAAAATATTTTTACATAGTCTACAGAAGCTTTATTACCCTGGTATAGATGATTTATAGCTCACCTTATCTCGAATAATGTAAATATCGAAAATAAAAAAAAATGTCTTCATCATAGAACACATTTTTTTTGTTATTTGATTTGACAATGTTTAGACGTTCCTTTCATTGATTTTAAAGAATATAAGCTATGCTGAAAAGCTATGCTATGCTTAAAAATTAAAGAAATTTTTTTTCACTTCATACATATGTCTACGACATAGCGCTGAAAGTTTTTGGAAACAGTCTGTAAGAAACATTGCCCAAAATTCTTTTGAATTTAGCTTGCAGAGTTTTTTGCTAAACACATTTTGAGGCGTTGTTACACCTATTTAAATATTGACTTTCGCCGTCTATCTTAATCGACAACAAAGCTATGATAGTTTTTCATTGGTATTTAATAAAGAAAGTCCATCTCGTGGCACACTGGTTTACAATGGTTTAATGAGTTTAAGCGTGGGCGTAGCAATCTCACTGATAACGCAGCAGCAACATCTATGAATTTCAGAAACAAAATTATGGTAATATTTACAATACTTACTAACTAAAAAGTACTATAATCATAGAGCCATACTCCTCGTGGTACCAAGTTTCATCAGTGCCATGCGACGAATAATGGAGAAAGATAAGAGAGTGAATTACAGGCAGATACGGGCCAAGCTTCGGAATTGCTATGGTTTAAGAACGAAAAATATTACATGAATATTTAGGAGTAATTTAGGCTGCACTTGCTCCAGACGGGTTCCTCATACTTTGACCAAAGACCATAAACGCCTTCGCATGGACTGTTGTAGCGAAACGTTATAAAAGTTCAACGGAGGTGACTCGAATTCTGTATTTGAGCATTATGTACTGTTGGCTAGAATACTAAGGCGGTGATTAAATTAAAGAGAAAAAACGTTTTTAAAATTTTCAACTGACACGGGCGGGATTCGAACCCGCGAACTCTAAAAACATTTTTTCTCCTTAATTTAATCACATAAATTTTCAACATAAATATGCCTTAAAAATCAATAAAATTGCGCACTAAGGCGGGTTTAGGCTTATCACCTTTTACGCTGCCCCAAATAACATTCAGTAAAAGTTGGGTCAAAGCACTTAATTTTCTAGATCTCCGTCTATGTCTATATTGGAGGAATGCGTGAAAATATGCCATCTTCATTAATATGCAAATTATAATCTTAATTTTTTAATCATACAATATTGAAATAACAATCGCTAGATCTATGCACAATGTTCTGTGGCTTATATCCCGTTGCAAGCCAACTCTACGGTTTACAAGATTAAAAAGACTAGTCGCACCACTAATTACAGACCATAAGTGTCCAGCAAGCTTCCAATATGGCAGCAGGCCTAGCTACACCTGTCCGTCTCATAAAATACAAGCTGCTATCACTTTTCTAGTACCTATACGTTACATTGCACAAACAATGGATCAACACTAAAACATTGCCCATTACTATCAAATGCTATTAAAAAGAGGTGTTTACATTTTTGTTTTGAAGAAACATCTTTTTAGACTGTATCCAAATAGAAAACAGAATAAGTATTTGTCATATTATATGAAAACAGGTGAGCATCAGGTGTTACTTATGCTGTTTATGTTACAATGTTATCCAGCCGTGAAAGATGAAATGTACAAATAACGCACTCGTCTGGCATATACCACAAAATACAAGAAAAAATTTTGTTGCTCCTTTAATTTAAATATCTTAATTTGCAAATGTTTACTGCAACACTAAAGAAATAATATATGTGGTCGTTTGGTAGGCTCTTTTTGAAAATAATATTAATTTGGACCCGCAATCCTATCTTTTGTCGCATGGTCAACCAGATTTTTAGAAATTTTAGAAACAGTAAGAAAACTATCGCCTATTCCAAAGTGTTAACATAAGAGTTGCAAAGAATCTACTCGCTGTGCTCTTGCTCGCTGAATATGGTAGATACGATATTCTGCGAATGGAAGAACTATTAAAACTATTATTGTATTTTTATGACTTGATAAAGTCTCATACAATATCTATTTTTCGAATATAGTTGTCTACATTAAATATTAGATACTCCTCTTAAAGAAGTTTTCGTTACATTTATATCCCAGAAAATTCAAAGTTTATTTTCATGACAAAAAAGACCCGATACGTGGTGGTAAATTAGAATACAAGTTATCTGCATTCGGAATATTATTCAAACGGCTGAGAATTAATTATAACCCTCATTATTATTAGAATTTGATTATTGAAAGTCACGGTAGCCGAGTGGTTGGAAGGTCGAAATTTCGAGCCATGAGACACGAGTTCGATCCCCAAGTGGATGGCTCGTACCAGTGGGTTTTTCAAAAATTATGTATGAATTATATCGTTGGCTTTGATATAACGACCGCGACGGGCTCACCACCTGTCACTTTGTCCCGAAAATATCTTCGGTGCAAGGTGGGTCAAAGGGACTTAAATGTCTAGACTAGACCTCTGTCTACCCCTGCATTGGGAATTGCGTGAAGATACTTTTTACTATTATAAGAAGAAAATTTATATTCACTTGTCAATTACATCGATAGCCATTGCAAGCTGGCAGCCGTTCTAATTCCAAACAATAAGTCACTATAAGGCCTACTAAATTTAACTACCGAAGTAGCCAAGGCTTGGAAAACCCTGCCAAATCCTGGACAGCACAAAAGCAGAAGAAGAATTTGCACTTCCCGCTCCACTAGAACTCCAAGTACTTTTGAAGTGAGTAGAAAATGGGCAAAGTTATCTAATTATTGTACATCTAATATTTATAAAACTATACAGCAAATATAGATAGTGAATCAACGATTGGCTAGGATAAGTTACAAATTACTTTCTTATCACGTCTCAACAGTAAGTCACAAAATAAACACTTATATTTCCTGACTGTGTCTAACATCACTCCCAACGTCGAGGAGCATACACAATTCTGCAGTTTCCACGTTAAATCGACGACATCCTTTGGTTAGAAATAATCTTAGCAGCTTTCACAATTTTACCCTGTACTCAAGGAACAGTAAATGCACAGTTTAATAAAACAAGGGTTAAGTTACGAGGAGACGTCCACTTTTATTATCTACGATTAAAATAAAACTATTTTAAAATCATAACATTATATCCATTCGGTACATTATTTAAAAAAGGTAGACCATCGACACTTATTATTTTTCATAATTTCGGGTAAATGTCAATGAGATTCAGTATTATCCAAGTATTACAAACAATAGAGTCACCTTTGCTAAATTTGGCACCTTGGCCTTCGATTGAACACTCCTTAATTTCAAAGTCAGTCAAAAAATCTGATTATTAACTTTATGATTTTTTTCGTTACACTCTGAGTGATCTCAGAATGTGGTTTGTATTCTATAGGTCTTAGTCTAGTCTTAATATTGGAAATAAATAAATAAATACTAAAGTAAAAATTGTACATATCAAATTATAAATAAATTTGTCCTTTGTGAAGCCTCAATATAAATAAAAAATAAAAAGTTTAATTACAGATTTTATCCGAAAATTATAGTTTTATTTTAAATGTGTAGTGTTCCTGTAAATACCAAAAATCATAATTTTTTATTAATTTCAATAACAGACTGCCACAACGAAGCATGGCGGTGGTAACTAGTATTCTTACTCGTATATAACCAGACGTATAGTATTGATGTAAGACTCTGGTTTGCGGTAAAGGAAAAACCCCTCAAATAGAAATGGCTACGGACAGATGACTAATCATAACAATACGGACTGATAGCTCAATTGTAAAGACAGAAGAAAAATGTGTATGTTCCATCGTTTATTTTATATTTTTAATGAAATTTAATTAATGATTAATTCAAAAAATTCAGCGAAAGTCCAACATCTCTACGTGTGGCAACGGCGTAAGAATATTGCCACTCCATTTCTTCTCCTTAGTGTCGTAAGCGGCGACTAAGGGAAACAGCCTTGAATATCGTTATGGCAACCGATAGATGGTAGGACAACCATTTCCTAAATATTTCAGATCAAAATAATCAGACCGAAGATGGGCAGCAGCGTCTGAGGTACCAGTAGTCTGGCACTGCGATCGCTAATCCGCCAGCCAAGCATGGCGAATATGGCAAATCCTCCCTATGGGAGACGCCTATGTCCAGCAGTGAACTTGTATGTATGTGTATGTATGTACGGGTAAACTATATGCGTGTAATTGCGTTCTTTTGGTTAGTATGTTGTGTTGCCACGCAAAATTAAGCAAACAATTTTAAGTTCTAAATTTATCACAAACTCGGCTCCGAAGGAAAACATCCGTGAGGAAACCTACCCGTTTAATAAAAATTAATAGAAATAATATAATGTCGTGGACGTGTGAGGTCTGCCAACAAGCACTGTGTGCTTGTTGGCAACGTGGCGGACGATTCACAGGTCTAATTTCTCTCAAACATTTCAGAGAAGGCCTTTGCCTAACAGTTGGCTACTTTGCTTTTTTTCTTTCAGGTAGCCCAGTGGTTGGGTGATCGGAATCCGATTCAAGAGACCCGAGTTGATCCGCAGGTGATAGGCTCGTACTAATGAGTTTTATCAAAACTAATGTACGATTTATATTGTTAACTTGGACATAAAGACGGCGACACTACCACACGGCTCACCCAAAAATGTATTCGGTGAAAGGAGTATATATATGTCTACCCCAGAATTGGGAATGGCTTGAAGACGTTTATTATTATTAGCTTAACTATTTATTTACCGACTTTATATTATTTAACTAATTATTTATTTATTATTATTAGCTTTACTATTTATTTTCCGACTTTATACCATTTAACTATTTATTTATTTATTTTTATTAGCTTAACTATTTATTTATCGACTTTATATTATTTAACTATTTATTTATTTATTATTATTAGCCTAACTATTTATTTACTGACTTTATAATATTTAACTATTTATTTATTTATTATTATTAGTTTGAAAGAAAGAAAGAAAGAAAGAAAGAAAGAAAATATTTTATTCGTTACCACAATACACATATGAAAAAAAATCAAAAATAATACATAACTAATACAAAGACTTTTGCATTGCGGCCACGAAAAGGTGACCGACCGAGTTTAACTATTTATTTAACGACTTTATATTATTTATATGTTTATGTATTTATTATTATTAGCTTAACTATTTATTTACCATTATCGATGATAAGGTGTTCGATTATTTTATTAGTTTGTTTAAAATTAGGATATCGTGTTTCAATTGATTTTTTGGTTCCGACACTCATGTACGGAAGTGAAAGTTGGGTATGGCAGAAGAAACATGAAAGCAGAGAAAATGCAGTTGAGATGAGAGCATTAAGAAGTATGTTAGGAGTTAAACTGAGTGACAGGATAAGGAATGGTGAAATAAGGAAACGTTGTGGTCTGAAAGAAGATGTAGTGACTAAAATTGAGAAAGGTATGCTGAGATGGTTTGGCCATGTCGAGAGAACGAATGAAGAACGATTGACAAAAAAAGCATACGAGTGTGAATGGAAGTGTAGGAAGGGGAAGACCTAGGCGGACGTTTCAAGACCAAATCAGGGACGTCCTGAAAAAAGGCCAGGTCAAGAGTACCCTGAATCGAAGAGAATGTATGAAGGGAATAATGAAAGTGGACGAAGCGAAACAAGTATGTAAGGATCGTAGCAAGTGGAAAGAAGTGGTCTCTACCTACCCCTACGGGAAAGAGGCGTGATTATATGTATGTATGTATATAATTGATTTTAATTCTATAAAAGTCACTTTAAAAACTTTTAACCATGATTTATCCTTAATTCCTCATTCCCGGCCATTCTTCTTTATTTATCATAATACACAACTATTTGATAATTAATATAGCCTATGTTAGATGATGATAATATAACTTTCTATGAGTGATAGAATTCAATAAAACAATCACTTTAGTAGTTTAGTTTTGAGTTTACATACAAACAAACATAGAAAAGATTTTAGTTGAGATTATTAGTGGCCCGAACCATTTTCGCTCGGTTAGCAAAGCAAAAAAGAAAGAAAAAAACGTGTATCATAATCATACACTGTTATTCATAAATCGCTCAAGTTACGGATGGCACTTTCATCGTAAAAATCAGCTAGCAATACAATGGAATCTTTATAGCAGTTCATTGATATTTCACAACAAGTTTCGATATTCCTGGTAAGTCCAAGAAACGTTTTGACATTTACTCGGAGGACCTTTATTTCTTTTTAGCTGTGGGAGAAATGATCTCGGCCCGTTTCCCTCGGGTACGCGAGAAATGCGGCCTTGACGGGACATCGAACCGCTACTCAGTGCCATTACGACTTTTTCTATATGAAAATAAAAGTAATTAACAAGACCTCAGCGTTAAACCTTTACGTTTTAAGACTTTGACTTTTAGATTGCTTATCAGATTTTTTTTTATCTTATGCATTGAGTGAAAAAGTTAATTGATTTTGATATAAATATTATCTTCTGTGCTCTTTGTAATGTTTCCTTATTCTTTTTAAGGTTTAAAGTCGCATTTTACCAACTTTTGATGTTAAATTATGAATAATTTTTTTAAATAGATAAATAAATATCTTCACACAATTCCCAATACAGGGGTAGACAGGAGTCTAGGTCTAGGTCGCTTGGACCCACCTTCCATCGAAGATATTTACGGGACAACGTGACAGGTGGTGAGCCCGTCGCCGTCTTTATGTCCAAGCTATCGATATAATTCGTACATAAGTTTTTGAAAAACCCATTGGTACCGGCCTGCCACCTGGGGATCGAACTTGGATTTCTGAAGAAAGTCACGATAGCCGAGTGGTAGGGTGGTCAAATCAATTGGCTAATTTAAAAAATCTTCATATTTGATGATCCGATAACCTAGTGACCGATAGTGCGTGCATTCGGAGGTAAGAGTTGCGAATTCGAATCCCGCTTGAGCAAATATTTGTAATTCAGTCATGTGTATATGTAAATGAATATTATTCTAAATATGAATATATCCTACCGTTTGCTTAGACACTAAGACAACGATAGGCACACGACCTGTCACATTGTCCTAAATAATAAAAATAATAAAAATTAACACCCAGAACCGAGAAAATATAGAAAAAGTGGTTTTTCTACATTAACCCTTCCAGGAAACCGGTGTTTACGCCACACGTCCACGGACGTCGTCACGGGTAATAAGTTTTGGTGAAAGGACTTGATTGTCTTAACCTCTGTCTACCCAGTACTGGGAATATATACGTGAAGATATTTATCTGTTTCTTATTTGACAAGGCTAAAACGGACATCCGAACCAGAGATATCCAGCAAAACCTATGAAAACAAACTGTACTTAAGATGGGTAAACATTTGGTGATTCCTAATGATTGATGACTAATCTAAGCTACACTATCTATATTTTTCTTACTAAGCAACTCGACGCAACTATAGTCATACGGAACGGCGTACCTACTCATAATAAATTTCATATTTATTTTTGATATATTAGAGTTTGTTGTTGTTTTTTGATGACGGAAAAAACTGAATAAATTTTTGAGAAGTTATGAGGAAAATAAATGTTATTACGGGCAAATATAATCTTTTCTTGGGGAACTATTACCCGCGGATCAATTCGCGGCGGGTTACCTGTAAACTTGTAAGTAAGTGTATTGATAGAAACAATATGTTTGCAGAGAAAGGTCAGTATAACATTGTAACATTATTGCACATTATATACACGAAATTATAAACTTTACCATTTTTATGCAAAATAGTAGATGATTAGTCAGTTTTAATAAATTGTTACATTTCTTTATGTCACCATTTCCTTCTTTATAGCATGAATTTCGAACCGGTTTCAATCACGGTTTGACATTGCAACGCGATGTTATCACAAATGTATTTTCGAAACACTTTTTCGAGAGGAGCTCGTAAAATTCACGTCACAAACAACATTCACGCTATTAAACCAGTATTAATAAATACTTGAGTTTCTTTTTTAAATATTGTAATTACGTTGGTATTATAGGAATTTAAGTGGACACCGGCGTGTGGTATTGGCGTAAGAAGCTACCTACTTTTATACGTGAGTGTCGCAAAAACGACTAAAAGAAAAATTTTAATTATGAAAGGTAAGAAAAAATTATTAAAGGAAAAACAAGGTCAAAATTAAGAAAATCTATGGTTAAATCTGGGGTTACAATTTATTGTTATTATTAGAGAATCACTTACCTAAACAAAGAAAAGTGATTCTCTAGTAATAACAAAAAATAAATAAATAAATAATACATATATAGATAATAACAACATCACATACATTGCTCCGACTCCAATTTAAGACGCTAAAGCACTTGAGGTATGGGAATCGGAAACAACGAAGGCACCACAAACACCCAGACCCGAGAACATGTAGAAAAGGTGGTTTTTCTACATTGAACCGACCGAAAATTGAACCCGGGACCTCGAGATGGTGACATCTTAAAACCAGTGTTTACGCCACTCGTCCACGAAGGTCGTCAAATTCTCATTGCTATTGTGAAGATTTTAAGTAAGTTAGCCCAGCCCATAAATAGTTTTAAGCAATTAGCTACCACTTATTTTACTAGCAAGCTTGTTTGTAGCGCAAATGACCAATATGTACCTCGAAGTATATACTTTAGATACGCACATAAAAAAAATCTTCTTAGATCCTGTTAGAGGCTAGTAAAACCGTCATTCAATAATAGTACAAGCTTCCGTAAGAGTTCTAGTATAACTTGATCTGCAGCATACCCCAGAGAGTTTGTTCTTTTTTTCGCGCTAGAGGAGGTATCATTTTAAATTAAATTGATAAAAAACAAACTTCGAACAATGAATAAATTGATTAATCATGGTTAAATTATCATTGTTTCACATGATTGTTACACTTCTTCTATATATTAAAAGAATTTATGAAAACTTACAAGATTCCCGCTTTGTTTAACCGATTTACCTTATTTTATTTAAGTAAATTACTTTCCTTCTCATGTAACAATCAAACATGAGTTTCTCCATTACATTTCTTACGTGAAAACGTAAGAAAAAATCTGTTTTCTGCAGAACTCTTATTCTAATTGTAATCTGCGTACAACGTGGAACACTCGCTGGAAAAATTTCTTTCATTTGACCTTAGTCCACTTATAATGATGAGTCGGAGGGAAGCTCAGTGAGATTATTTAACTTGCGGAGCTCGAGACCTCGAGACCTCGAGAACTTAAAATTAATTTTAAATAACTACCAGACGATTTATAATATGAACTTACGCATATGCCTTAGGAATCGATGACAATACAATCAGTTGATTATTTTGAGTGGATCTGATAATAAAATCAGGAAGGGAATAACAAAACTCATCTAGTTTGGGATTGTTTCAAATTTTATGATTTAAATGCATCACAATTATTGACAAAAGTTCGAACTTGATATTGGAAAGTTGATAACAATCCACAAACTATATTAATAAAATATAGCGTTACATTTGCGAAAATGTTATTACTGTTTATATAAGCTGGTAAATTTAAGAACAAAATTATCATATTATTATTTTTTTTTCTATCTATCTTCTTTCAATATTTTAGCTAGCACGCAATAGCAGAAATTTGTCAATATTATTTTTATTTAGTAAAGAGTCTTATTTTTTAATGATTTTATTACATTATAATTGCAGTGTAGTATTGTCTAAAATACGTGGTGCCTGGTACTGCGATCGCCAATTCGCTTTTGTTCATAAGGGTTTGCCAGATTATGGCAAACCCTTATGTACAAAAGAAGCCTAAGCCCTGCAGTGGAGTCGATAGCAGGCTCGTACCAATGGGTTTTTTCAAAAACTTATGTACGAATTTATCGTTGGCTTGGACATTGACACAGCAACGAACGCACCACCTATCACGTTGTCCCGAAAATATCTTCGGTGGAAGGTCGGTCGAAGGGAACTTTCTGGACTAGACCTCTGCCTACCCCTGTATTGGGATTTGCATGAAGATATTTAATAATACATTTATTTATTTTATTTTAAAAACATGAATATTAAGTAATTACTTTCATTAATCATGGAAAACAAACTGACTTGTAACAAGTATAAGTCTTGTTACAGACATATGGACATTTTAATTCCGGTACATATATTTATGTTGACCTTTACAGTTTACTTAGTTGCATCTGCCGCTATTTTTAGGTCTAAGCTGTATTAGATGCATATGCCAACATCGGCTTGCTAAAAGCACCTGTGGCCAATACAATTAAAGAACTTTAGCATTGTTTTCACTCAAATGCTGTATTTTATAGTAATTTTCCATTTCCGGTTTCACATTTTATTTGTTTTATTACATTTTTTAATTAAAAAAAAGTCAATTCTAGAATATCAAATGAATAATCCTTTGAAGTATTAAAACTGACTGGCCAGTTTCATCATAATCGAAATTTAAAAAGTATTCGATCTGATAAAGTAAAGCTGATTTGTTTTACAACGAACACTTAAGTAATTGGTCACGAGTGCCATACAATAAAATAAATACGTAAGGGACCTTGTGCATTCCTGATTACTATTTGGTAGACAAACTTCTTTTTTATACAAATTTTTGAGCTGGTTTATCAAGGCTCTTACCTCCCTGTAGATTACAGTCATTGCCTTTCAGCATGCCAGTTAAGTATCTGATCAAATTTTTAAGATTTTAAATGTTAACGGACTTTATTAAAAATTTAAATTTAAAAAAATAATATCTTCACGTCATTCCCAATACAGGTGTAGACAGAGGTTTAGTGTAGACAGTTAAGTCCCTTTGACCCATCTTCTAACGAAGACATTTTTGGGACAATGTGACAGGTGGCGAGCCCGTCGCCGACTTCATGTCCAAGCCAGCGATGTAATCCGTACATAAGTTTTTTAAAAAAGCCATTGGCACGAGCCGGCCCTCGGGGGATTGAACTCGGATCTGTTGATTCAGATTCCGATCACCCAACCACTCGGCTATTGTGAATTTTAAAATAATTATTAAAATTAATTATTATACTAATATTCATTGGACTCATCAAGTAAGATATGTGCTTGCATAAAATAATATTGTATCCGCCTCTTCTGTTTCTAATACAGGTATCAGATAACGGAAGCATATTTTCTATCCTTCAATGATTCTCATAATCGTTCAAGAAGCATTGTTAGAAAATAAAGAGGGCATCGATCTTAGCCTATAGTTTAACTCATGTGTTATATCTTAAGTATCACAAAATATTTAGCGAAGTTCACCTTTTCGAAAAATAACATTCACATTTTGGTGGAATGACATTTCAAGGAATGTTTACGAAATATCTTTGAGATATTGCAAATAAGGCCCTCATAAAAGCTTTAATTAGTTCTTTCATTTTGCAAAAGAGTAAATTTTATTTTAACTTTGTGAAAATTTCTCTGTGAATCTTCCCTCCATTTTTGAAGTTGCTTTTTATAAACTAGTCGCTAAAAAGCATCCTGACAGGCATAGATTTTTATCTTTCTTGTCATTTTGTTACCTTACAAATAAAATATCTTTAATTAGTCCAACTATTTGCTAAGGTATTAAAACATTGTACAATTCTACATTGTAGAAAGGAGACTTGACTTTCACATGTTACGAGATATCAGCGGAAGTACAACCGCATGTGATTTAAAATATGATAATTGTGTCACAGTTATAAATGTTCTTCATTAAAAATAATCTTGGACACTAAGATGGCGATGAGCCCTCCAACTGTCACGTTACGGAACAGGGTTCGGTGAAAGGTGGGTCCAAAGGACTTGATTTTGTAGACCTTTTTCTACTCCAGTATTGGGAAAGTGTGTGTAGATATAAAAAAATCTTTTATATTTATTGGATATGTATGTCCAAGCCAACGATATAATTCGTACATAAGTTTTTGAAAAACCCATTGGAACGAGCCTGCCACCTGGGAATCGAACTCGGGTCTCTTGACTCGAAACTTGACCACCCAACCACTCGGCTATCGTGACTATTTATATTTATTAATGTGGTTTTTAATTTCGATTTAAGGAACATGGAACACGAAAAGTTCTCGACCTTGTAAAGAAAACAAAAGTGGTCCATGCATCAGTATGTGCCGCTTGAATCTACCAAGTTCCACAACCTCTTCAAACATATAATCAAACTCCGTCTAGATATGTCCTTAATTTTATCTTCACGCAGTCTCTGAAGGGGTAGCCAGAGAGAACAGATCACCAAGTGTCACGATCCTTAAATACCTCTTTCACTTCTTTCAGATTCATCATTTTCTTTATACATGCACGTTGAGGTATCCGAGTACTCTTGACCCATAAGTTAACCATAAGGATGAACACACTGAAAATGAACTTCTGACATGGAAAAAATATCAACGGGTGTAAAAGTAAAGCGAGTTATCTTCAAAATTACTACTTTGCCGAAGAGCTTATGAAAAAAAATATTTATCAACTTATCTGAATTTATCAACTTAACAAAATTTTAATGTTACATGTTTATAGTCTTAGTAATCTTTATAGTAGCTTATTGTTGGTTGTTTGTATTTATTTTACGAGATTTCACAGTTGTCCGCATTATAAATTTATTGAACAGATATTGTCTTGGACTTTAATTGATCCTGAAAATTAAACGTTTGATTTAATAAACATCAACTATCTATATAAAGTCGAAATTTGATTCCTAAACGTTCCACCTGCGAAGTTATAATTTTGCATATATTTAATTTTACTTTGCACTCTTCGATTTTAATTTTAAATGGGTCATCACAAAATATTTAGCGAAGTTCACCTTTTCGAAAAATAACATTCACATTTTGGTGGAATGACATTTCAAGGAATGTTTACGAAATATCTTTGAGATATTGCAAATACACTCATAAAAGCTTTAATTAGTTCTTTCATTTTGCAAGAAGTCACGATAGCCGAGTGGTTGGGTGGTCGGAATTTCGAGTCAATAGACCCGAGTTCGATCCCCAAGTGGATGGCTCGTACCAATGGGTTTTCAAAACTTATGTACGAATATCGTTGGCTTGGACATAAAGATGGCGACGGGCTCACCACCTGTCACGTTGTCCCGAAAATATCTTCCGTGGAAGGTGGGTCGAAGGGACTTGATTGTCTAGACTAGACCTCTGTCTACCCCTGTATTGGGAATTGCGTGAAGATATATTATATATATATATATATATATATATATATATATATATATATATATATATATATATATATATACATATATATATATATATATATATATATATATATATATATATATATATATATATATATATATATATATATATATATATATATATATATATATATATATATATATATATATATATATATATATATATATATATATATATATATATATATATATATATATATATATATATATATATATATATATATATATATATATATATATAAAAATTCTCTGTGAATCTTCCCTCCATTTTTGAAGTTGCTTTTTATAAACTAGTCGCTAAAAAGCATCCTGACAGGCATAGATTTTTATCTTTCTTGTCATTTTGTTACCTTACAAATAAAATATCTTTAATTAGTCCAACTATTTGCTAAGGTATTAAAACATTGTACAATTCTACATTGTAGAAAGGAGACTTGACTTTCACATGTTACGAGATATCAGCGGAAGTACAACCGCATGTGATTTAAAATATGATAATTGTGTCACAGTTATAAATGTTCTTCATTAAAAATAATCTTGGACACTAAGATGGCGATGAGCCCTCCAACTGTCACGTTACGGAACAGGGTTCGGTGAAAGGTGGGTCCAAAGGACTTGATTTTGTAGACCTTTTTCTACTCCAGTATTGGGAAAGTGTGTGTAGATATAAAAAAATCTTTTATATTTATTGGATATGTATGTCCAAGCCAACGATATAATTCGTACATAAGTTTTTGAAAAACCCATTGGAACGAGCCTGCCACCTGGGAATCGAACTCGGGTCTCTTGACTCGAAACTTGACCACCCAACCACTCGGCTATCGTGACTATTTATATTTATTAATGTGGTTTTTAATTTCGATTTAAGGAACATGGAACACGAAAAGTTCTCGACCTTGTAAAGAAAACAAAAGTGGTCCATGCATCAGTATGTGCCGCTTGAATCTACCAAGTTCCACAACCTCTTCAAACATATAATCAAACTCCGTCTAGATATGTCCTTAATTTTATCTTCACGCTGTCTCTGAAGGGGTAGCCAGAGAGAACAGATCACCAAGTGTCACGATCCTTAAATACCTCTTTCACTTCTTTCAGATTCATCATTTTCTTTATACATGCACGTCGAGGTATCCGAGTACTCTTGACCCATAAGTTAACCATAAGGATGAACACACTGAAAATGAACTTCTGTCATGGAAAAAATATCAACGGGTGTAAAAGTAAAGCGAGTTATCTTCAAAATTACTACTTTGCCGAAGAGCTTATGAAAAAAAATATTTATCAACTTATCTGAATTTATCAACTTAACTAAATTTTAATGTTACATGTTTATAGTCTTAGTAATCTTTATAGTAGCTTATTGTTGGTTGTTTGTATTTGTTTTACGAGATTTCACAGTTGTCCGCATTATAAATTTATTGAACAGATATTGTCTTGGACTTTAATTGATCCTGAAAATTAAACGTTTGATTTAATAAACATCAACTATCTATATAAAGTCGAAATTTGATTCCTAAACGTTCCACCTGCGAAGTTATAATTTTGCATATATTTAATTTTACTTTGCACTCTTCGATTTTAATTTTAAATGGGTCATCACAAAATATCTTTTTTTTTTGGGTCAATGTGACAGGTGGTGAGACTGTGTCCGTCCTTATATTGAATATAAGCTAACTATACATTAGTTTTGAAAAACCTATTTATTGGTACGATCGGATCGAATTAAGGTCCTTTGACCCAAATTCTGAGTAAAATACAGAAATTCATAAAGATAAGAATAAACAGTTAGAAAAAATGGTTGGAAAAATCTTCGTTAAATACCTCTGAAAAATATCAAGAAAAGGATTATCTTTATCTGTTTCTTCTCCGTCTCTTGAAACACGAAATAGTAACGAACTTTACTTAATTTCGCATTTTTTTTATTCATTTTAAAGTGTATAAATTAGCTGGACTTTTTGTTATTAAATTAAAGAGAAAATCTCGCCCGTGTCAGTTGAAATTTTTTTCTACTTAATTCTTAAGATTAATTAAGGATTATTTTTTAGTCATTATTGTTGATACTTTTATCCTACCTATTGATACCTTCAAATGTTGTATTATGTGTTTCCATACACACGACATTCACGTTCCATGTCATAATCATCACTAAAATTTGCTTAAAGGATAAAATCTATGTAGTCACATGTTATTAAAAGTAATTGGAATTTGAAAAGGTCTTAGTCATTAGTATATCAATAGTATATAATATAGTCAGGGATACTCAATAGTCAGGGATACTCATCCTAACTTACCTGTCCGGTAGTTGTGGTATGGTATACGGGTATGCGACCCCGGCTTCCCTAGCTATTACTGTCCTATCCCTTGCCTTCCTGGGCGGTAATATCCTACCTTTCCTAATTCCCACCTTAACATACCAATCTTCCTTTTCTCACAACCTATACTTCCCTTTCCTTACTCCTATTCTCTCCGCCAATCCAACGTCTGCCGTGCGGATGGATGCATGGCTAGGGGCAAGCCTAGTCGTTAGCGTGCCACACTGCCCTGGGACCGGGCGACCCAGAATTAGGCTAGCCTTACCCTGGCATGCGGGGCTCTGCTGGGGTGGACAAACCTTTCCCTTGCTACTCGTGGGAACGCAATGGTGAATTTTACTTACCAAAATGGCGGCGATGTGGTTCGCCACCCATCACGTCTCGTTTCTCGCGGGGGCGAAAAGCGGCCCATGGAGAGCCGCTTCGCTACGTTGAATGTAAGAGGAGGAATGGATGGTAAGGTAGATGAAGTATGTCAGATGATGGACGAACGATGTATAGATATCCTGTGCGTGAACGAAACCAAGAGGAAAGGATGTGACACCACGGTTCATGGTCCCTACACGGCATACTGGTCAGGAGTCCCCCCAGCCGAGGCTGTCAGGGAGTTGGTGTGATTCTTTCCTCTCGAATAGTTGAATGTGTGATAGAGCATGAATGTGTAAGCCCAAGACTCCTCTGGGTTAGGTTAAAAGTTGGACTCACCCGCTTGTTTATCCTTGGGGTTTATGCACCGACGGATCTGCGAGGGGTGGGTCATTAAAAGCAAAAGAGAGAGAGGAATTTTGGGATAGCATGAGAGAGGTCTTGAATAAATGCGGAGAAAATGAACGGATCGTGATGTTAGGGGACTTTAATGGGTGGGTTGGAGTAAAGCGTGATGGGTATGAAGGAGTACTGGGTACATTTGGGGACGAGAGAGAACGAAAATGGGAGAAGCCTACTTGAAGTATGCTTGGAATGGAATCTGTGCGTGGCCAATACAATGTTTGATCACAAAAAGATCCATTTGTATACAAGAATTGAGGGTGAGTCTAGAAGTATAATTGATTTTGTTATTGTGGATCAAAGATTGAGGAAGAACCTGCTAGACACTCGAGCATACCGCGGTGTAGGCCTTGACACAGACCACTTCCTGGTCATAGCCCGAATGCATGGCATCTTTAAACGGTGGCGACACCGAGGAGCCGAGCCTACGAGTGTTTTGGAGAGAATAAAAGTGGAAAATCTACAAGAAAAGGATAAGAAAGACGAGTATGTAGAGAAACTGATAGAAAGTTTTAAAGGCATAGAAGAGATATGTGTGATTGAAGATTTGTGGGAGACATTTAAGAAAGGAGTCGTGAATGTTGCTGTTGAGGTATGCGGAGTAGCTAAACGGAGGAAAGGAAGAAAGAAGTATAATGTGTGGATGGATAAAGATGTACAAAAGGCTGTGCAAGAAAAGAAGAAAGCGTGGTTGGATTGGTTAGCAACAAAAGCTAACCAAAAACTTCAAAAAGGCGACGAATGACGAGATAAAGGAAGCGAGAAAGAAGTATAAAAGATTCAAATCAGCTGCGAAAGATGTTGTGACTAGAAAGAAAGAAGAACAAAGGATGATTTTGATAGGAGGCTCACTGAAGATTTCCAGTCAAACATCAAGTTTTCTGGAAATCCGTCAATACAGCCAGAGGAAAAACCTCTACCTCGGAGCTGAATACAATCAGGAGTCAACATGGGAGCATTATAAAAGGAGAAGAATATGTGTTAAAGAGATGGAAAGAGTATTTTGAATGTTTATTTGAAAGAGAGGAAGTGCAGGTACAACACCCGGCACCTTCCATGGTTAATATAAATGTTGATGACAGTGAGATAAGCGTGGATGAAATAGTAAAAGCGTTGAAAAGTATGAGATTTGGTAAGGCTGCCGGATATGATAGGATTACCGTCGAGATGCTGAGGACTGGACAGGGCTTAGTGGCTAGTCAGCTGTACCGCCTTTTCAATATGTGCTGGCAAAATGGGCAAGTACCGGGAGACTGGTGCAAAGCCGTAATCGTGCCATTATATAAGGGAAAGGGGTCACGGCAGGACTGCGTAAATTACCGCGGTATAAGCCTTCTCAGCGTCGTCGGTAAATTGTATGCGAAAGTGTTGATTGAAAGGGTTGTGAATGAAACGGACGAAAAAGTATGGGATGCACAAGCGGGATTCAGAAAGGGAATGGGGTGTACGGATCAGGTCTTTTCCTTGCGGTGCATAGCCGAAAAGTGTCTGGCTAAAAACCAGAAGGTCTATTGCACGTTCGTGGATTTAGAAAAGGCCTATGATAGAGTGGTGAGGAATGAATTGTGGTCAGCATTGTCCGTGAAAGGTGTCAGCAGTATCCTCATACGAGCATTGCAATCTCTTTATAGGGATTCTTGTGCTTGTGTAAGGATAAACGGGGCGTACACTGAATGGTTTAATATCGAAAAGGTGTTAGACAGGGATGTGTAGCGTCACCGTGGCTGTTTAATCTGTTTATGGACAATTGCTTGACAGATTTAAAAGAGAATGAAAGTGGGTTGAGAATGAATGAGTTACTCGTCAAATGTTTTCTCTATGCTGATGATCAAGTATTACTTGCGTCTTCAGCCGGGGAGATGCAGGAGATGGTAACTGCTATGAGTGAAGATTTTGTTAGGAAGGGGATGAAGATGAATGTAAAGAAGACGAAAGTAATGGTGTTTGAAAGAGATGAGGTCATGACAGACTGCAATATAGTGATTGGAGATGAACAAATTGAACAGGTGAATGAGTTTGTGTATCTGGGTTCAAAGTTCACAAGAGATGGAAAGTGTGAGAGTGATATTGAAAGAAGAGTGAATGCAGGAAACATGGTGAATGGAGCTTTGCACTCCTTTATGAGCAGTCGGATGGTGTCTAACAAGGCTCGTTTGGCTGTGCATAGGGAGTTTTGGTTCCGACACTCATGTACGGAAGTGAAAGTTGGGTATGGCAGAAGAAACATGAAAGCAGAGTAAATGCAGTTGAGATGAGAGCATTAAGAAGTATGTTAGGAGTTAAACTGAGCGACAGGATAAGGAATGGTGAAATAAGGAAACGTTGTGGTCTGAAAGAAGATGTAGTGACTAAAATTGAGAAAGGTATGCTGAGATGGTTTGGCCATGTCGAGAGAACGAATGAAGAACGATTGACAAAAAGCATACGAGTGTGAATGGAAGTGTAGGAAGGGGAAGACCTAGGCGGACGTTTCAAGACCAAATCAGGGACGTCCTGAAAAAAGGCCAGGTCAAGAGTACCCTGAATCGAAGAGAATGTATGAAGGGAATAATGAAAGTGGACGAAGAGAAACAAGTATGTAAGGATCGTAGCAAGTGGAAAGAAGTGGTCTCTGCCTACCCCTACGGGAAAGAGGCGTGATGATATGTATGTATGTATGTAGTCATTAGCATGCCTAGTTAGCTTTTCTTATCGTATTCAGAAAATGTAAATAGGAATTCAAATGCCACTATCTACTTTGAAAGTTATACAAGAAGGCACACGTTTTGTACATAAGTATAATAAATTACTGTATTAGGTTTGTGGTGCATCTCTTTTTTTATTATTAATATCTTGGAGACAGAAGATTCTCGTGTGGCAACCTCGTTTAGGCGAACGCATTGTAAGACGATCCTTCACAAGATGCAGTAGCGATCTGCAAAATATTGCGCGGTGTTGATGGATGCAGGTGATTCAGGCGAGGGCTATGTTCAGCTGTGGGTGGAATCTTTATGGGCTATAAAGAAGAAAATGTAGAAGTATATTTATAAATGGAGACTTTTCTCATGCCAATGTTGACTTGGTCGCTTTTGCGTCAAATACCGCGGTAAAATCCACTTACCTACGTATGTACTTTCGCTAACTTACTCTGACTTAGGTCTCTCCTCTGACTTAGACTCAGGTACTGACGGACCCTCCTAACGCTGCCGTATTGTGATTTTCAGTCTTTCCCCTCAGCCTCTGCATAGTACAAAGAAATACAATAAGTAAATAATGAGAAATATATAAAAATATTTTTGATTAAAATCATAAAAAGCATAAGTGAGGTAGAGGATTTTTTGGCAGATCCAAAACTGCCTATATCAGACAGTTTTTGTATCCGTGTCTTAAAATATTTTTCACAAACATAACGTATATTTGGTAATCTAAATATGTCGGGCCTACAATATTTATAACGAACATTCCCCGAGTGCGGAGAAAGACGTAAAACATTATACTTCGCCTATAATATAATCCGCAATATATAACAATTATAGTATAATTTAGAGTTGCTATAGTAAAAATGATCAAGAGCTTGGCAGTGCTCTGGCAAGTGGAGAAAAAAAAACAATAGTACAGCTCTATCATCCTTTTCTCAAATCCATTTAAAATAATTTCAATCCCTGCAACTTGGATGCGATCAATGGTTTTTGTAGACAAAGATATACCTAAATAACCTTTTATTTATACCTATACTATACGAACTATGGCCTTTCGAAGTCTATAAAATTTGTGAGTGATACGTACGTATATTGGCCGTGGTGATATCGACTTAAGAATATCCCACCCCCTTCCTTTTTATGGGTGTAGTAAGAGGCGACAAAGAGAAAAGCGTTAACATTATTAATCTATACCGGCAGATAGCGGGGTAACTATCTCGAAAAATACCAGATCAAAATAAGCAGACCGGTGACGGGCAGCAGCGTCTAAGTTGCAAGTTGTCTGTTACTATAATCGCCAATCGGTTTGTCAAGCGTGGCGATTATGGCAAATCCTACGGGAGAAGCCTTTGTCCTGTAGCGAACTATTATAGACAGTTATGTATGTATTTAAGTCACGAAAGCCGAGTGGTTGGGTGGTCGGGATTTTGAGTAGAGAGACCCGAGTTCGATTCCCAAGTAGCAGGCTCGTACCAATGGGTTTAAGAAAAACTTATGTACGAATTATATCGTTAGCTTGGACATAAAGATGGCGACGGGCTCACCACCTGTCACGTCGTCCCGAAAATATCTTTGGTGGAATGTGGGTCGAAGGGTCTATACTAGACCTCTGTCTACCTCGGTATTGGGAATTGCGTGAAGATATTTTTGTATGTATGTATGAAGGCGGCGGCAATTCTTTCTTTTGTATTGCCTTATCATATGTTCTCTTAAGATTCAAAATGGCACAGAAAATTATCGGGTTCCACAGCAAGAAGCTTTTTTGTTAACAAGCGGAGACAATACGTTTGATCCGTGCATCCTCTTCTAGCTCGAATTCTACTCCCAAAGTAACTCCCATTGAAATGTTTCCAATTTAACTTGCATTCTATGCGTCAAAACATTCGTGTAGCTCTTGTATATATATCTCGTGTAAAACATTAAATAATAATGTACTAAACAGATAATGTATATACTGCCGCATATTTAACTCGATACCAAATAAACGCTCCAAATGCAAGGTACAAGTAACGATGAGCACGTATGTAGGAGGTTAAATTTTAGGTCAGACTATTTCTAGCTTGTAATCAGTCTTACTAATACCACGGTGCAACAATGTGAGTAACTAGACAATCGAACCTATGTACCGTGTGTAGGGCAAGCAGAACAATGGAACCGAGCTAGTTGAGATAGCGCACGTTGCGCGTATTTAGGGTTGTCGAAACTATGCAGCTTTTTTTCGCTGGACTGATTCATTTTGTGTGCGGTTTAAATGATAAAAGCATATACAAGCTAGAGCTATATAGCTAGATATACGTTAGCTAGATAGCTTCAGATACAAACATTAAAATATTATTACAGTGCAGTATCTTGGTGACTACATATCACATATCAGTTATAAGCGTCATGAGAATATTTTCTAAGTCTCTTTAAAGTGAAATTATGTTAGAGTAGTTTGTAACGAAAAAAGTAAACCGAAGTGCCAATCTTCAATATTATCATCGTCACATAGGCGGATTGGTGTATTGTCATTGTCAGTACCAAACATATGGCATCGCCAATCTGGTATTTGTGGATATTTTCAAATTAGTACTAAGGATGGATGGACTGGTAGAGCCGCTTCTTATGATACCCAAGATAGGAGGTGATGAATTCTTACGCAGAGACTACATCGCCAATTTATAAATTCTTTGGCGGAAATTTACTTTATGAATATAAAATGTTTTGAAAATAATTACTATTCCACATCACAAAAACGAAAAGATAAAGAAGAAACAAAATTAAAAAAAATATATCAGTATATATCTGTATTGGGAAATGAATCGAGAGGAATAACTTTTTTTATTAATATTAAACACAGTACATTGACAACCAAAACAACACTGCACGATGGAACTCTTAATTTCATAAAATTTTGTATATTTCGTGTAAAGATAACGTAGAAGACGAAATGCAAATAAATATTCATTGTAGTTAATCAGTTTTGGAAAATGGTTTGGGATGAATAACTACTTTTTATGGTAATAAACCGTGTATGGTCGTCCTGTGCCGTTTATGCACTAGTCATGCGGAGAGCAGCATCTCATCTGAGAAAGTATCATACATGTAGTCACGCTTCCCTATGTGAAATTGGGTTAACTTTTTACTTTGCGGACCCACATAGTACAATAAATTAGGCGGATAAAATGTGTTTAAAAATGAGTAAACACGTATATTCCTTGAAAATTCTGTCCATTCGACCAGGGAAGAATTTTAGAATTATTTCGGGATCGGAATTCGAATCTAAAGACTTGAGTTCAATTCCCAGAAGGAAGGCTCGTCTGTCTGTAATGTCTATATTGTTTGTTTTCTAAACTTATGTACTTTTTTATCTGTCTCTACCCTTTCATACTGTTCCTAAAAGGCTGTGATGAAAAGTGAAACTAAAATGTTAAAATCTCCGACCCTGTCAGTTTTGGGAATGCGTGAAATCAAGAAAATATATGTCCATGTGCCTTCAAGATAATATATTTGGCAATTTTTACAACTTATTGATTAGCCATCCTTCCTAATTTGGCTAACTTAAAGACAAACATTAACAAAAAGAAAAAATAATAACCTAACTTTATAATCAATGCCGTTTGTCTTAATACCTAGAAAGGCCATATTGACCTCGGCGCACTTAATTGTAAAAGTTGGGTTTTTCCAAACTGTCATTTTGGGGATTAGCATTATTTTAGTTTAGGAAAAACTTTTTTATCTTCTCGCATTTTTCTAAAACGGGGTAGACAGAGATTGAAAGAATTTATTTGGGCCAACGCAACACACCGGTCGTAAGTTTTAGGAAACTCATCCTTTCATGCCCCCTTTTCAATAACAATTATCCTTAGTATAAACAACAACCACCTTCAATTACATTTCTTATTATTATATTTAGAACGTCGTAGTTAAATTCAGTATGTAAATTAATGTAATATGCAATTGTAATTATGTTGAGATCACAAACTTGTGAATTTGTTTGTTGTGTACTTACAAAATATCAAACGACCTTTGCTATTTGTACTTCCTTTTCTCAGAAATATGTAAATGAAACAGACAGGTAAAGAAAGAATGACTTATATAAATAAATACAAAATTGTTAATTGCATAACCCTATTGTGATAAAAAGTAGGTTTAATGTCACCAGTCCATTATATTCAAACCAAGCGTTCCGTATCGCTGTATTGTTAGGGTTGTGTCAATCACGACAGATTCCTATTACGATAAACGTTAAACCAACAGAAGATATTTATTTATTTATCTTCACGCACAATCCCTGACGGGGTAGCCAGAGAGAACAGATCGCCAAGTGTCACGATCCCTACATACTTCTTTCGCTTCTTTCAGATTCATCATCTTCTTCATACATGCACGTCTAGGTATCCGAGTACTCTTGACCCTCCTCTCTTCGAGCAATTTGCTCACATGGTCTTCGAAAGTTAATCTCGGTCTACCTCGACACCTTGTAATATTAACTTTCGCGCTATATATTTTCTTCACCATTCGGTCTTCACTCATTCGCTC
Organism: Sericinus montela; assembly: GCA_029286605.1. Lineage (NCBI taxonomy): Eukaryota > Metazoa > Arthropoda > Insecta > Lepidoptera > Papilionidae > Sericinus > Sericinus montela. Next base: position 823,910 of record JAGSMR010000047.1, read on the forward strand.
AACGTGCCCAAACCATCGAAGCACGCCCTTATCCATTTTTGAGACAAGGTCATCTTTCAAACCTGCCATATTGCGAATCTCTTCGTTTCGCTTTCGGTCGGCCATGGTAAGGCCGCACATTTTACGAAGAGATCGCATCTCCACTGCATTCAACCTGCTTTTATGCTTCTTCTGGCATACCCAGGTTTCGCTGCCATATAACAAAGTCGGTACCAACACTGCGCTATGTATTGCCTTGCCTTTTGCTTAACGCAGTCAGGGCACCATTGACTTTGTTCCCGGCAGCGACACGCCTGTCCACATCTAAATCACATCTTCCATCCCGGCTAAACGCACTCCCCAAGTATACAATTTCATTCACCTGTTCTAGACATTCCTGATTTACCCAAATTTCGCACTTCGTTCTTTCCTCGTCCCTTTCAAATACCAGAACCTTAGTTTTATTAGCATTCAAACGGAGACCATTAATTTCACATTCTTCTTTCATACACGTGACTAATGCCTGCAGTTCTGCCTCTGATGGTGCTATAAGCAGTGCATCATCAGCATAAAGCAGACAATTTACTTTTATGTCACCCAATTTCACATTCAAACAGCTATCTTTCAGCTTCTGTAAACAGCTGTCGAGATACAGTATGAATAGCCAGGAAGACATGACACAACCCTGTTTTACGCCCGTTTGGACGCTAAACATGGGTGACAGGTCATGCCCTACCCGCACACAGGCTTTACAGTCACAGTAAAGTGACTGCACAGCCCTTAGCAATCGATCATCCACACCATACCCCGGCAACAGTTCCCTCATTTTCTTCCTTACAACCTTATCAAATGCTTTCTCAAGATCCACAAAAGCACAGAAAATCTTCTGGTTAGCAGCCAGAAGCTTCTCCGTGATCATGCGGAGAGAAAACATTTGATCCGTGCATCCTCTTCCAGGTCTAAATCCGCATTGTGCCTCCCATAGAAATCTTTCCGATTTATCTTGCATCCTACGTGTCAAAACCTTCGAGTAAACTTTACTTGTTAAACTGGTCAAGCTGATCACCCGATAGCACCCGCAGTCATAATGTGATCCTTTACCTTTATATAAAGGCACAATGACCGCGGATCGTCAATCATCCGGAACAGCTCCCGTTCGCCAGCACAAATTGCACAGCAGATGAAAGCTGTCCCAGACGCGTGGCCCACCATACTTGACCATTTCAGCAGTAACTCTGTCTAGTCCCGCAGCCTTACCACATTTCAAACTTCTAATCGCACAATTAATCTCTTTCATACTGATGACCTCAGTGTCATCGATAAGATAAGTCTTCAAATTAGATAAACAATAATATTATATTTGCTATTTCTATTAACTGTATTCATGACCACAAGATACATCTGATAGCCTAGTTGGTAATTAATTACCCTGCTTTCGAAGCTAAGAATTCTGGGTTCGAGTTCCGCCCAATCATTTGTCTGAATACAAATCATTGACGAGACGACAAACTGAGACGGCGATAGGTTCACCACCTATCACGTTGTCTCAAAAAGTGTATTGGTGAAAAGTGGGTCGAAGGGTCTGAATTGTCTAGACCTCTGTCCGCCCTATTTCTGGGAAAATGCGTATAGTAAAAAATACCATAATATAATTTTGTATAAGTAAAATTTTAGATGTTATATTAATATAATCAAATGTAAAATAAGCAATGAAGTTAAAAAAACCAGGACGATTTTAACACTAACATAAAGGTTGAACTGTTATCAGTATTGAAGAATCAAATTTTTTATGGTTCTTTAACATGAAAATCCCTATTCCGAAAGTGCAGATTATTTTCACTACTATACAGTGAAAATCATCTGAAATAAAAAACTTCTTGCACGATTTATATGCGTGAAATTTACATTTAATTATTTATTTTATGCCTTTACATTTAATTATTTTTAATTTCAATATCGGTGTTATATTATCAATTATCAATCAAATTCGATAATCAGTCACCATAGTCGAGTGGTGGGGTGATCGGAATTCCAGTCACAAGACCCAAGTTCGATCCCCAAGTCTCGTACTAATGGTTTTTTTTTTTTCAAAACTTATGTACGATTTATATCGTTGGCTTGGACATAAAAGACGGCGACGGTCTCAACCAGTCACGTTGTCCCAAAAAAGTCTTCGATGGAAGGTGAGTCGAAAAGACTTAATTGTCGAGACCTCTGTCTACGACTGTATTGTGAATGGGGAAAAGATATATTCCTATACGATGGCAAATGGTAATATTTACCATCGTATAGGATCTGGTTGCAGATTGAAGAGTAATGAACATTTTATATATTGACGCGTATCACTCTAAACTATTTTTTACTATAAGGCGCTCGAATTGTTTAGATGTATTATTAGATCTGCAAAGTTCAAAATTAAGATGTAAGTTACAAAACTTGTTTATTTTATAACTCTACACTTCTTTTTCTCAATTACCTTTGATAATATTTAAATAAGTTTTACTAAAAAAGCAACTTAGACCTGAAACGCCTTATAAAGAAATGTGTTTGACATAAACCTATATAGCGTCCAGGGTTGAAAAATCCATATTCAAATTGTCGTCAAAACCTTGATTTTCTAGGATGCTACGCAAGTAGGTAAGCATTATCAACACAAAGACCCTAGCCATCATAGAAACACTGTTACAGGCGTTTAATTTGTTTCAGAATTTATATTAAAAAACTGCAAGATTCTCATTACATTTACTCTACCAATCCTTAAGTAATGGTCAGTACAGTAATAAAATTCAAGAGTTTAGACCTTGATAGTCATCACCAGTCTGGATAATTGACGATACTTTAAATATTTTATATAACTTGATTGTTCATCAATGCTCTTAGTAATGGATTCTGCCATTTGTTGAAATTCATTCAATTTTATTTTATTTTTTTAATAATGTTAACTTTTTCTTTATAGGAAGGGAGGCAAACGAGCAGGTGGCTCACGTGATGGTAAGTGATTACCGCCGCCCATGAACATCCGCAATACCAGAGGCATAGCAGATGCGCTGCCGGCCTTTGAGAAATGTATAGGCTCTTTTCTTGAAGGTTCCTAAGTCGTATCGGTCCAGAAAAACCGCTGACGGCAGCACATTCCATAAAGTGCAAGTGGATGGCAAAAAATTCCACGAAAAACGCAGTGGTGTAATGCCAAGCATCAAGATGGTGTTGATGGAATTTTTGACTATGCCGTAAGGTTCGATGGTGAAATTCAGCTGCTGGGATTAATCCGAACAATTCCTCGGAGCACTCCCCTTAGAAAATCTTATAAAAAATGCAAAGAGATGCAACATCTCTTCGCAATGCCAGGGGATCTAATCTATCAGATAGAACATGGTCGTCGACGATTCGAGCCGCTCTTTGTTGGATACGGTCAAATGGAAGGAGCTGACACTGGGGTGCCCCCGCCCAAAGATGCGAACAGTACTCCATGTGCGGCCGAACCTGCGCCTTATAAAGTTGCAAGCGGTGGGCCGGCATTAAGTACTGTCGTGCTCTACTGAGCACTAAAATAAGGTCTAGTCTAGACAATTAACTCATTTCGACCCATCTTTTACCGAAGATATTTTCGGGACAACGTAACAGGTGGTGAGCCCGTTGCCGTCTCAATGTCCAAGCCAAGATATAATTCGTACACAAGTTTTTGAAAAAACCCATCGGTACTAGCCTGCCACCAGAGGATCGAACTCGGGTCTCTCGACTCGAAATTCCGACCACCGTACCAGTCGGATATCGTGACTGTAATAGTCACGATAGCCGACTGGTACGGTACTGTAAAACTTGGCTATAATTTTCATTTGGCAATTTCGACATATTATATTTGAAACGATATCGATACAAATCGTCCATTAAAATGTACCTTCATTGGACTGCGATTTATATTTTTTTTTATGAAAGCGTAAAACAAGGTATCACTCTTCATGTTTATAAACACTCGCTCGCCTACAACTTTCCGCCAGTTTCGCCCGTTGACAGCTCATTGCGTCCAATTTGTCTACAAGTTGATTTGAATTCCGTGGGACGCTGAGGACATCGGTTTGCTTTGTTATAATACCGTATTATATTTCAAGAACGAAGTAATTTATCAGCAGTATCTATTTTTTTTAAAGTAAGGTCAGATCTCTTGTTGATCTTTATTTATAGTTTTAGTTGAGTATCATTATGTATTTTATGTAAATGCTCTTTAGAAATATATTAATTTATATCTTCACTCACGCATTTCTCAAGAGGATAGCCAGAGGTCTAGGAAATTTATTCTTTTCGAGTCACGTTTCACCGAGCTTATTTGAGACAATGTGACAGTTGTAGAGCTCTTTAACGTCTTAGTGTTCAAGCCAAAGTATAATTGTACATAAGTTTCGAAGAAAATCATTGGAACATGCTTCCATTCTGGTGATAGAACTCGTATCTCCTGATTCGAATTCCCATCAACCAACCACTCAGCTATTGTGACATTTTAGTAGCAATTACTAGAAATTTTATTTGCAACTTGAAGGAACTTGTGGAAGAAAGGTTCTCGAGTGGCAACCTCGTTGAGGCAAACGCAGTCTAGTATGACTTCCCACAAGATGGAGTGATGACCTGCATAATGTAGTGGGCAATTGATGGATCCAGGTGGCTGGGGACCGTTCTTTGTAAAAAGTAAGGTAAGTCGTATGTTCAGCAGTAAACTCTTGATAGGCTGTAAAGAAGAAAAGGAAGAATGACCTTGTATCGTGTGGTTACGGAGTCAAATAAACCAACACCTTTGTTACCCAGGGTGTCGTAAGTGGTGACTAAGAGAAAAGCTCTGAAAACACCATTAGCTATTGATAGATGGTTGGATAGCCACCACGAGAAAGACCGTAAACATTAGCAAATCAGTGACATACAGTAACGTGCAGTTTGTCTAGAACTGCGATCGCCAATCCGCTTGCAAAGCCATTGGTATATACCATAAAGGCGGCAAACATATCCTGAAATCCAGTAATATTAAAATAATGTTGTGTTTCAGTCTGTTCGTAGAATTTTTTTTTTAACGACTGAACGGTCGAAGTGCTATTCTTAAAGTATTAATAGCAATAAGATATTAACAAATGCTCTTCATAAAAGTTCCTGTCTGTAACTTTCACTCATATACGAATACATCTTGAAGTAATAAGATATCTTTGCTACGACATTCAAAAAAGTAATCGAAAATAATCTTGAACTAAGTCACTGGTACTAGGTATGGATCTAAGGAACTAGAAGCAATTCATAAATATCATTTTAAAGGTTTTGTAAAGACATATAAGAAATTATAATAATACTTTGAATGCACGAAGTAACTCCGGACATGGGATATAATTGTAAATGATTTCTTCATTAGATAAAACATTGAGGGCAATTAAAGCTGTAGTTTGCCGATAGATGGCATGATGTATATATTATGCCTTTTGATTAAGAGAACTTTCTTTTTAGATTGACTACGGAACATACTGTGAGTAAAACATTCCAAAAAATAATGTTTCGTTTAAATAAAGATATACATAGACAGATACAATATCACATACATTTCTTTACAACCAAAGAAAGCAGATAAAACACTTGTGTTATGGAATTGGAAACAATGATGTCACCATAAACGAAAAAGTGTTTTCTCTACATTTTACGTACAGGAATCGAACCCGGAACACCTAGGCGACACCCCACACAGGCCGTCCAAACGATGTTCCTCTACATTAGTCTCAAAAACTAACATGGATTAAATGCTGCGCATTATTTTATGTGTAACCTGATTATTGAATAATTTTATTTACATTAATGACTGAGAAGTACCGAGCGTATTCCCGAACGAAGCCGGACACAACTGCAAAACTTTAATAATGTAATCCCTTCTAAATAAAGTTTAATTTCAGAATTCCTAAGGAGATTTAGGATTTTAACGTAAATAGAAAAAAATACTAGTTTATTTCAAACCTGTGTTTAAAGATTCTTTCGGTAAGAAATAGATAGCGCTGTATTAAATTATTAACCACAAAATTATGCGAAAATATTTTTTTCGTAGATAACACTTATAATTTTAAAAATTTTTTAAAACACTACCCAAATATACAATATTTTTAACTGAGTTGTCTCAGTGAAAAATATTATGGGTACCAAAATTATAGCTTAGTATTTGTCTACCTCAATACAAAAAGAAAAAGTTATATAAAGAAAAACCTTATATATATCTTTCATTTATCACTTTGTCACATAGAGAATAACTCTATCTTGTATAGACTGTTGTTTGAACAAAACAGTTAGAAAGGGACTTTAGAGGAGCAAAGTCTACACTTATAAAATAGAATCAATACAAATTATAATTAATACAAATTATAATTCATACAAACGGATATATTCGCTAAAAAAAGACCTATATCTTACTATGATTTAAAACAACCAATCTATAATCATGATAATAGCCGCATGCTCAATTTCGTGAACGACGTTTGTGTAAGACTTAGTATAGACTAAGACTGACACAGACGTCGTCCACGAAATTTGAAACATATTAATTTAATAGTATAAATTGTACATATGTAAATTGAATCGGTGGTATTGAAGTAAGAAATCTCATTCCATTTCTTCACATGGGAATCCCAACTAAGGAATGGCTGAAGATGAGAGACGTATGCTCTGCAGTGGAATTAACATGCAGTTATGTATCAATGTTCCCAATTGTCCGTATTACTTCTGCAACATGGCCAAAGAATAAGAGAATCCGCTGTGAGCAGATAGGAGACAAGCGCTGAGCATTTCCTAGTATAAGTTGTTTAAGCACAGGTACGTTTGGGTCCATGGAAACCATAGCATTTGGCACCAGCACCACTCCTTAAAAGCTTCAATCTTGTATCTGTCATCGTCTTTGATAGGCCACGTCTCTGCGTCATAAATGAAGATGGAGAAAACCACATTTTCGATCAGGTATATATTAGTTCGATTAGTTTCTGTTTCTTCAATTGTGTTTGTTTGGTTTTTAGTTTATTTCTCCAAACTTTGCATTAACATACATCTAGTATGTTACTTACTACACCGATAAATGCCATTTAGCAAAAATCATACTGTGGTCTTACAATCCTGTGATATGTACATTCGGGACACCGCAAGTGTCGCGTGCTCAGAGCTTAAACGACCTCATTTCGGTGTCATTGCGGTCGTAGTTATTACGCCATATTGGTATACGAATTAGGACAAATGCGCGTTCATGTAGTTTTATTTCGTAAAAAATAAAAAGAATGAGTTTCATTTTTTTTCTTAATTTACCTTATATGTAACATAAATAATTTTAGCGTTTAATAAACTTTTCAATGCTTTTTGTATTCTATATCTCAAGGACATTTGTTTTAAATGTAAATAAGCAGAAAGTTGCAAGCATGTATCCGCTTTAATAAAAACAAAACGACTACAAAACTGGTGGGAATGGAATTGTATAAGTGAATAAAAGTTTTATTTTATGCAATATAAAAAGTCAAGCGAAAAATATTTCTCGCATTGAAAGAACATTTGAAAGTCAGTTTGTTTGGTTCGGCCAAAGACCTAAGTTAATTAGAGATAGGACGCGGTAAGGTCGCGCCGAAGCGACGAATATAACTCATTGTAATTGTTTCGGGCATTTGACTTCATAAAACAATCAATTTCTTGGGTACGAGACGTTTTTGTTAACAGATAACAGGACTGTTGAACAATATAACTTGCAAAAAATAAATTACTCTAAAGATCAAATGCTTTTGGGACTCAGTCCGTTAAACTTATCTATATCTGTACTATAAGTACAGATATTTTAAAGAGGATTCTTTTTATTTGTTATATGCAATCTTTGGAAATACCAGTCGGATTTCAAAAATTACATTTGTATTAGAGCATTTTTAGGAAGAAAAAAAACTGCAGGACATATTGAATATAATAATGGATTTTTAAAAATAATAAATAAATACATAGATAAGGACAACATCACATACATTGCTCTGTTCCCAAAGTATGCAGCTAAACCACTTATCTTAGTTAACCGGAAACAACGCAGGCACCGCACACATCCCCGAGAAAATGTAGGAAAAGTAGTTTTTCTACATTGACCCGTCCCGGAACCGCACCCAGGACCTCAGATGGCGATACCTTGAAAACCGGCGAGTACGCCACTCGTCTACAGAGGTCGAGAGTTCATCATCAGCCATCACCCATACGAGAGGGTTTTTCATAATCGCCACGCTAAGCAAGCGGATTGGCTTTTTGCATTTATATCGTACAAACACGAAATTATGTTTACATGGCCGTGCACATGGAAATGTCTTTTATTTTCAACATCTAACAAAGTTGTAAATGCCACATAAAAACAGTCATTTATTATTTTGATGGTTCCTACTGACATTGAACTCGCGTTAATTTTCAGTACCTGGACGACCACGAATCACTTGACTTCAATAACTAGGTACAGTTTTATTGAATTTCTGAATCATGAAAATCATACTGGACTTTTTGGTAAGAGAGAGGTTTCGAGAAGATTCGTACTCTTCGGACTCTTCCATACCGAGGCAGAGGACGCAGTTTGCCACGCTACGGCAGAGGACGTGGGTTCGAATCCCGCCCGTGTCTAACTGATTAATAAATGTTAAAAAATATGTTCATGCCATGCCCAATACAGGGGTAGACAGAGGTCTCGACAATTAAGTCTTTTCGACCCACCTTTCACCGAGGCTTCTACCGAGGCCCGTCGCCCTCTTTATATCCAAGCCAACGATATGAATCGTGCATAGTTTTTTCAACCGGGGGATCGAACTCGGGTCTATCCACTCGAATTCCGATCATCCAATGAATAGACTCGCGAGACTAATAAATGTCAAATAAATTTTTAACATTAAAGACGGCGACGGGCTCACCACCTGTCACGTTGTCCCGAAAATATCTTCGGTGGAAGGTGGGTCGAAGGGACTTAATTGTCTAAACTAGACCTCTGTCTACCCCTGTATTGGTAATTGCGTGAAAATATTTATTTTTATAAAAATTTTATGACGCTATCTAAACGAATTTGGAAAGTTAACACTAAATATGAAACATTCATATGTGTTTTATTTATAAATTTATAATAGAGAGCACCGCGTTACTGACACAGCTATCTATTGACTCTAGTTTTATTGATAATTAATTTTCAAGTACCAAAGCTCTATCTGAGCAAAATAGTACACTTATTATAGTGTCACGCGTGTGGAATGAGTCGCTTCACAGTAGTGCTACGTTTGTGTGTGTGAGCACGACACGTGTGGACAAGAGGATCTTTGTGCTGATGCGGGATATGGGTCAGCGTGTCTTCCCCTCGCTTTGTAAACAGCGGAGGATAGTTATAGTAAGAGTATTTAGTTCATGATATTTAATTCAACAAATAGCGATGTTCAATAGATGAATCCTTCAGTGACGGACAATTTTTTTTGTTATAAATATAATACTAGAAATGCTAATGCTGGATAACTTTACTTGTGTCTGTTGACTATCAACTAAGCTGGCAAGTCTGGAGTGATGTACGACAATAGCCGAATGACGGGCTCGAATCTGTGACATCATGTTTTGCAGTCCGCTCACTAAACCATTAGACTGAAGCTTTTGATTGGAAAAAGACATCTTATTCAACTTCCATTTTTTATTACAACATCAGATTATATAGGAAAGGATTAATCCTACTATAAATTTGTATCTTTGGATGTTTAGATGTCTGGATGTTTGTTACTCAATCACGCCGAAACAGCTGAATAGATTTGAATGAAGTTTGGTTCTCAAATACTTCATGATCCGGAGTAACATATAGGATACCTTTTATGCCAGAATAACATTAGGATCCTGTGTAGAAAACACCAGCTGTAAGAAGTATCAAAATCATTAAGCTCAGGGCCGCAATAGCCGAATGTTTGAGTGATCGGAATTTGAATCACGAGACCCGAGTTCGAGCCCCAGAATAAAGGCAGGTATCAATGCGTTTATTTCAATGATGTTTATGTACGATTTGTATAGTTGGTTTTAACACTAAGGTGGCGACAAGGTCACAACTTAATATATAGCTACCCAAAAAAGCTCAGTTTGAAAGTGCGTTGAATCGAGTAAATTGTCTCTTTCTTATGTATAATTCTTTGTCTTCTCTTGTATTATGAAATGCAAGTGTATATACTTAATTAGTTATTAGGCTGGCAGATTTTTCAACAGTTGGAGAACAACGTACAAGATGACCTCCTCCAAATATAGTGACGACTTACATAACCTTGCAGAAAATCAATGGACTCAGGAGGCTCAGTATCGTTCTCCTTGGCTTTTTTAGTGGAATCCTATTTATTCATTTTGACTGGAAGAAATGATGGTACTTAATAATATGTATTTGTCCACTGCTCAATATAGGCCTTTCTCAAAATGTATTATAAATAAGTAATAAATAAATATCTTCACGCAATTCCCAATACAGGGGTAGACAGAGGTCTAGTCTAGTCTAGACAATTAAGTCCCTTCGACCTACCTTCCACCGAAGATATTTTCGGGACAACGTGACAGGTGGTGAGCCCGTCGCCGTCTTTATGTCCAAGCCATCGATATAATTCGTACATAAATTTTTGAAAAACCCATTGGTACGAGCCTGCCACTTGGGAATCGAACTCGGGTCTCTCGACTCGAAATTCCGATCACCCAACCACTCAGCTATCGTGACTTTTTAAATTTTCAAAATTTATTATGTTGTAACAACTACGTATTATATATTCTGTTTCTATAAATAAAATAACACAAAACGTATTCACAAATAGTCGTAAAACTCAGCCAGCTGCGACAAACGCCGTATTAGGTGTATGCCTTATGGTATGTCCGATATTTCGAATTTCAATTTTATGCACATAATGGTAAATGTTTAGCCAATCAATATGATAATAAACCGAATAACATATTACGTTAAATTTATCACAAAATATAGAACAGAAAATATACGTACAAAAATAGAGATCTTTATGTACCAGGGTTTTTATTATAATTACATAATAAGTTAACTGGCCGCCGTTATTACCATGTATTTATTTTTGTTTATTTATTAGGAATTCAACACGATATAGAAATGATAATAATAAATACATATATAGATAGGGGGACAACATCACATTGCTCCGATCCCAATGTAAGATGCTAAAGCACTTGTGGTATGGGAATCGGAAACCACGAAGGCACCACAAACACCCAGACCCAGGCCAGAAAATGTAGAAAATGTGGTTTTTCTACATTGACCCGACCGGGAATCGAACCCGGGACCTCGAGATGGCGACATCTTGAAAACCGGTGTTTACGCCACTCGTCCACGGAGGTCGTCTAACTAATATAAATAATATAAAAAAAAACTATGCACAATATGGTTTAAAAAATTAAAAAGAATAAAAGGAATAAAAACAATTGAATGATAATGAAGTACTTTTAGCTTTGTATTATCGGAAAGATGTTGCTTCCCCTTCCTTGAAATTTCTTTTGATAAGAGCTTTATCTTGAAGATAAAACCCTGAAAACGGCAGTGGCACCACCGATACATAGCGGAATAACCATATAAAAAAAAAACAGAATAAATTGAGCAGGTCGGTACCAAATACGGAGGCAGGCACGGCGATCACCAATTCACTGCCTAAACATGGCGATTACAGAAAATAGTTCTTACGGAAGAGGCCTATGTAACGAACCTTTTAAGGCCGTTGTGTAAAGACTCTGAAATAAACGTATAATAACAATTTATTACTACCCTTCAATTTATTTCTTTAAAAACTCGTTTTAGGCAAAAAAACGACGACGTGCAAATCTTCCTTAATACTCGGCTATAAACAAAAAAAAAAGAAAAACTTGTCAAACATCAACTTTATTATTTACAGCTATATTATTTACAAAGATAATTTCTAAGCTGAGATAGAGTATAAAAAAATTATATTGCTACATATAAATTCATGGATTAGCACAAACATGTCAATGTGTTAAATTTATATAAAACAGGTGTAATTCCGCTCCATCAAGTAATGTTTATCTCTTACCGAGGCCCCGACGAACCCGAGATGTCGCAATGAAAAGCATCGGAGAACGTATAAGGACATCGGGGTCAATGTATTGTCTCTAGTAATGCACTAAAGTGCATCTAAAGATGACTTCAACGACCTTCGATCCATTCAGAGCCTCATATGGAAATATTACGCCGTTTCGCTTTCAATTAGGACTTTTTACCTTTTTTTAGACAAAGACGTGAGAGGACATTTTTTGTTTTCTTTTTCTGCATTCATTTAGGTTTATGACACTAGAATTATGAATCTTTTGAAAATAAATCATAAAAATATGGAAATAATTCTGTCACGATAGCCGCCTGATTGAGTGATCGGAATTCGATTCAAGATAACCGAGTTCGCTCCCCAAGTGGTAAACTCGTAATAGTCTAAACCTCTGTCTACCCCAGTATTGGGAATGGCGTGAAGAAAAAAAAATTATTTCACTGTTTCTGAAAAAAAAACTACTAAAAATTTTTGCAATTCATTTTAACGGCGTTCAAATATACTGCTACCTTTCTTCCCGTTGCTATTGTAAGAGAGAGGGATTTTTTTTTTGTTGAAAATGCAATTATCTACCGATAGATGGCGGGATAACCGTCACGAATAATATCAGATCAAAATTAAGTGGACGGTTTCAAACGCTTCAAATATCTCAGCGACAGTGATCATCAATCCGCTTAGTAAACGCGGCAAATTCTTTTTCGATGAGAAAGACTTTGACATTAGACTTTGACAGGCCGTTAACAAAATAACTAAAAATAACAAGCGAGTTGTTATACATAGACGCCGCCGGCGTAGCGTATATCGTCAGCTGAACCTAATGAATCCTGAATCTCAATCTATGAAATATCCCAAATACTAATCTAAGTAATCTTAGTATTTGAGATGTTTTGAGTCAATAACAACAAAAATAAAATCTATATTCAATAAATTGCTACATTCTATAGTTTTGGATAACCTTCCGCAATTTTTTTAATTTCTCCATTGCGAAATAACACGACCTGTAAACCCACACGTGTTGCATAAGGTATTGTCCATACCTATATTGTTTGATACAATCGAACTGTTTTTGTCCGACTTTTTAACGAAACAATCCAAACATAAGAATGCTTTTACTTTCTACGTTTTTTCTTCTATGCTTCTGATCCTGACCCATGAAATAGTGTTGTAGGCGTTTTTTTTATTTCTTATCGATACCAGATATTTGAAACCATATACAATGTTACATAAATTATAATATTTTCACGCATACAACCTGTCTGGGTAATCAGAGAGAACAGATCGCTTAGTGACATGATCATCAATCACAAGAGATATGTTTTGATCATCGCTTTTTTCAAATTCATCACCCTGCTGATGCACGTACGTCTATGTATCCATTCATTAAGTATCCAAGTCGTGACCCTCTCCGCTTCGAGCCATTTGCATGTCAGCAAAAGTCCTTCGAAAATTATTTCATAAAGAAATATAACTAGTGCCAAAAAAAGGAAACAGAACCAATAATTTATTAATGTCATCAAATCGCTTCTGGTTTTAACTGTCAAAAAATATTACAACAATTATTTATATACGTCAAAAATTGTGCTAAAATTATGTATAAATTGTGCTAATTATATGTTTGTTGGTATTTTACATAATTATTCTAAAGCTCCCATACATTATTAAATATTTTAATTTATAAAGTATCATACTTATTTTCGCTTATCGACTCGAAGGCAAATTTAAATTACAACACTATTGAATCTATGGTTTTGAGAAAAAATTGCAGAGTTAGTTACCTGCACGCATTCCCACACTTCATAACTTATACCAAAATTACTTTATCTTTGTCTCTCTTATGGATAAAATAGTTCCATCTCGCTCTACATATAAAAACTGCCGACGTCATCTTTCACTCTCACTATCTAGAAGAGTATAAGTAAAATATACAGATTAAATGGTTTTCAATATACAATTATTACATATTCGTAATAATTTTATATTTTATTTTGATTGTTAACTGTGTTATAAAGTCAATTATAAAAAGATTTTTTTAATTTGTAATGGTATAGTGTATAAATTTTTTGAAAAGACGCTGTGAAATACTGTGTTATTTTACTGTTTGTTTATTGTATCTAGGAATTGAGGAATTAAATACAAAGGAAACAATAACAACAAAAAAGTCACCTTTCCGATTATAATGTCAATTTTATTTTTAATTTATTAGAACATACTTTTTCTATAGACTATGACTTTATGTAAAGTTCAATGATCACACTTTACACCAAGTCGTTAAAAGATTGTATTTATATTAAAACCATAATTATTATTTTGTGACCTTAGTTTTATTGTTTACATCGTCGCTGATACTGCATCTGTGCGTTTTCTTTAACTTGTCTTAATTATGACATGATACATGCAGTCCATTCACTCTAGATGGATCTCTGTATCTACGTTTTTAAGGAAGAGAGGCAGTGAATGGAAAAATTGGACAAAGGCGAACTATTGGACAAAGGCTTTCCTCAATTAGTCTTTGAAAATAAAAAGCATCACTACCTATTCTTTGAATTGACAAACTATACAAACAAAATATAAAAACATCTTTAAAAAATCAGAAGCATCTGCCAATATAAGCTTACTATAGATGACGTAAAAGCGTTCAGTGGATGCGTGCGTGCACTTTCTTTAGAGCAAGATAGTATTCTTCTCGCCATATTGCAGAGAGGGAGAGCAATACAAAACAATGTTCGTAAGTTTTTTGCACGACAGTCTGTCGTAATAACACTTTCTTTCAGTTTTTACCTCTGCCTCGCAAATCGTTGACTTCAATTAATTGGTGAAAGAGAGAGCCATGTCACTGAGCAAGCGGCTTTCGACTCCCGATAACTGACGATTTTTTCTCAGATCTTCCATTTTAAGTGTTATGCTTCAAATGATTTAAGTGAAAAGCATTGTTTTCATATCTGTATTGCTTTCTCCTGATTTGTTGAATGAAACAGAGCAATGTATGTTTTCATAATTATTTTATTTTTATACATTTCAAAAATAATTAATACTATAAAAATGTAAATATATTTTTTAGTTAAGTATAAGTCACGATAGCCGAGTGGTTGGGTGACCAGAATTCGAGTCGAGAGACCCGAGTTCGATCCCTAGGTGGCAGGCTCGTACCAATGTGTTTTTCAAAAACTTATGTACGAATTACATCGTTGGCTTGGACATAAAGGCGGCGACAGGCTCACCACCTGTCACGTTGTCCCGAAAATATCTTCGGTGGAAGGTGGGTCGAAGGGACTTAATTGTCTAGACTAAGACGTAGACACCCCTGTATTGGGAATTGCGTGAAGATATTTATATTCATTTATTTTATTTTATTTTTTAGTTGCAGAAATAAGCAAGTAATTTAATCCCTGTAATCTCTCCTTAAATTCTCGAGTGGTAACCTCGTCCAGGCAAACGCAGTGTTGGACGATCCCCTACAAAATGGAACATCGACCTGCATAAGACCTGCATAATGTTGCGGGGAGTCGATGGATGCAGATGGCACAGGACCTCTCTATGTGGCAATCTTTGGGGAAGGCCTGTATTCAGCAGTGGACTTCTGTTAGGCTGTTACGATGATGATGATAAAGGTGGTGAATCTATTCCTCGTAATGTAGGCCTGTTTTTGTCCTATGCAAAGAATTTAAAAGTGCAGTAATTACAGTCATTTATACTGTTCAAATAAAGATGCGTGCGTTTAACGTCTGTCCTTTGTAACACATGCGAAAAGTCTTGGGGTCGTTTCTCTAACGTTCCAAGGTATCATCACACTGACGTCATTATAACAGCTCCTTTCTAGATAAGCACAAGACCCAGAAGCTAATAATTAATATAGTTTATATATATAGTCTATATATTAATATAGTCTAGCAAGAACATGGACAATTTCTGGTATCAACATCCTCTTAGCAGTCTGTATGTTAAACACAGTCATGTTATAATCGTTATTTTGAACAAATTACACACAGTCTCAAACCAAGACTACTTTTATCTTTATTACTGGACGCCGAATGGAAAGATATCTAATTATACCTATATTTTTATTATGCAATTTTATTTATTTTTTAAAGCATATTTATGCTAAACTTTAATGTTATTAAATTAAAGATACCTATATTAATAAATTTTATACATATTTGTATAACTCTGTTACAAATTATAGGAGTGTCTGCACTCAACGGAATTCGAACTTACAGCCCTTAGATTCGATGGTACGGTCACTCTTAACTAGGCTGTGGATTTCAGTGTCTTTTTGGAAGACGTACTTTAATCTTCTTCTTCATAAAGCTATAAAAAAGTAATGTAAGTACACGAAAGAGAAATTTAAATTTCTAACAGTAGAAGCAATCTAGAATAATTAATACGAACATCCTTCATTCCAAGTAGTATAGCAAACTAAATATACAGATGTCAAACAAAAGAAAGTTAGACTATAGTAATTAGAGATTAACTGTGTAGGATTATTGAGAGTACGATCTAAGTACCGTATGTACTTGTACATACTGCATCACAATAACACAATGAAAAATATAGACCATGTTCTTGGATTAAAACACAATAATAGGCTTCGTGAGGTAAAAAGAAAATACAATACATATTTTTTTGATAGACACGCGTAACCTGCAATTCACATTAAATTGTATTGCAATTTTTTGTGCTATCATTGTATTCGTTTTGGGAACGTGTTCACACAAAAACTAGCATCTGATATAAATCGAAATTCTTAAGGATCTGTAGAAAAAAAAAAACACATAGAGAGTAGGGAGAAATCGAGTTTTTTTTTGTCTGTTCCGCGATCTTTCACATAACTTTCCCCGTAATATAACAGAGCCAGGTAGGTGGAGTTAAAAAAAATGGATCCTTTGCCACCCCGGTTCTTTGATTGTGACATTTTTATAAATACGAGGTCACGCATTCTGGGATTTGAATTCAAACTATAAAATGTTATAGTGGATCCAAAAGGTTTAGCATTTAATGAAATTGAACTTTAATAAATTAGCATAAGATATTTATGAAATAGTTTTATGGATAGCTATACTTTCTGTAGATGAACATAATTATTATCAAAATAAAACTGTCTAATTACAAGTTTGAGTATTTAGCAATAGATATGAATTTATAACTTTTCCAAATGCATAGTATTATTTTCATACTTTATATCCAGTACATTAAGTTGCAATTTATTATTTAATAATTTGCTAAGCAATGAAATAATCTTTGATTTGTTTTTTCTTTATTTGGTTTCGGAAGAAATTTGCATATACCAGAAAGAAACAAAATCGTGCACAATGAATAACCACAGCATGAATGTTTTGCTATTATCCAGTATGTTAATTAAAGTTATGTTATTTAGTTATGATAGTGTCCAGTATGTTATCTTAGTATCCAGTAGCTTTCTTTCAAAACAAAATTATGTGCTGACCCAAATCTGTACCACTAGCCAAAAATAATAAACAGAAATATCTAAGCGAGTATTTCAGAAATGAAGGCTCAATACACCCCAATACACAAATTTTAGTAGACAAATAATTAATTAATTAATACATAGATATATATCACCATAGCAACTCGTCAGTAAACTAGTTTAGATGACTTGTAAATAATTACTAATAAAAAATCAAAGAGATACAGAATGTTACAAGTAAAATTTAATTTTTTTTTGCATTGTTTATCTTCAGAAGCCTAACGCAACAGTAATAATAATATTGATACAAAGTTTTAGGAGTTAGATTTTAAGTTCTTTGTTGCATACTTGTAAACATTTTACTTTTTAGATATGTATTCACCAAAACCTCATAACTCGCAAGTATAAATTATAAATTAAATTTTTAATTGCATCCAACTAAAGTTTCTTATAGAAATTAGTACCCTCTTAGCACATAGAAAGAGATGGTTGTTGTGTTGGCTGAGAGACATATATACGAGTACGTATATCTCTGAGGAGCACGTGTGCTACCTGCATGATGCTTACGCAAGGGCTTCCCCTTATACCTTTATTTTTCTATTCTCTCGCTTGGCAGCTTATACTCCAGATTTTTTTAAAGGACTTGCCTAATATATAGCCGAATGGTTGGGTGGTCGGAATTTCGAGTCGAGAGACCCGAGTTCGATTCCCAAGTGGCAGGCTCGTACCAATGGGTTTTTCAAAAAAAAAAAAAACTTATGTACGAATAACATCGTTGGCTTGGACATAAAAACGGCGACGGGCTCACCACCTGTCACGTTGTCCCGAAAATATCTTCGGTGGAAGGTGGGTCGAAGGGACTTAATTGTCTAGACTCGACCTCTGTCTACCCCTGTATTGGGAATTGCGTGAAGATATTTTTTTTTATTTACTTGCCGAATAAAATCTTAATAAGATATTCCTCATTCATATTTTTATTTATGTGCAGAATAATTATTTTTCAGTTTCACCCATCCGCTTGGCAAGTATGGTAATTTCTATATTATTAAATTATAGAGAAAAAATGTTTAAAATTTCAACTTACACGGGCGGAATTCGAACCCGCAACCTTTACCGTATCGTGGCAACGCTCCCACCTCTGAACCACCCTGTCCTACACGCATCAGTTGAAATTTGAAATCTATTTATTTATGTAAATTGTTGAAATTTTAATTGGTGATATTTTAAAAATTTTCTTCTCTTTAATTTAATAAACAAAAAGTTCGTCATAACTTATATGCTATAAATCAATAAAAAAGCGTAATTTCTATATTGTTTCCTTACGGGAAACGCCTCTATACTGACGACCCCAGTACTCGATTGACGTGCACTCCGATTTTCAAGGTACAGCTCGCTCCAATAAAAAACCACTATTTCTAAATTGTCTCATGTCAGGTTATTTGAGGTATAATACCACGTTGTTACTGATTCCAAACGCGTCTGCTTCTTATCTTCTTACTTAGGAATCGGATCAATGTATGTGATGCTTTCCCTATCTATTTATTCTATTAGAAGTAACATAAAATATATAATAATTTTTCTGTGACTTTTGAAAATTACTTACTAATAATTACTTTATAACTTTAATAATTAATAACATGTGGATTGTTTTGCAGCAGCACTGCTTTTCGCGAGTTTTATTCTTGAATAGAGATAAATATTTTTAAATTTTTTATAATATACACCTTCCTTATGTGGACTAATTACAGACGATTAAGAAAGTTTAACTCCATTAGGATGTGTTTTGATACACAGATATTTTAAAATGTTAACAGTAATACGATTTGTTATACGTTCGTCAAACAAACATGGCTCAACAATTATTTCTAGAATGTGCGAGGGTCGCCCATGGTCCAGGGCCGAATTGATAACAAGGGCCTGTTATATAAGTTATCACGCGTCATTTTAGTGATTTATCCATTTTTTTTAATTTTGTTTACGGAAATAATTACTGGTCATAATAGAGTTTAGAGGTTAAGATAACATATGATGATGAAAGTGTTATTTTGCCACATTCCAGAAGATTTGGGAAACAAATAATAAGAAGGTTAAATCGCATGAAGTCAACAGAAAATCGTAAATTTATAATACGATATGTTCATTTCAAATGACGTATGCTAAAATATTTATCTTCACAGATCATAAATATGACACGAAGATCGATAGATTGATTTAAAATGTTGATAGTTCGTTGCATTATGCCATGATTGTTTATATATGCTTTGTATCCCTTATTTTAGCAGAGTGGACCACTTTATAAGGCGCTTTTATTTTATATTTTTATATTTTGAGATTGGTAAATACTAAGATAAGTAAGTAAGGTAAATACTTTTTTTAGTAAAATTTTGGTAAAACTTAATTGAATTTTGTAAACTTCGCATAGTATAAAAGTTACTATGACCCATACTGCTGACCACGAATCTTATATTAATTAATACTTACTTACTTACTTATCTTCACGCACAATCCCTGACGGGGTAGCCAGAGAGAACAGATCGCCAACTGTCACGATCCCTACATACCTCTTTCGCTTCTTTCAGATTCATCATCTTCTTCATACATGCACGTCGAGGTATCCGAGTACTCTTGACCCTCCTTAATTAATAATGTTACATTATAAATGTCAATTCCTCGATAAATGCGTTTCCTTAAACGTGCTTACAAATATTGAGAAAGACCAGATGACCTTGTATCACGAACTTCATGTGCTCCTTTCGCATCTAGTACATCTTAATTCCCAATACAAGCAAATATATTCTGTCTCGTGGTTACGGTAAAGCCATAAAGCCTTATAATTACAATTGGATACGGAAATATGGCAGAATAATCATCTTGAAAATACCAGACCAAAAATTCAAACAGAAGACGGGCAGTAGCTTCTATGTCTGGTTACCACCAATCCTATTCAGACATAAGTCACGATAGCTGAGTGGTAGGGTGGTCGAAATTTCGAGTCAAGAGACCCGAGTTCGATACCCAGTTGATAGGCTCGTACCAATGGGTTTTAAAAAAACTTATGTACGAATTATATAACGGTTTGGACATAAAGACGGCAACGGGCTCACCACCTGTCACGTTGTCCGTAAAATATCTTCGGTGGAAGGTGGGTCGAGGGGACTTAATTGTCTAGACTAGACCTCTTACTACCCCTGTATAGGGAATTGCGTGAAGATATTTATTTATTTATTTTTTAGAAAAGGGTGGCAAACGAGCAGGTGGCTGAAGGGATGGTAAGTGATTAGCCCCGCCCATGAACACCCGAAATACCAGAGGCATAGCAGATGTGTTGCCGGCCTTAGAGTGCCTATGAGGAGGATTAGAGTTATTTATGTAGTATTATCACCCATTTGTGTCATTTCTTTGAGCAATTTGCTCACAAATAGTTAAAATGTATGCCTAGGCTAAATCTGATTACAAAACGTAGCCAGGTTTAGCCTGTTTACCTATGCGTTGAATATTCTATAGAATATATAAACTGGCATAACAGAATGATTGTAATAGCTTATAGTGAGACTTAAAAGATATGAAAGTAATAAATCTCATTGAAAGTAACCATATACTTCTTGAACTTTCGTTTTGTGTTACGTAACACGATGCTCCATACTAAGGCAAAGAGATAAAGATAAGAAATATGATAAACATGACGACAGTAAAGCAGCTTCGCCTCGCTTTATTACGAAATACGACATGAAATATTATGAGAAAGAGTATCGCATGTAGCCATGATATAGTATGAAATACAAATCATACCAGAATAAATTTATTAAAAATAAATAAAACAAATAAAAAGATTAAGACACATATTGCATTAAATCAACTTTTGACTACAATGTAAATTGGTCAAATCAATGTATACACTACCTTATCTATGAAAATAGTCTACTTTTTGTCATAATTTCTATGCCAAGCATACACTCTCTTTACCATACAAGCACTCTCTTTACCATAGATGCTGCTACTGATAGTCAGTCGTCTCCTTATGTTTAATCTGGTATTTTCAAGATGTGAGCTCATCATCTGTCCGTAGCAATCGCCATTTTACTCGCTTTTATTTAGAAACCAAGAGGCTCCAAGACAAAAAAAATAATGAAAAGAAGACTAAGAAACTTCTAAGTCACCACATAGCAAATTTACTTCTATGGTATGTATTATTCTTTAGAGAGATGGTAGAATAAAGTGGTTACTTAGTTATTACTCCTCTTCACACTCTACAATTACTGACATGCTCTGTAATTTCTCAGTTGCAAGTAATGTCAAAGATGTTTAAACATCACCAACCAATGTACTATCGACAAAAAATATATTGTTGATATCATGTTAATTATGATGTTAATTATATTATTGTGTCCCCGAAGATGTACAGTGATTCACACGGAGTTCGTAATCTTTGTAATCATAGTTGGAGCTGTGACCCAAATCCATGCAACCGTCGAGTACTTTCATTGTGAACGCTAAACTACACACCTACACACGCACAATACCAACACTAACTTAATACCAGCGTGTAATGATAAGCAATTTACAAACACCACAAAAACTGTTTAACACAAAGGGAATGAGTGTTGAACAGCGTAATTACATAATACCCACACAACCATATTCAATGAATAAAATACAATGTAGTGTGCTTACTTACTTCATCATAATAAAGGACAGCAGTGATAAAAGTTCTATTTCAACGAAACATATATTATGTCGTATTGTAAAAAAAAGCAATACATGTACTAAAACGTAATAACAAGATAGATATTCAGTAAAACGACAAATGCGCATGTATTAGTGAATGTTTATGTTCATTAAATACACATACACGCAAAAGTGTATTAGATGTGAAAACTGTTTGTTGGTTTGAGTGTAACAGTGTAGTTTTATGCTTCGGCTTTAGAGCGAGAAGAGATGCGTATTATATATCATTTAAAAACTAGGACAATGTATTCCAGTCTGTTTCTAATTAAATGAAAGAGCATAATTGATTTAATAAAACTTGTAGAAGTAACAAATACAGAATTTCAAATTTCTTCTAATGTTTGCAGTCTTTTACGCAGAAATAATAGTCTAGGTACTACTTTTGCGGAATTTAATTATGGAGGTTAGCGTTTCCTGAATGGAGTATTATTATCTTTGGTCATTATGTTAACCGGTTTTGTTGCAATATTGCTCTTGAGGAGTATTCGTGTCCTTTTAACGAAAACTGCAAAGTATAGAAGTATAAGTATAAACATGTTCTGGCAATAGCTAAACATCACATATTACATTTAAGAGGTTTAAGTGTAACATATAGATTTTCCTTTCAACTATATAGCATTAATCTCTTTTTTTACAATTTTTGAGTCATACAAACTAAAATATATGTTTCGTCGACATCAGACATCCGAAAATCGTATAATTTTTTTTGGAACAGTAATAACTAAAACTTAACGACCATATCATCAAAATGTGATTATCCATATTCGTAAATAACAGCAACACGCTAATATTATTGAAAGTGCTTATGTAATAGCATTTAGTAATAATTCAGCGTCTGACCCTGATTTTAGACACGATGTAATTACACGTCTAAGGATGCAATTTTAAGTACTGTATACTTCATGGTTACTAATTAAGTATCAAATGTAGCTGCCATAGTTTCATATTTATCCAATTGAATTGATTACAAATGTTGATTGTACGTCCTTTCGAAACAGCAAAAGAATGACAGGTTCTTTACTGGCCAATGAAGAAATAAATAAATACATAGATAGGGATAACATCACGTACATTGCTCCGATCCCAATTTAAGTAGCTAAAGCACTTCTGTTATGGAATTAGAAACAACGAAAATACCACTTACACCCAAACCCGAGAAAATACAGAAAACACATTTTACAGTACGTTTAGTAGTCTTTACATCGTTGTTATTTCGATTTAAGTTAAGATCGAAGAAAATTTTCAATTCTATATTCATTATTCTATATTTGGATAGGGCGGTAAGTCACACAGAATTTTTTATTTATTCAATATCTCAAATATGGAGCAAACTCAAGTTAGTTAGTTTGTAGTGTGTGTGGTTTGATGATAAAAAAGTTGCATGGGAAGGCTTTAGACAACAAAAACAATTCCAATAGCTTCTAAGAGAAAAACTAAAGTAACTTCAAAGTTATAACTTATATAAAACTGACCAACTTTAAAACTTTCTAGAATTATTCCAACTGACTTGAACTTTTATGGGAAAAAAATTTTGAATATCCATCCATCCTCACTAACTTTTTTATTTTTAAAATTAGTAAAGTCCTCCCGGTGTCAATTAAGTACTGTAGCACATGGGCACTTGTAACAAGTGTTTAATCACCTCCAAGGACTAAGTTAGAATAACTATAAGCCTATAATAATTACCTACACTAATTTTTACCCTTCTCGAACCAGAACCCAACAGCCGTACCTGTTTAGCAACAGAAATGGCTGCAATATTTAAAAGACCATGCTTTCTATGTTTATTCTTTATCACCAAACGTGTTAGAAGTAAATAAAAAAACTAAATTACATAGGAAGGTAAAAATATTTTTTTGAATGAATACATAATTATAAAATCTTCCGGACTTAACACCGGAAAGGCCAATAGATCGCTTTCAGCTATCACTCAAATCAGTGTCATACAAAGTATTCGTAATCTTCATAGCGCGTTGCGCAATAGGCCGGCGTAGCCCTGACGTAACCGAAACGAGCTCAGCGAAAGTTGCCACGGCAATTTCACTCTCCTCCCCAATCTTTCCCTGTAACATCTATCTCTTTCACACCAAGCTATTGTTCTACTACACCTCACTTTCCTTCCAAACCAGTTTCCACCTCTAACGGCTGTGACGGCTTTCGGATATCGTCTCCTCTCTTTCCACAACATCTTCACGGTCGGCCGGGTGCATTTTTTTTTCGGTTTCGCACGCGTTGGAGGCGTAACCCTCTGCGTAATCAATTGTTTCTCGCTTGTTTAGTCTGCGGACATGCCTTGAGGGGAAAACGTTCAATATTTGCACAGTCGTTTATTACTGATAACCGTTCAATAGATAATAGTTTCAATTACAGTAGCAATTAGTGTTAGTTTAAACATGCAATATGTACAAACCTGTATCGTGTATAAATTCTCGTAATTTTTTATTTTAATTATTTATAAGTTATTAATAATTTTAAAAGTCCCGGTAGTGTAATAATAAAAATAATGTTATGTAAACTTTGTCACTCCAATATTCATATCAGTACCAGTATGTTCGAATGCTTTTAAAATAACACGCATTTTTGACTGTATTTGTCAATATTTTACAACACGAACTTGAGACAAATAATTGGAATAATTACAAGCGCCATTTTTGTTAAGCATTGACTTTTATTATATGTGTAATATATTTTTATGTAGGTTTTTTCATGAGTTATTTTGTTTGGGAGAAATAATAATAAAAAGTATTGCCTGTTGTTTTATTTCTTTTATGTATTAGTAAGAAGAATCTAAGGAAAAATCGGGGCATTACAGGCCAGGATAAGTAGAGGTCTAGACAATGTTTTTTCGACCCACCTTTCACCGAGGCTTATTCGGGACAACGTGACAGGTGGCGAACCTATCGCCGTCTTAATGTCCATGCTAACGATGACCATACATAGATAAATATCTGTAAATACTTATAAACGTCCATGGCTCGCCAAACATTCATATTCATCACACAACTGTTTGCGCCTAGCCGGATTCGAACCCGCAACCCCTAGCTTAACACTACCAACTCGGCTATCGTGTCGTCTATTTATTCTTGTATGTTACATAATAGTATATAATGTTATTCTTAACATAATTAATATAAGTGTACATAATTAATATTTTTATGTATTTTAGTATAATGATCAAAAATGTAAACAATATATACATATAAAATTCCACATTGAAATTAAATATTACATAATTTTGCTTAAAATTCTTAATAAATACTAAAAAAGGTATAGATGGAGATATTTTTCTATCAATAAATTGGTTAAAAATAATAGGTTCGTATTTGCACAAGTTTCGGGTGATCGGTGCGCCGATGCGGGCGCCCAAGGTTGCAGTAGAAAGTAAAACCGAGAACATTCCACCAACAGCCTACGAGCTTTCGTCCCGCAAGGCTATCCGCTAGTGCCTTATATCTAGTCTTATCTCACTATTCACCTTTGAATTCGACCCGCTCGTTGCAACTCTAGATATATTGTTGACATAATGGGCGAGCCGCACAAGAAAATTGTTGAGAAATAATGAAAACATATATTAGATATAAATACAGATATACAATAAATGTATAAGATCTAAACGGTACTGAAATAGATTGAATATATTTCCTAGAGATCATAACGATTATGGAATATGTATCATTGTACATTTATATATAATGTTTACATTTACAGATAAGTCAAATATTCTATGCTTCATCGTTTTTTCCGGTAATGTAAAGTCACGATAGGCGAGTGGATGGGATAAAAAATCATGGTTTTTAACCACATACTCTCTCGTTCGTTCTTTTCCATGTGTTAACAACGTAAGAATATTGTCACTCTCATTTTTCCCATTGATGTTGAAAGAGGCGACTATGGGAAACAACCTTGAAAATCATTATGGCAAACGATAGATGGCGGGATAACCATCTCTAAAAATATCGGACCAAAATTATTAGACTGAAGATGGGCAGCATCGCCTGAGGTGCGTGTGGTCTGATACTGCGATCGCCAATCCGCTTGATGGCGATTGTGGCCTCCCTATGGGAGATGCCTTTGTCCTGCAGTGGACTTTAACAGGTCGTTATGTATATGTATGTATGTTCTCTCTAGAGAATAGCAGTTAAGTATGGCTAACGCTTTAAAATCCGAAATGGTCACGAAAACATTCCAGTGACCCTGTGGACACGGCTAAGATGGAGCGACATAAGGTTTTGTCTGTGCTAGCCCAACAGCACCATTTGCTACTACATCTAGTATTTGTAACGAATTCATGTACAAATTTTCGCATATATACATTTTAAGTCTTAGAAATAACGCCTTTTAGAATATTTTAAATAACACATTTAACGGAATGTCACGAGATGCAGAAATACGTCACTATTAAAAAATCTTGCTGAACTTAACCTCGTAAAAAACTTAATCATTCGATTTCATAATTACACGAACATGCCATTAAATATTTTACGAAATTTTTGGTTCAAATTTAAAAAACGCGATGTGCAATATTGGAATCGTTAAACTAAATACCGATAAACTTTAGAAATAGTAACTTTGTCATAACATAACACAGATATATTATTAAAATAATAGAAAAAAATTCTTTACTTGTGTTTCGGTAATGTTTGACTATTTTTCGCACAAGAGATTGTTTTTCGAAAAGTAATTACTTAACAAAATTAGACAGTAACTTATGAAAGAAACACATCCGTTTGCTTTTACGACCCCAAATATTAGCTAAAGCTTTCAAATTTAAAATCAATGTAAACTAGGTTATGAGGTTTTATCAAATAATCTATTATATATCAGCAAATTTAAAAAATCTGACACTTATATATAGTATGGTATATACGAGTATACAATAATAATACCGGTCTCTTACCAATTTCATGATTTAATTTTATGTCCTGGTACCTGGTAACTTAAATATCCAAGCTGTATATTTATTATCTTTGTCCTTAGATTTCTTGTAAAGAAGTCAAGTACAGTAATCAACACTTATTTAAAAAAAAGTCACGATAGCCGAGTTGTTGGGTGGTCGGAATTTCGAGTCGAGAGACCCGAGTTCGATCCCCAGGTGGCAGTACCAATGAGTTTTTCAAAAAAACTTATGTATGAATTTCATCGTTGGCTTGGACATAAATACGGCGACGGGCTCACCACCTGTCACGTTGTCCCGAAAATATCTTCGGTGGAAGGTGGGTCAAAGGGACTTAATTGTCTAGACTTGACCTCTGTCTACCCCTGTATTGGGAATTGCGTGAAGATCAACACTTATTATTTTATTAATTCACTTTATTAATTTTAAATCAATGAAAACATTAATTGTGAAAATGTACTATATTTGTCATTTAACCAAGTCGGTGATACAAACTATTCGAAACAGTTTGTATTTACGAGAATAGAAATTCGATATGAATTTGAATTAGAATTGATAATCAAAGAACGAATGAGAAGTTTTGTAGTTGTTTAAATAGTTTTCCTTAAAAATCCTTGGAATCTACATCCAGCATCCAATTTCTAAATAATTTATTCTTACAACGAATACAGAAAAAGGTTGTTGAGCAACAATCAACCGAGTCACCTTTACCCGACTGTGACTCAGATGGTCGTTTCAATGTTTTCTTTTCGTTTTTGATTTTAAATCGCCGGAAGTAGCTATACTGAGATTCCTAAACACCTTTTTGTAACTGTCTGTCGGACTTTAGTTGCGGTGAAAGAGATGAAGGTTTTTCTTTAAAAAGGACGACTTAGAAAATCCTTTTTTTTTTTTCATTTAAAAATTTATTTTACTTCTGATTACGCAGTGAATACTTTAAGTATGCCTTAAGTACAAGTAATTTGTATACAATTTGTAGATTAAATATGCGAAAGTACATGTTTGTACGTACGTTCGTTTGATAACACTCACCTCTTAAAATTCTTTAACACTTTGAACAGAACATAAGCTTAGGATAACAACATATCTGATAGATATTTATATCTGCTCAATTCCGAAACTGATGAATGATTTTTTTTTTGTTATACCATTGCATCTGCTCTTTTGTTTTAACCTAGATCATCACGATAGCCTAACCGTCTGCCAAGGACGTTGGTTATGGGAAATCTTCTTTATAGAAAGGATTATGGTACTTTTACTGGCTATAATTTACGATCAGGTGGACTCTATTCATCCTTTTAAATGAAAATGTTTACATAGTCAACATATTTCTATAGACAGCCGATAGAACTTAATTGTCTGGACCTCTGTCTACTCCAGTTTTGCGACAATGCGTACAAGTAAAGAAAACATTTACAGAAATTTTGTATTTAAGGGTCAATTGTATTAACAGATTTCTGATTTGATTTTTAGCTGTTTCTATTAAAGATCCAATCCTAATAAAAATAAAAGATACACATATATCGTGCACACATTGTTTAGGATAAATTAAATCCTAAATAATGTGTATATATGTGTATCTTTCATGCAGAGTCAAAGTTCGCAACGCAACCTTCAAGAGGGAATCCAATCAACTATCTAATAAACTTGTATGCGAAATAAATAGCGCTTCATATCATGAAATCTATTATATTATTCTAAATCTATTATATTACCATCGAAAAATATTTTTATTGACTATTTTATAGTTACAAATACATGTGTATATACATATATCTTCACGCAATTGCCTATACAGGGGTAGACAGAGGTCTAGACAAGACAATTAAGTCCCTTCGACCCACCTTCCACCGAAGACATTTACGAGACAATGCGACAGGTAGTGAGCCCGTCGTCATCTTTATATACAAACCAACGATATAATTCGTACAAGTTTTTGAAAAACCCATTGGTACGAGCCTGCCACCTGGGAATCGAACTCGGGTCTCTTGACTCGAAATTCCGACCACCCAACGACTCGGCTATCGTGACTAGAAAGTAAGTAACCAATACTATGTGGTAGTAGTAAGTTTGACGATGTCCGTGAACGAGTGCCGTGGTTTTCAAGGTGTCTTGCTCCAGCTCTGAGAGTCCGCGTTCGATTCTCGAACGGGTCAATGAAGAAAAACGGTTTTTCTACATTGTCACGAGTCTAGGTGTTTGTGGTATGTCCTTCGTTGTTACTGATTATTCCATAACGTGCTTTAGCTTATATGAAACAATAAGTGTGGTGTTGTTCGTATCTGTGTAGGTATTTATTAAAATAAATAATATTTAATTTCTAGATGCCTTATCGAATATCGAATATTCAAATACGGGTCAAAAAATCAATTTCTATGTCGAAAACGCCAACGATTTCATATGCGTGTCAAAATTCTTACAAAAGTACAAAAAAATCAGCTATGTATTTAAATATAAACCCACATAATCCAAAAAATTGTTATTAAAGCATACATTCACATACATACAGGTACAATATCACATACATTGCTCTGATCCCAAAGTAAGCAGCTAAAGCACTTGTATTATTGAATCAGAAAAAACGAATGTAACACATACACCCAAACCCAAGAAAATGTGGAAATGAGTTTTTTCTGCATTGGCCCTTCCGGTAATCGAACCCGGAAACACTGAGCTGACGATCTTAAGAAAACGATACGTTCGCCACTCGTCTGAGGTTTATTAATTACATTACATTACATTAGGCAATAAAATGACCATATAATTGTCTATAGGCTAAAACCTACTGCCTTACCGACCCACCCGTTAGCAACTTTTCTTCCATTAAATTTTAAGTAGTTTCAAACTCGCCCTACATAGAAAAATTTTTTCGATTTATACTAAGTAAAATAAAACATTTACTTATAATAAATATTTATGATTACGATTAATAAATATTTCACGCATATTAACAATACTGTGACATACAAGAGAACATAAAGGCCTTTCGACCCACCATTCACCAATGCCTTTTTGGGACAAAGTACCCGGTGGTGAACCCATGCCCGTCTCAGTATCCAAGCCAACGGATTGGATATATAGATATATATTTACATGATAAATATTCTTTGACACCACTTATTAGACAAACGGTTTTACACTATGATAGCACATAATGCACTCTAACTAAAAACTTCCAGTTTTTTTAATGGGATACATGTTTAACAATTCTTACACACATACAAATATATACACAAATACTCAAGAACATATTTATATTCCTCATATATTTTCTATTTTTAGATAAATTTTATAGAACTGGCCATAGATATGACATGAAATTTTCCGATACATAATTTCACACACAAGTAACCCTTTCCTGTAATATATTATAATTTAAATTTTAAGTTTATTATTAAATATAAATTAATCATAATCAGAGCAATAAAAAATCGAGATGTAAAATCCCCTTTCCATTAGACAGGACTGACCTCTAAGCTATTTCGCAAAGCTCAACTCACACAGGCCATGTTGCCCCATGGTGTTGTAAGCTCAACAATAGTTGCCACATAAAATCTATGCTATGCTATACCGTACTCGTAATGTCACATAACGAACAAGGGAATGTGCAATAAAATTGTTATAATCGTTTAATATATTTAACTCTAATGGTCTAAGACCTGGGTGACATCGAATTTGAGTGTCGCGGATACGAATCCTGCTAAATGTTATGATGCGACGAACTTATATACGATAAATCTAGTTAATTAAGGCAGTGGCTATACTTATAAACTACTGGCTAACCCTATCAACTTCATCTCCGAGTTTTGCGTAAAATCCGTCCTTTAGAAGTCTAAATTGCGAGTAACTATTCTAAATTTCAAGTAAATTAGGTCTATACTTTAACAGATCTGGTGATAAGTGGTAAATGATTTTATTT
The DNA here is from genome assembly GCA_029286605.1 of Sericinus montela. NCBI lineage: Eukaryota > Metazoa > Arthropoda > Insecta > Lepidoptera > Papilionidae > Sericinus > Sericinus montela. Next base: position 854,920 of record JAGSMR010000047.1, read on the forward strand.
TGACAGGTAAAGTCACTTTCAATTTTCGCTAGATAGAATTTCATGTCAGTGAGGAGTTCAATCAACACATAAGTGGCGTCTCATTTATATACCATTTGAGCATATTGCTCTTATATGAGAAATTCATGAGTAATTGAAGTATACGTATAAACAAAATTATGAATCTGGTAGAGGAGAAGAGAAGTTTACCATGATTCTACATAGACGACCTTTGTAATAATGTAATAAATATATACCTACATAAATGGCCTTTGAAAGTTCACTGATTGACATAAACCTCTGCTCAGAGTAGGATTTAGGGAAAAGTGGGAAATGTGGGAAGGCAGATAGCCACACGTTGGATAATGTAAATTCTGATGAAGTTCAATCCTCGAGTGACAGGCTAGCACTAATGATTTTTTTTTTTCAAAACTTTTGTACAATTTATATTGTTGGCTTAGACTTGAGGACGGCGACAGGCTCATAACCTATATATACGTAATCTTAAAAACTAGTTCGGTAAAAGATGGGTCGAAAGGAGTTTATTGTCTACACCTCCGTCAACTGCAGTATTGGAAATGGTGTCAAGATATTTGATTTGCAATAAATTATCTTACTTGGCAAGCAGATCAGCTAAGGATGCACCGGAAACCAGAGTCGTAACCATAGTAAGGAAGGGATAGGAAGACGTTCCATCCATCATTCCATTCATCCATTTTTTACACGGCTCTCACAATACACAATATACTAAATCTATTTTCCTTAAAACAAAAGTCGGTTAATTACTCCGAGTGTAATATAAAACGACAATCCTATTACAATTTATTGCGCAGGTTCTATTGTTTAATCCATTTCATTAACTACCAAGTGATAGGTAAAACGATTTTTCTCGACGCGCTAAATCAATTAAAAATCCATTTAGTGCCAACTAAAATAGACTAATTGGTTCCGTTTAACTTTCGAAGCTATTTGTTTTGATAATTAGATATCATTACGTCATTTTAAGTAATGATTAGATTTTTTATTAGACGAAGTCGTTATGTCGCAGGGGCCAATTAAACCAATGGAACTTTTTAAATGCTCCCTTTGATTTCTAGGTTTTAAAAAAATGTGAAATAATATTATAAGATGTTCATTAAAAAAGAATATAAATAAATAAATAATAAATATAAATATCTTCACGCAATTCCCTATACAGGGGTAGACAGAGGTCTAGTCTAGACAATTAAGTCTCTTTGACCCACGTTCCACAGAAAATTTTTTCGGGACAACGTGACAGATGGTGAGCCCGGCGCCGTCTTTATATCCAAGCTAACGATATAATTCGTACATAAGATTTTGAAAAACCCATTGGTACGAGCCTGCTTCTTAGAGATCGAACTCGGGTCTCTTGACTCAATATTCCGACCGCCCAACCACTCTGCTATCGTGACGTGACGTTTGATAGGTTTTAATAAATGTGAAATAATATTATAAGATGTTTATTGTATAAGAATATAAGATCTATACTCTTGTACACGTTGAAAAATATATCTTAATTAATAGAAATGTATATTGAACGCTTTTTATAAATAACTAGCATTTAACCTGCGGCCACGCCTGCATGGACTATTTTAAACGGTATTGGCGATTTTCTACGCAAACTGTCATCTCACAGGTGTTTATTTCGTCTCCGAGTTCCATCTTTTAGAGATTTCGTGATAAATTTGTATGAATGCCAATTTATGATTTGTTTATAATTGTACCATTATACATAGTCGTCTTACCTAAGATTAAATTTTAACTAATTACAATTCGAAAATAAAGACACTAGGTCGGTAACAGCAATTTAAAATTATGCAAGCGCAGTTTGGTTATTTCAAGAGATTGGAGCCTTTTAAAAGGAGATGCCTCGGGGCACGGCCAAGACCCGTCAAAATCAAGGTATATTAGGCCATAAAAGGCAATTAGACAGCATCGTACATGGTTAATAATGACCAATAAAAAAATGTAACCATTCATGTCTAATATGCTCAATTAGTTATAAATACAAAATCAATATTCAACGACATATGAACATTGGCCACATTATAAGCCTTGCAAATAAACGATGACTTGATACTAAATGAAAATTCATTGTTAATTCATAAATACAGATTATTTTATCTTTAAAAATAAATAAATATAAGACCGTAACATAGCAATATTGGTAAACAGATATTACAAATATTTCGTATAAAAATCTTTTGTTGTACGAGTATATTTAATATGTTATAAAAATAAAAAATGTGAAAACGTCCAAGTACAATTCAAATGACAATAACATCTCCATGATGCATCAAAAAATCATATTGCCTGGAGCTCTGACTACCCCAGTATTGGGAATGCGTGAAGATAAAAAACAATATTATCATTACTAAGCGTTTAGGGTCAGGATCTTCTTTCTTAATGATGACTATAATTTTGGATCTATTCTATGCAAATACATAAGTACATATACATAGATACATACATTATACATAGAGACAAAATCACATACATTGCTCTGGACACAAAGTAAATAGCTGAAGCACTTATGGAACAACGGAGGTAACACGTAGCCTAGAGTTCTCAAATGTATTCAATTTGTTTAATTAATTTCCTCTGTAGGCTCTTAACCTTAAATCAAAATCATTTCAATGTAACAAACCGATAAATATTTGCGCATCCGTAAACTCTGAGTGATTTCTATGTGAATGTTTATATCAGCGACCCTGAAGGTGCGACGGTCACGAGGAAGAAGGAAGCTAGGGGCTCTAAAAATTCACGACACAAGAACCTATGCCAGCAATTTTCGGCGAGCGACGTGTTAAATTTATAAGGAAGATATATTATAAGATGGTGGTGTACTGAGTTTAAATAAAGAAAGACAAACGAACTACATTTTTTACGTATACAATATGGCTAATACCATCTAGTTTTTATTTTTATAAAATTTGGAATTGACCTTTCTTTCGGAGCTAAGGGTTGTGGGTTCGAATCTGATAGAGGTGAACATTTCAGGTTGAATATCAATTTTTGTACTCGAGATATTCATGTGCGTATAAATATTTATCTGTCACGCTGTCTATGTGTCTAATATAGTATGATTAGACACATAGACTGCGTGACAGACCCGCCACGTTGTCCTAAATAGGCTAAATAGGCAGTGAAATGAGGGTCAAAAAGGCTAAATTGTCTCTGAGCACCACAATATTGAAAATGAGTAAACATAAAAAAAATATTAGTTTATACATAACAATTTTAGATGACATTATTTTCTGATGAGTTCAAATCTTAAAATTTTAACCACAGCATATTTCACGATAATTTTTACTAAACAACTAGGGACAACGTGACAGGTGGTGAGCCTGTCGCCGTTTTTATGTCCAAAACAAACGATATAAATTGTACATGAGATTTCTTTTAACATTGTACAAAGCAACGGACATTGTTCCCAGTGTGCCGCTGAAGAAAATCCTCGATTGTCTATAGAGCCTATTTTACTTGCGCGCACGCAACGCATCGACCGCGCAGTCCACTTGAATGACAAATTTCATTTGGCCTTGAATACGAATATATTTTCCTAGTGCGCGCGTGATTTAAATACGAGAAAATATATTTTTTTTTGTCTGCGACTTAACAATACTGCCGATTACTTATAAAATAATCAATTATAATGTCGAATGTAAAATGTCGACAAGATATTTTTTTATGGAACTTTTTTTCTAAAACGATTAACGAAAACATGTTCGTTATGACTGTTCTTAATAAACGTAGACGTAGATCTCTCATTCATACTTCTCTCATGGATGTATTTCATACTTAGCTTTTGTTAAAGAGAATAGAAAAGGGGTAAATTAATATTCCTCTATTACTAATTCTAAATTCACTCGGCTAGTGAGTCACGATAGCCGAGTGATTGGGGGGTTGGAATTTGGAGTCAAGAAACCCGAGTTCGATCCCCAGGTGGCAGGCTGTTGTTGTGTGGCACCAATGGGGTTTTCAAAAACTTATGTACGAATTACGAGTATATCGTTGACTTGGACACAAAGAGCGACGGGCGCACCACCTATCACGTTATCCCAAAAATATCTTCGGTGGACGGTGCGTCAAAGGAACTTAATTGTCTAGACTAGACCTCTGTCTACCCCTGTATTGAGAATTGCGTGAAGATATTTATTTATTTTATTTTACTAATTATAAATAGCTAGAATTCACTAAATAGCTAGAACATGGACGTCCCTCGAAGCGGGATTTATCATAATTGCCACGCTCGGCGATATGACGAAAATATCACGATGGCCGAGTGGTTGGGTCGACGTAATTCGAGTCAAGAGACCCGAGGTGGCAGGCTCTTATCAAGCTCGTACCACATTCTAGCGCACTGCTTGATTTTCCCGCCATCTGTCCGCCCTTGCGCACACCTCGCAATCCTGGCCAAATCCCAAAATAATCCCAACGAGACTTCAATGAATAGTAAGCAAATATAGATTTACAAATAGAAGAATTTATAAAAAGAACATATTATTAGGTGATCACCTACTTAGGCATGTCAAAAACCACTGCAAGACCTAGGCTTCTTCTTTCATCTTTATTCCCTAAGAGGATTGTTCATGATCACCAGGCTTGTCAAGCGGATTGATGATATTAGGACCCCACCTATTACTTTAGATGCGACGGATCGATGCAATTATCGATTTGTTTAATTTCCATTAGTTCAGAATTAAATGGTTATCTAGCCATCAGATGGTAGCCTCTGACATTATCCAGCCTTTTCCCTTAGTCTCCTCTTTCGACGCTCTCAGAATGTAAGAAGATGGCATATTCTTTAGACCTCCTCGGACAAATGACGAACACACCGGTTTTTATGGTATGGTATCGCCAGGTCTGAGTTCCCGGATTCGATTCCCGGATTCCGGATTTTTGGTTGATGTATAAAGCCACTTTTATGCACTGTCTCCGGTTTGGGTGTTTGTGTTATCTTCGTTGTTTCCGATCCCATAACACAGGATCATTCCTATATATGTATAAATAAATATAAATATCTTCACGCAATTCCCAACACAGGGGTAGACAGAGGTCTAGTCCAGACAATTATGTTCCTTCATCCCACCTTCCACCGACAACATTTTCGTGACAACGTGACAGGTGGTGAGCCCGTCGCCATCTTTATGTCCAAGCCAACGATATAATTCGTACATATTCTTTTGAAAAACCCATTGGTACGAGCCTGCCACCTGGGGATCGAACTCGGATCTCTCGACTCGAATTCCGACCATCCAACCACTCGGCTAACGTGACATTATATGTGTGTATTGATTTATTTAATTCAATTATATTCTGAAAACATTTCCGTGTGAAATGTGTATTCATTGGTTACTATGTATCTATTCTATGCGGAAATGTTATTCAACATTAATTTAATATATATAATAAGATTGTACCCATGAATAATTTAAACTGACTACGCTTATAAAGTCATTTTGTACAACAACAATAATATACGAGTTATAATTATTCATAACTACCATTAATTACATAATACGATGAAGCAAAAGCAACTTTTGTAGGAAAACTACAACGTAGTGACCCTGTCTTCTCTCTTCTTATACATATATATATATATATATATATATATATATATATATATATATATATATATATATATATATATATATATATATATATATATATATATATATATATATATATATATATATATATATATATATATATATATATATATATATATATATATATATATATATATATATGTTCTGGTTTACCAGGTGTCACGCTGTTCTAAATAAACTTCGGTGTAAAGGACTTCATTGTACATATATAAAAAAAATATTATAACAAAGTATTAAATAAAAATGTTTGACAAGCTAATTTATCAATAAAATGTTACAACGTTTTACCTCGTCTCAATGTTACTATACTTACGTTTTTAAACATTCTTTCTTTTTTATGCAGTCTGCGCTTGCGGCCTCGTTCAGTTTACTTATGAATTCATGTAAATCGAAAACTTGTAACAATGACTAATTTGTTTTCAGGGTTACTGTCTATCTGCAAGTCTTACGACGTTTTCACTGTGAGGCTTTGAAATATATCATCTTGCTAGTCCAATTTAAAAATCGATGTTTGTGTTGTTTTCTTCGGATTTTATATTTGAATGTTTAGATGATAAACATGGGATATTTGTTACTTGGTCACTCCAAAATAGCTTCATGGTTTTTTTTTTATTAAATTCTATGCAACTGGATAGTTCATAACTTTGGTTTTAGGTTTTTTTTTATATTTTAGGTAAAATGCTCGTTTCATGTGCAAGAAAAGGATTACTTGTATTGTATAATTTGTATAATTCGGAGACGGATGTATTTTTTTACTCAGGAAAATTAAAGGATCCCACGAGAGTTCCTCTACAGTGCGCGGACATAATTAAATTCCTTATAAATAACTAATCAAACTACTTGCCAAATTAAAATAAATATTTACTTTAAAGTCACGATAGCCGAAGTGGGTGGTCGGAATTTCGAGTCAAGAGACCCGAACTCGATCCCCAGGTGGTAGGCTCGTACCAATGGTCTTTTCAAAAACTTATGTACGAATGATATCGTGAGCTTTGACATAAAGACGGCGACGAGCTTACCACCTGTCACGTTGTCCCGAAAATATCTTCGGTGGAACGTGGGTCCAAGGGACTTAATTGTCTAAACTAGACCTCTGTCAACCCCTGTATTGAGAATTACGCGAAAATATTTTTTTTAAATAAATATATTCTTTAAAACACAAAATTTTCATAATAATATTTGATATTAAACCAACTTTTGTTAGTGAACCTGTCTTCTAACTACACAGCAACACGCAGTTTCGAATGAAGCTAGGGGCAAAAATTTATATGAATATGAATGTTTGTACTCGATATATTTATGTTTATATGTTTTTATAAATATTAGTCTATGTCAATATAGATGTTTGTAAGTCATGCATATTTATATTTATAAATATAGATGTCCTGACCACTTCGCTGCCAAGGTTAGAAGACGGATTACCAAGACTCAAAAATCATAGATTAGGACTGACGTTTATTGAAATAAAAACACATAATTATACGGACATAATTATATTCTTAATGAATCTAAATAATAGAATACAACGAATAGAAAGGTTATTTATTATATTCCGATAACACAAACTTCCTTGATTAAGATTAAGACCAGGTAAATCAGCTAAAAAAAAAGTTATATGCCATAAAAACGACCATACTTGTCACTAAAGTTATTTGTAGCTAGCATTAAAAACGTCTTCTATGGCAAACAAGTATAATACGCGTCATATATTGTGAGTTTCATTAACACACCACAACTGAAGATAAGTGTACAACTGAAGATAAGTGTCATGCATTTATGCATATAACACCTTGTTTGACTTTACGTTTTATTGTATATCATTGAAAACCATAAGACCTTCGTTTCTTTTATATTAGCTTAAACCCGGCGACGCTTAGTAGTTTCTCAATCGCTTGTTAATTATAAGAGTAAGGGTAGTGAAGAATATTCTGCGCATCAAATTCACGGAGAAAATACAATAATTAAGGTAATACCAACTTTATTAATGATAAATAATATTTTTAGTAAACATATTACATATCTTTGACTACGTATTTTCAAAAAAAACTGGGCTCCCTGTGCGGTGCGAATTTCGGTAAAAAAAAGTATGTATAAACAAAATTTTTTTGCGACACAGAACTTGTTAATGGCAGTTTTATTTGCCGAATTATCCCATACTCAATGGCGAAAGAAAAAATTGTGCGGAATCCTGCGTGCCTGAGAAATAATATGAAAAGATTTAATTTTTTTTGTATCTGCTAAGAATCCAACTTATAGGTACAAACGTACCTATTTTATTTTATTTTACCGTGTACTTAGTACCAAACAGGAACATTAAGGAGTAATATTGGGATTTTTTTATAGCATAACATTCAATTAAATTTATCGATTGCCTTTTTTTATCTACTGTCACGCCACACTCTGAAGTATTTCTGTCACCAAAAAGCAGTGTAAAATAGTTATGTTGTCTAAAGGGTATAGAGTGCCCGTGTAATAAAGGGCTATAAGGCACACTAAATAATTTCTCAGGGTAGACAACGCATCTGGGGCTTCCTTCCTTTGTTACAGCTTAGAGGTTTTATGTAGCCACTTACCATGAGGAAGAATGTCAGTTCGTTATTCACCTTACTCTCATAGCAAATATATATTTTTTTTATACTAATGCAAGAATTTTCATTAATTAAATGTAGTCACTCAATTAACATATATTCTTTAGCAAGCATTACCATTTTTACTGAATATTATTTTGCATCTTGCTCCGCAACGACAGAGATTAATTAGATATAATGACAACAGATGGCATACTCAAAGATCGTAGCGAACAGGGTTCAATTCTCGATAGACAGGTGGCCTTAGGTGTTGACTGTTCTTTTTATTCTAATTTCCGGTCAGTAAAGGTGTTTCATTAAAACGGAGAATGTGTGGTCTAGAACAACCTCTAGATCATGGAATGACATACACATTTATTTTTACTACTTACTGCCCGCGACTGAGTCCGTGTTACTATTAATTACTTACTTACTAACTTATATTCACGCACAATCCCTGACGGGGTAGCCAGAGAGAACAGATCGCCAAGTGTCATGATTCCTACTTACCTCTTTCGCTTCTTTCAGATTCATCATCTTCTTCATATATGCACGTCTACGTATCCGAGTACTCTTGACCCACCCCCCTCTTCGAGCAATTTGCTCACATGGCCTTCGAAAGTTAGTCTCGGTCTACCTCGACACCTTTTAATATTAAATTTCGCGCTCTATATTTTCTTCACCATTCGGTCTTCACTCATTCGCTCAACGTGCCCAAACCATCGAAGCACGCCCTTATCAATTTTTGTGACAAGGTCATCTTTCAAACCTGCCATATCGCGAACCTCTCCGTTTCGATTTCGGTCTGCCATGGTAACGCCGCACATTTTACGAAGAGATCACATCTCCGCTGCATTCCCAATACAGGGGTAGACAGAGGTCCAGTTTAGACAATTATGTCCCTTCGACCCACCTTCCACCGACGATATTTTCGGGAAAACGTGACAGGTGGTTAGCCCGTCGCCGCCTTTATGCCCAAGCCAACGATATTCGTACATAAGTTTTTAGAAAAACCCATTGGTACGGCCACTTGGGGATCGAACTCGGGTCTCTTGACTCCAAATTCCAACCACCTAACCATTCGGCTATCGTGACTTTCTATCCTCTGCATTCAACCTGCTTTTATGCTTCTGGCATACTCAGGTTTCGCTGCCATATAACAAAGTCCGTACCAACACTGCGTTATGTATTGCAAAGTGTGCACTTATCAATACGCATTGCTTTTTCGAAACAAAATCATATCGGGAAGTTGAGAAAAAAGCTATAAAATCCATAAATATTAGTTTTATTCAAACGTGTAGTACTTAGGTAAAAAAAATGTAATTTCATAGTTTTTTAAGATCAGATTTCTTAAGATCAATTATCGAAAGGTAATATTGTTTTCCTGAATGAGTCATGTAACATTAACTTATCCAATCCAGGTGTTGATTCCAATATGAAATATAAAAAAATAGTTTCATTATATGTAGCAAATGTAGGCGTTCCTCTAGGTTCCGTAATCGGGCTTTCTTTAATTTAATCTACATATGGATTAATGCGTTGCAACAAAGTAAATTAAGCGGGATAATTCTTAGCATATGCTTATTTGTTCTAGTATTAACGTATCAAGTCATGGTATCTTAATGGTTGGGTGATCGGAGTTCAAATCAAGGGACCCGAGTTCGATCCTCCGGTGGTAGACTCCGGTGGTTTACTCTCGGGTTTTTTTTAACTTTTGTAAGATTTATAGTTTTGGATCAGAGGACGGTGACGGGCTCACCACCTAACACGTTATCCCAAAATATGTCTTTAGTGGAAGGTGGGTAGAAAGGACTTCAATATCTACACCTCTGTTTACCATTGTATTGGTAATAGCGTGAAGAAATATTTTATATCAAAAACCTATTATTATATATGTCATGCTGCTGACGGTACAATACTTACAAATTAAAACATTTTACATAGGCAATAGCGATAGCATTACCAGACTCTGCGCACCTTAGACGCTACTGCCCGTCATACTGAATCACCCACCATTCACCAAAGCTTATTTGGGACAGTATCCAGTAAATATAATACATCATAAGTATTCTGCCAGACCCCAGTGCTACGTCAGACGAGCTGATCCATTCAATAACCAGCAGAAGACGCTTACGTCTTATATACGAATGCCGTGTATATTCATCACCAAACCACTATTAGTTTCGCATAATGGTTACCATTTTCTTTTATTTTATTGGGAGATTTTACTCTTTTTTGACCATATTATAAAATCGAACGAAATTTGATGATTGAATTAATTCCGCTTTCCAAGCGTGGCCATTGTTGCAAACCTGTACAAGATAGGCTTATGTTTCGCAGTGGACTTCTACATGCATACAGAATATGCATTTTATGTAAAGAAAATATCTTCGCACTATTTTAAATACAGGTAGACAGATTTCTAGACAGTTAAGACCGTTCGTTTTTTGGCACCACGTGACAGGTGGTGGGCCCGTCGCCGTCTTTGTGTCCAAGCTAACGATATAAATTATGTATAAGTTAAGCAATTAATTTATTGATTTTAAAGCACACAAGTTATTCTGAAGAGTTGTACACAAGTTTTTGAAAAAACGCATTAGTACAAGCTTTTGGGATCGAAATCGGGTCTTATGGCTCAAATTACGATCACCCAACAACAACTTGTGTTAAAAAAACCCCGCGCCATATTTAATATAACACTATTTGTACTTTTGACACGTTTTCACTTCAGTAAACCGTCTTTGAACTGTAATGGGGCATGCGAAATATTCCTGATTTAATTCAAGTGTTCGCTAACTGAGCAGGCAATTAAGAGCAATAGTAATTAATCATCTAGTGGCCCACGTAACTCAACAAAACGTTGTCCTACCAACGTACTAATAGGGCGACAATGAGTTTCATTAATTATATGTTATCATAAGCTTATTATAGTTCTTGCAGTTTGCTATTACTATTCAGTTTTCTATAAAAATCCATGCATTTTGTGCATATATCAGTAGGCTGAAATTACACCAAATGTTAAAGTTATATACATGTTCACGCCATTCCTAATACAGGGGTAGACAGAGGTCTATACAATTAAGTCCATTCGGCCCACCTTCCACTGAGAACATATTTGGGACAACGTGGCAAGTGGTGACCCCGTCTCCGTTTTTATGTCCAAGCAAAGTATATAAATCGTACATGAGTACTAACTAAAGATAGAGAAATAAAGTCTTGACACTTGACTTGTGTCTTGAATCGAATTTCGATCACTCAACCACTCGGCTTTCGTAAAATATTATAGTGTTGACCGAAAGTTGGCTGAACTTTAACTTATGACAAATATCCACTGATTAAGTGCCGAGATATGTAATTTAATCCAAGAATTTCCCCTAGGGGAAATTTCGAAGAGATTTGTTTTATTAAACTAATCTAGTTTTATTTATAAAAAAATGTAACAATAGGCGAACTTAATGCCATATGGCATTCTCTAACAGTCAACCTTACTTGATGAGGAAAAATTAAAAACGAATTCTATCGTTAATTTGGACTAAGGCGGTAACTGGCAGGCAATCACTTACGTTACACTACACACTTACACACTTACACACGTCATGTTGTTCTACAATGAGATTTTCAGGACCTCTGATTACCCCAGTTATGGGAGAAACTCTATAGAACTCCATCATTTGACAATATTGACGACTTTTTATTGGATTATTACTGGCAAAATAAATATTGACATCAATAGAGAATCTTCAGATCCAGAAGCCAAAATGCATTGTAGTTGTATTTCCAAACGTGTTTTATTATTAAATAAAAGAGAAAAAATGTTTTAAAATTTCAACTGACCCGGGCGGAATTCGAACCCGCAACCTTTCCCGTACCATGGCGACGCTCTTACCTCTCTGAGCCACAGTAGTCTTACACACATCAGTTGAAATCTTAAACCTCTTTCTTTATTTATGCCTGTTTTTTTGGCATCGGCCATGACAAATGTACATAGGTACAGGAATTATTGCAAATTTTACCACTTTTAAAATATAATATGATAACACCGTCTTTTATCCCTAAATGAAAGATAATTATGTAAATTCAAGACAAAAGATAAGAGTTCTTTTCTTTTATTAATGGTAAGGGGGCTGAATATTCATTGATTTTTCTCGACGATCTTTTTGAGTGGCGGTTTTCATCGTGTGGCCAGCACAGAGGTCCGGGTTCAAATCGCGGACGGAGTTAAGTACAAAAAACACATTTCCTTCATTATCTCAGATCTGGGTGTTTGTGATACGTTCTTTATTTCGGATTCCATAACATAACTGCTTTAGCTTCTTACCAATGGATCAGAGCAATATATGTGATGTCATTTCTGTCTATGTCTTTATTTATTGACCATGAATTGAATATTCAGACTTTCACAAAATTTCAGGTTAAGGTTAAAAAGTCATTACCTTTCCTCGTTTCATACACTGAACTGGTAATTAACGCCAGAATCAGTGACTTGATAGCTAAAAACAGGGCAATAGCATAGTGCTCAATACAATTTTAATTTTAAAGTTGGCAATTCATTAAAAGAAAATTTAGCAATGAAGTTTATTTTAATGAGTTGCGAACATTACCGAATACCATTGCTTGCTTGTTTATATTCCCTTTACAAACATTAAAATATATAACACTTGCAACATTGAAGAGTTCAATACTAAATTGGTTTTAACTGGTTCATAAATAACTTCTTTTCTTACAAGTTATAATTATTATAATTCAATTGACTATTAAAGTACGGGACAGACTATACTGGGTGTCATGAAATTAGCACACAAGCGGTAGTTATATTAAGTTATACGCTTAAAAAATGAATATATTTCTAGTGATAACCTCTTAAATTGGACTACACGAAGCATAAAGTAACATCGAACATTTGAAGTTGAAAGTTATCTGCATAATATATAGGACAACGAAACGTGAGGTTGTTTCACAATTGCACATCGATGCAACAAAGATGTCTCCTTCCTCACAAGAGTCACGCTCACCCTATAAGGGACAAGTCCTTACACAAAACGTTCCTATATTGTTTTTGTAGCAACAATCATTAATTACAGCCGTGGTAGGTATTCAGGTGGGCACGAAATGTTTGCATGTACGCGGTAATTGTCCACCCACCGGTTGTATTGATGTTCAATCCGGCCCTGGCTTTTGATGGTAATGTCACAATATAAAAAGTGCGTAGGTCATAGAAGAAGCTTTAAGTCTAGAGCTATTAAAACAGTATTTATTAAATTTTGGCTTGTACGGTACTCTTTATATATACGGAGCAGGAGTCACATTGGAAAGGAAAAACTATCAGATCTTGTAAACAGATCGATAAGAACAGGTACTGCGGTTCGTGGCCGCAATGCCTGAGGTTGCTATCGCCAATGTTCATTTACCAGCCGTGGCAATCATACTAAACCTGCTGAGAGGCACGATGCCGGTAGGATTAGATAGCTTCGGTGAAAGGTGGCTAGAAATTATTTAATTGTCATACCAGTTTTTATAATACTCTTTCTGTTGCTTTTAAAGCGGAACTTACCAATTTTTTCATGAATAGTCTTCCTCAGTCGTTCACTGAAAATAAATTTTAAAAAATTCTCTTCCTCTTACTCATATTTCGAGAAATTTAAAGGAAATGTGACTTTAGACAATAGCGCTAACTACCTCTCTCTCTCTCTCTCTCTCTCTCTCTACTCTACTCTCTTCTATCGTGTTGCTTTCGTTGACGTGTATGAAAATGTTCAAAATTATTCACACGGTAAAATAATCTGCCAATTTAATATTAGACTTAGTACAGCTTTATTACATTGTACACACAAAAATACCAAGTGTTTGCTATAATTGTAAAGGCTTAATAAATAGATTTAGCTCAAACACAGTATTTGTATTATGTTGTTATTTATTTTTCCTTCCCTTTCTTGTAACATATCGTTATTCCCAACCGCATCCTCAATTTCTCTTTTAAAAAAATGCTTCCTCGTCGACCCTAATCTAGACCTAATCTACCCCAGTTTTCGGAAAATGCATGAAGGTAAATGATTAATAAATTAGCTAAATAACGATAAAAAAAGATTGCAATGTGGTAACTAACAGTACTGGAAACGTTGTCAGCTAAGTTTTTATGAAAACCAGGATTCTAATTTAACATTATATTAAAAACTTTAGCACGAAATAAAATGTAATAAATTTAGCGATAAATCATAATCGGGAAAGTCTAAAGATCAGAAGTTTGACCTCTTTAAGAGCAGTGTAGATGAGCAATAAGACAAAGCACTACACTATCTAACATCTGGCAAATACATTAAGAAATGATCTGACTCTGCCACTAGCGATATATATGAATCATTCATTTTACTTCACGAACGTTATTTTTTTAATAAAATAGATTATAATAAAAAATAAATAAAAACATATAATAATAATAATAATAAACAAATATAGAACAACGTGACATATATTGATCTGATGCCAAAGTAAGCGCTTCAGCACTTGAAGTATGGTATCAGAAACAATGAAGATACCACAAACAAAACTCGAGAAAATATAGAAAAAAATGTTTTCTACATTGACACGACCGGGAATCGGACCCTCTGAGATGGCGACACCATGAAACCGGTGCGGACGTCACTCGCCCATGGAGTTCGTCAATAGATAGGATCAACACAACATACATTGCTCCAATCTCAAAATAAATAATTTAGCTATTTATTTAACACGAAAACAACATTTTCGGAAACAACGAAAGTATCACAGACAATAAGACCTTAGACAATATAGAAAAATTGGTTCCTACGATGATCCGTCTGGTAGTCCGTAACCTCAGAAATGGAGACACCTTAAAAACCGGCATAGATATTGCAGGGATATTCACTCGTATATCACATGTATATAAGAATGGCTCTTCGTTGCAAACCAAAACGTTAAAAATTTTACAATATAATATATTTCATAATTAATTATGAATAACTAATTTCATTCTATTGGTGGACGCATAAATTATAGTTATTTCTACTTAACTTTATAAAAGATGATGTTCATTTAAATATTAATGAGCAATTAAATATTCATTATATGTCAATATACATATAAAGTATACTAATAACTTCACTATTCACTCGCATTTATTCGTATGTAATTTATTTAATATTTTTCTTCAATCGCTAAAAACAACTGAAAATTGGGTATATAAGTAAACTATTCCATAAAATAGGATGAAGACTTCCATTGTTACGCCGCCAGGTGCTAACATCATACATGTATAAAGAAAAAGAAGAACACTAAATAAATAAATAAATATCTTCACGCCATTCCCAATACTGGGTTAGACAGAGACAATTAAGGCAATTAGTCCTTTCGACTCACCTTCCACCGAAGATATTTTTGGGACAACGTGATAGGTGGTGAGCCCGTCACCGTCTTTACGTCCAAGTTAACGATATAAATCGTACATAAGTTTTTCTTTAAAACCCATTGCTATGGTTTTTTTTTTGGGGAAGGGAGGCAAACGAGCAGGTGGCTCACGTGATGGTAAGTGATTACTGCCGCCCATGAACATCCGCAATACCAGAGGCATATCAGATGCGTTGCCGGAAACTTTTAGATTGAACTCGGGACTCTTGATTTTCGATCTCCCAACCATTCGGCTATCGTGACTTGAAAGAATACTAGCAATTTCAAATAACATTACTACAAGTAGTATTCCTGTTAAACAGTCCAACTAAGCTGCAATACTTTTGTCTGGAGTGTTTCACAACACTAGTCGAATGGCAGGCCCAAACCTGAAACCTTGTTTCGCAGTCACCCTAAACCATATAATCAGCCTATTTATGGTTATATTAATTATAAATATAATAATAAATATCTTCACACAATTCCCAATACAGGGGTAGACAGAGGTCTACTCTAGACAATTAAATCCCTTCGACCCACCTTCCACCGATGATATTTTCGGGACAACGTGACAGGTGGTGGTGGGTACAAAAGTTTTTGAAAAACCCATTGGTTTGCCACGAGCCTGCCACCTGGGTATCGAACTCGGATCCCTTGACTCGAAATCACGACCACCCATCCACTCGGCTATCGTGACTATATAACTTATAGTTTTAGCTTTACCGCTTAACGCGTGACAAATTTATGTAATCAAGCATATAGTGACCATTTGTACCGTAAATACAAGATATTCTAATCCCCTCAACGGTATTGTGTTGACCGCAATCTGCCCAAGCCCTTCGTCTGTCGGAGGATACTCGAATGCGCCTGCGACACTAATTATCTATTGAGGCGCGATAGTATCAGCGACAAGTTGCAATTCACACCGTCGCAACGCTGCGTATGCTTGTACATTACACTTCGCGCCGCCTTTCAATTATACAGCTAACTATTACACGTGACGAATGGCGCAATATCAAGCGTTAGATTATGAAAATAGATAAGCAAAATACAAACAAAAAACGTTTTGAAAAGAAAGAAAATTTAACCGTAAGAAAAGAATTTTGTCATTTTTTATTTTTTTTTATCATTTTATAAAAAATATAGGTACGAGTTCGTATTGATATTATTACTACTTTGAGGGCAAAATCTTAGGGATCGGCTGTCGGTGGAACAGGTGATCTTGATGATGAAATATGCATAAATTTTTGTATTGATTTTATAGCATATAAGTTATGCTAAACTTTTTGTTGTTAAATTAATTTTGTTCTCTTTAATTGCTTTAAAATCAATAAATAAATTGCGTAATAAATTAGTGGGCGTTATCTTATTAATATTGCCCGGCTTAAAAGTCGTGAATATTAAGCTGTAATTTGCAAAAAATTACAGTGGATGGCGCCGATGCCAAAAACAGGCATAAATAAGAGGAAGGAATTCAAAATTTCAACTAATGCGTGTAAGACACGGAGGCTCAGAGGTAATAGTGTTGCCTCGTTTCGGCAAAGGTTCGAATCCCGCCTTTGTCAGTTGAAATCTTTTTTTGTCTCTAAAATATGCGTAAATCTTCCAATCAGTCGCTGGAAACTATTAAACCCCCAATTATGTTTTATGACCTTTGTAATGAGCAGTATCTGTCAACATATCGTATACCATTACCAAACTCTTAACCATAAGAGCTTCAGTGGCTTCTATTATCAGCTCTGCGTCATTATAAAAAGACATAAAACTAACTACCAGTGAACTACGTTCACTACTTAAAACTGATTCAGATTAAATCACTTTCGTGTTTATATCAAAAAGGTATCACAATGATTAATAAATCCTAGACAGTGAAATAATAATTTCACTGTCTAGGAGTTAACCCTCCGGACAAAACGCAACCAATCCCATGTGGGCAAGGAGCCTCTAATCCACCACCCAAAGGTCATTATGGAAGCAGTGACTCCATTCCCAAACGGCATCACTCGATGTATATGTACATTGGTTCTGGCATCAACCATATTTCAGCAGTGGAAGGGGAGGGAGAAAGACGCCTCGTTATACTTTTTCTCCCGGTGCCCCACTTTAAGCGCATCAGCAATCCAATTCTGCCCGCCACATCAAAGTAAATGATGCTAATACTGCACTAATTTCATTTTATAATTATGAAGGTTTTGAACAAAATACGTACGCATCTAAACATCCAATTATTTCACGCAGAGCTATTTGCGTAGGAGAGCTTTATTACCGACAGTAGCACTCCGATAATTGTATTAATTGACATCATAATTTATTACAGAGGATGTGTCATTCAGTATTGTTTGATTATTAAGTTACGTTGTAGTTTGTCATACGTCTTTTGAAACTTATATATAACTAAAAAAATAACTAATTGCTATTGGTAAATGTATTTATTTATCATAGACAGGGTCAACATCACATACATTGTTCTTATCCCAAAGTTAACAACGAAGGTACAAACACCCAGACCCGGACAAAGAAGAAAGGTGGATTTCTATGTAGATATTTGCATGTGCACCCCACCTTGAATCTAACCCGGGACCTTACAACCTATCATTGAAGATATTTTTGGGGCGACGTGACTAATAAGTTATAAAAAAACTCATTGGTACGAGCCTAACCAGCCTACTGATCTCTATCACCCAACCACTCGGCTATCGTGACTCGTGGAGAAAGTTTTTTCACTACTGGAGTAGTGAAAATCTCTCTTAAAAAGAATTCTTGAGAGAAGGCGTTTGATAGTATGCACTTACAGGTCACTACTTTACTCCTTAAGAAATATTTTTTAAAAATATAATCCGTTTTGAGGAATTGAAACAGGAAGAAATATATTATAACAAAATACTATTAAGCTTGCGTAATATACATTTTAACTTTATAAACTATTTATAAACAAACATACGTAACCGTGCAGTCGAGTCAGTACTCAACAATTAAAAATGAATACAATTTACCGTATAGTGAAAACCGAATGATGAAGAAAACATATAGCGCCAAAGTTAATATTAAAAGGTGTCGAGGTAGGCCGAGACTAACTTTCGCAGCTCATATGAGCAAGTTGCTCGAAGAGGGGAGGGTCAAGAGTAGTCGGATACCTAGACGTGTATGCTTGAAGAAGATGATGAATCTGAAAGAAGCGATAAAACTATGTAAGGATCGTGACACTTAGCGATCTGTTCTCTCTGGCAACCCCTTCTGGGATTGTGCGTGAAGATATGTTGTTGTTAACAATCTCTTTAATTGAGTACATTACTCATTCTCCTCTTAGAAAAAAATGTAAGGTGAATTCACGACACATAAATCACCATTAATGCTATATTTATTGGTTGTTTTTCCTTGTACAATAGCGGTAAGTGATGAGGAAAGAGCCGAGCGCTGAATCTCGCGGTCATCTCGAACGCGAGATGTGGTGTTCCGGAGGTTTTATATGGGTCTAAAGTATCATATACATATAAATAGATACATTCTTAGGCCTGTAAATAAACCGCAGAAAACAGCAATATATAAACCTAAAGGAATTAGCGATCGCGGAATCTCGAAATAAAAATGTTCTTACTGTCATGGCAAGTGTGGTGATTATGGAAAATAATCCTTATGAGCTAAGTCTGTCTACAGCTGTAAACTTTCATGGGCAATTACGTCACTGTACTCTTACGGTTTTATAAGAAATTAAAAATTAAATCACCTTTCCTATAAAATAAAATTTTATTAAAATTTATAATCATAGTGCGACAGGATGAAAAATAATGAAAACGAAATAAATCTTGAAGCACAAATTTGATATGTTAATGAAGCTAGAACCTATAATAGTATTACAGTAATTAACATTTGGTTCAAGTAAAAAGCTTACTGACGTTTTACTGTTATTAATGACTTCCTTTTCTTCTTCACAGCCAGCCAAGAGTCCACTCATGAACGTAATTCTCTTCCTGGAATGACCATAAAGCACGGTCCAAGATCGTCACGCTTTAAAAATTTAGAAAATAGTATGTAGTAAAACAATCAAAAATTGTTAAGCTACTCGAAAAATTATGTGCTAAAATTGGATTGGATGTCTGGGGCTAACATCACCATTCTGCTTTTTAAGCTTATCGATTATATATTAGAAAAAAATACTATTCATCAACGAATGTATGTTCTTATTTCGATAAATAAATGATTAGATTTGATATGGCAAATGCTTTATAAAAGAATAGATTAAGCTTGGTTTGTTTTTTTATATAATTACTCCAGATGCTAATTATAAAAAAATATAAAAGCTATCTTTTTTTGTGCTTTTTGTTTTCGCTACTCACTTATGACTTCCGCTATAATGTAACCATAACTGCGTCGGCAACAAATCAGTAAGACAAAGCCAAGACCTTGAGTCAATTAATTAGATTCAGAACGACGGTATGCATAAACCACCGTCGTTAAGCCTAATAATTTGGTATGAAGCGACTGACACCCGATATAAATAAGCCTGACTTAAACAATATAAATGAAGAATTATAGACATGTAATGCATTAGCATTATGCGAAAAGTATCTAAAATAAATATCTTCACGCAATTCCCAATACAGAGGTAGACGGAGGTCTAGTCTAGATAATTAAGTCCCTTCGACCCATATTCCACCGAAGATATTTTGTAGTGATTGGCCGTGAGCACGTCGCCGTCTTTATGTCCACCACGGCTGACGTGACTCTTTATATTATTATAATATATGTTCAGATACACAAATCTCCCATTTCCCAATTCTGGGGCCTAGACAAATTAAGTCGTTTTACCTATGACCTAATTTATCTTTTATCGAGAAAAGATAGAATACTCTAAGCAAATTAGTCTATATAGGAAAAAAACATAATTAAAACATATTATGGTGATCCTATTTCTTACCAGGCGAATCTTGGTCGCCGCTTCTATTTTACATTATGTATGCAATTACGTATTCTGGTCAGCTGTGTGCCAAAATTTTAACGAACAGTTAGCGCCACGCAAGGCTATCCTTTGTGTTCAAATTATGCACTATCTTTACATTCATATCCTATTAAACGCAATGCGCTTGGTTGTGTTATATAATTATATTTGACACAATTTAAATGAAAAAAAATATCAAACATGCAAGCACAACTCCCGTGTCTACAGACCTTTCAGGAAACAATTCAGTGAATAGAGGGTGAGGGGTGAGTGATGAGTCTGAGGGGCGTTGAAGACCTCTCGTCAGAGGAAGGGAAGGGAAACACAAAATGTCAGTCGCTTTTAAATATCTGCTGGCAAGGCACTTAATCTTGCGTGCATCACACTCCTAAAATATCCTTAATTTAAGAATGTTTGTAATTCGCAATATGGTAAAAGATAGAAGGACGTAGTTCGATGTTTTGGTCACGTTGAGAGAATGAGTACCCAGTGATGAAGAAAATACACATCGCGAAAGTTAACATACAAAGGATTCGCGGTAGGTCCAGACTCAATTTCGAAAATGATGTGAGTAAATTGCTCGTCGGGAATGTCGAGAGTACTCTGTTACCCAGACGTGCGTGTATGAAGAAAATCATGAATTTGATAGAAGCGAAAGAGTTATGGTAGAATTGTGATACGGCTTACGTCGTCTCTGGCTACCCCGTCAGGTACTATGCATGAACATATATATAAAAAAGAACAAATGTCATGTAATTATAAAAACGTCTCCTCTGTCTGTCTCACGCTGATATTCTACGAGATTCAGGTCTTAGTCCTCGACGGCTTAACTGGCATTTTTTGGTGTATTATATATATGGTGGATATAACGAGTTCACAGTCCACCCAATCGCAAGCAGCTACGTACTAAAATGCTACCCCCAAACCCCAAAGGACTCCTGTCAAACTCAAATATTTTTTTCATTGAAAGAAAATTTTTTTCATTGAAAATTTTCAAACACAAGCAATTAATTACGTAGAGTAATTAACAGGGATACTATTAACGTTATTTGGCATTACTAGTATTCTTTAAAAAAATATACCTCCGTTCCGTAATGAGATCCCTCTACCGGAGAAGAAACAGGCTAAAAACTACATAGGTATCCTCTTTTTTAACTAAGGTCAGACAGTACATAGCCTTCGATCAAATCCAATCACAAATTGTATTCAAACTATCCATATAAAATGTATTACTCCCACATACATAAATAAATATAAATAAATATCTTCACGCAATTCCCAATACAGGGGTAGACAGAGGTCGAGTCTAGA
The DNA here is from genome assembly GCA_029286605.1 of Sericinus montela. Taxonomy (NCBI): domain Eukaryota; kingdom Metazoa; phylum Arthropoda; class Insecta; order Lepidoptera; family Papilionidae; genus Sericinus; species Sericinus montela. The sequence goes on from JAGSMR010000047.1 coordinate 876,747, forward strand.
CAATTAAGTCCCTTCGACCCACCTTTCACCGAAGATATTTTCGGGACAACGTGACAGGTGGTGAGCCCATCGCCGCCTTTATGTCCAAGCCAACGATATTCGTACATAAGTTTTTGAAAAACTCATTGGTACGAGCCTACCAACTGGGGATCGAACTCGGTTCTATTGACTCGAAATTCCGACCACCCAACCACTCGGCTATCGTGACTTCCCACATACATAATACTTCATTACTCTTAATTACGACGCAGTATGCCAAGTTTTCCTCAAGTTAATATAACTAACTGTTAATTATAACTAGAACTTCCTCTGCCGTTCGATAACAGCTGTAACAAATAAATTTAGGAAGCGAATGTTCATTGTTTGTGCTTACTACTACTCTAAAAATAAGAAATGATGTCACTTCACCGCGACAGACACGAAAACACGACGTTAGTGTACACAATTCACAATCACTAGAAATAAGTTATAATAGTAAGTCATAACAACTGATCCTAACTTCGCAATTGACTAAATATTCATCCTTAATTTGTTTTATTTAGCTTAATTTTAGTACCACTTGTCAAGTTAAGCTTCTCGCCCTCTTATGTCCGAGCCAATGATTAAAAAAATCGTACATAAAGAAGAAAAATTTTTAGAAAAATTTCAATAATACGAGCCTTCTTCCCGGGGAATGAACTCAGGTCTCTTGGCTCGAATTCCGATCACGGAAACACTCGGCCATCGTGACTGCCTTCCTTAAATATAATTACGCGTTTTGATATTTGAATACTGCTTGCTACTTAACGGCCTGTAAAACATTACTCAAGCCGAGATTCTTTCTCACAGTAGGCCACTACTGTAAGAAAGAGTCGCCATTATCGTCATGCTTGGGAAGCAGATTAGCTATCGCAGTATCAGACACCTCTTACCTTAGTCCATACTGCCCGTCTACTTGAGTATACATTTAGTTAATTCTGTTGGATACCATTGCCATCGCAAGGGCTTATTACTACAAATTTTTGAATTAGTTACATTGAAAACATTATTTTTTATCATAATACATGAAATAAGTATCGAACATGAGAATATTTTCACGCAATTCCCAATATAGGGGTAGACAGAGGTCTAGTCTAGACAATTAAGTCTCTTAAAGGTGGGTCACCTTCCACCGAAGATATTTTCGGGACAACGTGACAGGTGGTGAGCCCGTCGCCGTCTTTATGTCCAAGCCAACGATATAAATCGTACATAAGTTTTTTGAAAAACCTATTGGTACGAGCCTACCACGGATCTCTTGACTCGCAATACCGACCGCACTATCGTGACACTAAATATTTTTTTTATTTTTTTTAAGTATCGAACGCGCATCGATGGCTATATCTCTGTCCACGGAATCCTAGATTCCACCTCCCAGAGGTAGTTGAAAACAGGTAGGCGAAAATTAACGCTAACCAACAGTACAAACCGCTAAACTTTTTAAAACGAGACCCATTTATGACGAAATTTACAGTTAGGTCGGTACGGTAGCCGAGTGGTTAGGTGATAGGAATGGCAGTCGAGAGATCCGAGTTCGATCCCCAGGCAGGCTCCTACCAACGGGTTTTTTCAAAACCTAAGTACGATTCACATCGTTGGCTTGGACATAAAGACGGCGAGGGACTCACCACCTGTCACGTTGTCCCAAAATATCTTCGGTGGAAGGTGGGTCGAAGGGACTTAATGGTCTAGACTAAAACTTCTGCCTACCTTTGTATTGGGAATTGCGTGAATATATTATATTATTTATTATTTGTATGAAAAAATAAGGTAACTAGGAACTAAGACGACTGAAAAATAACCATCTAATATTTGAAAAATTCCTCAGCATGTTCATAGCACGATTAGCCACCCAATAGTAGAGCAGGTTGTAGACCCACTTAAAGGAACCTGCCTTCGAAGAAAGGGGTTGCGGCTTCGAATCCCGCTAGGGACAAAAATTTGTGTGATGAATATTAATGTTTGTACTCAAATCATGGATGTTTACATATAAAAAATAAAATAAAATATCTTCACGCAATTCCCAATACAGGGATAGACAGAGGACAAGTCTAGACAATGACTATGTTTACATATCTGTGATATATATAGTTAGTTCTAAGTTATATAATTATACCGTTAACTTTGATATTAACATGGCGATAGGCTCCCCTTCAGACACATTATCCCATAAAAGCCTCTCGGTTTTCCCACTCACTCTGCCTACCCCAGTATTTTAATTTGCATGAAGATAAAAAAAGCAATCACAGCAAAATTACAATAATCAAACATGAGTCACAGGTCTTCACCTGCAGCGCATGGTCAAGGTAACCTTCACGATGGCTAAGTCTAGATTGTAAAGGATGCACTTAACACCGGTCGTTGATTATCAATTCTAATTATTCTTTGGTGGTGCCGATTCGATTTTTAAAAAGAAGGACGGTAGGTTAATTACAATTTGACTTTAATTTTAAATCCTCTCTGACATGAAAGTATATATATACTGACTGATTTCGTGTGATTTATAAAAAAAGATATTTTATTAAATACTTATGATGGGTATTAGAAGTGACGATTAAAACAAATTCGTTAACATCTTTTCATAAACTCAAGATATTATTCTTAATGCTTAAATAAATAAATAAATGTTTTTGATGCCATCCCAATACAGGGGTAGGCAGAGGTCTAGACAATTAAGCCGTTTCGATCCACCTTCCACAGAAGATATTTTTGTGACAACGTGACAGTCCACGACCGAGCCCGTTGCCGTCTTAATGTCGAAGCCAATGATATAGTTCGTACAAAAGTGTTTTTTTAAAACCCATTGGTACACTGTCCAAGTCTGCCACCTGGGGATCGAACTCGGGTCTCTTTACTCGAAATCCGACCACCCATCCAATAGGCTATCGTGACTTTATTTAATACTTAGGTAGTCAATTTTCTGGGCGGTCTAGATAATTAAGCCGTTTCGATCCTACCTTCTAATACCTTCCACCTTCCACCGAAGATATTTTCGGGACAACGTGACAGATGGTGAGCCCGTCGCCGTCTTTATGTCCAAGCCAACGATATGCGTACATAAGTTTTTGAAAAACCCATTGGTACGTGCCTGCCACCTGGGGATCGAACTCGGGTCTCTCGACTCGAAATTTCGACCACATAACCACTCGGCTATCGTGATTTTATTCATAACTTTATTCATAATTTTTTCGAATAAATATTCCTAATATTTATTTGTAAAAATATTAAGTGTAATAATAAAGAAATTAAGAAAAAGAAGAAATTATAATAAAAAATATAAATAAACGATAATTTACGGATTTGATCATGATTTTTTTTATAAAAGGCGATGGTATATCAATCCCTACATATAAGTCCTTGCATTGCGAAAACAAGATTTGAAATACTACTTTTGTAAGGTCCCTCGGCAAATAGGAATTTCATTCTTGCGAAACAAATTCTACCTCAGAACAATCCGAATACATATAAGCGCTATGAAAATCGGCGCCGACAAAAAGATACTAAATTAGGAAAAAAATTAAAACGAAAAAATCTTTATCAGTCGTTATGAGGATATACCTCCTATCAGTAATCTCATAAACGTTATGCACACGACTGCAACCATTGCCGACAGATGTCGCTGATTGCTATAAACCTGGTCACGTACAGTAACCATAATTATCGTATATTCATTCCAGCGAAAAATGAGTTCTAACTCATTACAATAAGATCTATGGTGGCATTTCTTGACAGTAACAATAAAAAAGTTTGCACATAGACTCGACCTCGGACAGGGGAAGCGAGGCATATTAATAAAGATTCACGTATGCAATCACCGTTCAAGAAGACATAGGCAAGGTGGAAGAAAGGGCATGGAATGTCAGTCGCCTCCAAGGCCAACCGCTTCGTATAATCCTACCGTATCATGTATAAAGCACCTAATAAGAGGAACCCTAACAATAGCTGTTCCACACCAATCGTCAACGTTACTTTATTAATTGCGAACAGTAAATGCATTGATGACCGATACATTGCAAATAAATCTGTTTAGATACGAGTACGTATGTATTGATGAGGTCGAGATGTTGCTCTTCTCAAATGTCAAGGGTTTTTTCTGCTATCATTAGACACAGCCATTGCTAGCGTGAGTATTTGTAAACGACAATTTACTGCTTACGACATTCCGCATCATAGGTTTATAGCAAATATTTGTAAATCGTCTCTTAGAGACCTTAACGACCCAATAGCATAGTTAGTTGGGACCCTATCTACGAAGCTAAGGGTTGTGGATTCGAATCCCGCTAGGGCAAACATTTGTGGGATGAATAAAAATGTTTGTATTCGAGTCATTGACGCATATTTGTACTTATAAATGTATCTATTCATCACATCAATGTTTGCCCCCAGCGCGATTTGAAGCGCTTAGCTTCTAAGGCAATTTAATTCAAACTTTATTTAAACAATCATCGAAACATCTAAACATGCAATAAAAATATATATCTTCACGCTATTCACTCTATATATACACACGCAATATAAAGGGTGGACACAGCTGTAGACAAATAAGTTCTTTTGACCCCCCTTCCACCGAAGATATTTTACGAGTATATCCAAGCCAACGATATAAAATATATAATAGTACTTTTATTTTTGAAAAAACCTATTGGTACGAGAGCCTGCCACCTGGGGATCGAACTGAGGCCTCTTAACTCAAACTCCCACCTAAGAAACAAACAAACAAACTTATTATTTTTTTCTTTTTCAAATGTTCGTACTCGAGTCTGAACCTTTTGTGATTAAATTAAACAGATTTTTTTTAATTTCTATTTAATCCAATTGAAAAAAATTGATGATGTTCAAACAGCTAATCAGGTTACTAAAATCATAACTAGGAAGACTGTTGCCGAACTCACCGCCTATAAATTTATAACAAAGTCAGTTAGTTAAGAGCTACAACGCCAAAGACAACCAGCCACACGGATAATAGCTACCCTCTTTTTGCGTCGCAGATTAAAAAATAGTCTTCGTCATATTAAAATACATACATCCGTATATTTGTAGCCGCAAAATTCAAAAAGTAAAAGTAATAATTATAAAATGGATTAACTAAAATTTTGGCTTCGTTGCATTTTTATCCGAAATATCCGCCGACAATATCCCGTAACTGACAATATTTTCTTAAAAATATAGCATTGAAGATATGTTATTTATTTCATAATTTAAAATACGGCCTCGGCCTATTTCATAAAATAAAATCTCGATCCCAATTGTATAGGCTGCTGACTGCGAAACATAACAGTTTCTGGCCCAACATTCAACTACTGTTGATCTGTACTGACTGTAAACCACACCAGACACAAACATTGCAGCTTAGTTGGAGCGGTAAACAGGAATACTGAAAATTTTATTTGGCATTGCAAGTGCATTTCATTTTAATACCTATATGGTACCATATTATGTACCATATTATGGCATGTCACTATAACTTTTATTCTTGTAAAAATTACAAAAAAAATTCTCGGTGACGGAGGCCAAGAAGTCACTAGCCAATGCAGGGCAGTAAGAGAAAAGAGTTTAATTTTTTGAGAGAATAAATTATGAATTAAACTCTGTAAGAAGTCAGTTAGATTTCACCTTATTTCAATAACATAAGATATGTCCCTTTTACTATTGCTTTGTATTTCTCGTTTAACATTTTTACTCAAAAAATAATACTGAGCGACAGCTGTCCGCATCACTTTCCGCCAATGGTGCGAGCAGAATATCCGCACTGCGGTATTAAGACTGTAGTAACATGCATACGAAGATTAATGTATTGCGGCTAAAAATTTAGAAATAATGTAAATCTTTTTTTTTTAAATGCAATATTCTTTATATTATTTATCCGTTCTTTTTGATTTTTTCACTCGTGTTTATTTTGGCAACAAATAAAATATTTTTCTTTCTTTCTTACTAGAGAAGTTAGCGAAGTATAGTTTTTGCCTATTTTTATGGTAAACGCTTGTTGGTATATGTATCCTTAGTAAGTATAGTTTTAAATTTAAAAAATTCGGAGCATCCATGTCGCGCGGAACTGTACAAACGGCAAAATACGATTGATTGTGGCGTTCCAACATTCATTCTACAATTACGAACCATTACGTCGCTCCATATCCGCAAGGTCACCCGTCGTGTGAAGTCAGTGTTTAATAGATGCGTGCTGTACTGACGAGGAAAGAATTCCTAAACGAGTTCTTACGAAGCACACGAGCAAACGAACGACGCACATCATGGCCATGTGGCTAATATCGTATTGTAATAACTTATAAACGGTTATTCTGCATTTCAATGTCAACAAATTGGTCACAAATACCGAGGATGTTAAACTTACACCGTTACCACATAATTTAACTGTAAAAAAATTATTACATTACTAAGTAAATTTAAGTCAAATTAAGTTATTTTCATTTCCTATATATCCTTTTCTATATATCGCTAACTAACGTACCAAATAACTTTTACATTGCCATTTAATTGTTTTGATGCTATATTGGTTGTAAATTTCACTTGCTATATCTTCTCTAGGGCCGTGTGATAACGGCGTAACAATATTGCCACTCTATCTTTTCGTGGGTGTCGTCAAAGGCGACTAGGGAAAATAGCGGTAGATAGCGGAATAGCCATCTCTAAAAATATCACACCAAAATAATCATACCGAAGATGGGCAGCAGCGTCTGAGGTGCGACTAGTCTGGTAGCGATCGCCAGTTCGCTTGCCAAGAGTGGCGATTATGATAATTCCTCCTGATGGGAGAGGCCTAAGTCCTGCAGTGGATTTCATGTATGTATATATGTATAAATCCTTTCCTATATATCGCTATCGCTGGACAGTCATGATAGCCGAGTTAATGGGTGGTCGGAATTTCGAGTCGAGAGACCCGAGTTCGACCCCCAGGTGGCAGTACCAATGAGTTTTTCAAAAAACTTATGTACGAATTTCATCGTCGGCTTGGACATAAAGATGGCGACAGACTCACCACCTGTCACGTTGTCCCGAAAATATCTTATCAATTTAGTATCAATTTACTCTCATGGGGATGAGCCTACCTCTACACCTTTTAATATTAACTTTCACGCTATATATTTTCTTCGCCATTCGGTTTTCATTCATTCGCTTAACATGCCCAAACCATAGAAGTACGCCCTTATCAATTTTTATGATAAAGTCATCTTTCAAACCTGCTTTATTGCGAATCTCTTCGGTTCATATTCTGTCGGCCAAGGTGACGTGAAGCGTGCACTTTTCACTACGCTTTGCCTTTTGACTGACGCAGTCAGGGCACCGTTGACTTTATTCCCGGCAGCGACACCCCTGTCTACATCTTTATCACATCTTCCATCCCGACTAAAAGCACTCCCCAAGTATGCAATTGGTCTACACTATTGGATACACATGGTCTATCCATAATGACCACTTAATCTGTTTCTATTTGTACTGAAACAGCGATAATATGTTGATACAGTGTTAATAACAACTACATATCATGAGTTTTTCTCTAAGTAACGTTTGAGTTTGAGGCATTGATAATTAACGATATTGCTGATTTTGAGAGGCTATTATAACTTCAGTACGTTTAATAGCCCCCTATTCATTACAATTCATACTAAACTTCAATTAAATACGTGTGTAAAACATCATAAATATTTTATTGGTCATTAAAAATAATTTATTTATTAACTATACGATGCAATTTTTATCAAGATCAAAGCCCGTGGCTTACATTCACGCACTTTTAATATGAGTCTTTGTGAGTTTTTAGCATGAAAACTATTCTTTATTTTCAAATGTGAGTTGAAATTACTTTTAAACTCAAATTAATTTTTTTATATAATACTGATCAACTCCTATGGGTCACCGTCCATTTATAATATTGTTTTAATTATTTTACGACAAACAAATATAAGCTAAATATTTTTTTCCTAAAATAATGTCAATCATACTTTCAGGGAGACAGCCTCCTGATTCGGAAGTTTAGGGTTGTAAACCGTATTACAGTAAATATGTAGTATTGTAAATAATATTTTTTTATTCGATTCTGCAGAACTTATTCAAATAAATATACGTAAAAGATAATTAACGAATGAAATTTAATGGAACACTAATTTCTTGTCATCTACATAGTTCTAATATATTTTATTTTTATTGTATTTTTATAACATATTTCTATAAGTGCTGCCAAAAAAAGGTCACAGTCTCCTTATTTGATAACAGGAACTTAGCAGGCAGTATCAACAGAAAATAAATATAAAAAACGGTTACAAGTAATGTAAAATAAACTTAAGTAAAATATACAAAACCGAATAAAATAAACGAAATTCTAATTTTATCGCGACAGTCACTTCCGCATGCCGTTTCATTAAAATTCAAATATTCAAAAAGGAATAAAAATTCTGTATCGGTAATAAATGTATCTCAGTTATAACTGATATATGTATCATACAAAACATTGTTATAGTTCTTTTGTTCACGGTCAGCGACTATGTTAAATAACATATGATATTAACACATCCCATAATAGTTTATAATTAAGTTTTTTGTGAAATATGCGTATATTATGGTAACCAGTAAGTTTTTGTAACATCGCAAAATAGATTTACGTGCAGTCACAGGCAAACATTGAAAGACATTGGATGTACAGCCTTGTATCAAAATCAGTTGTGAAATAGCAAATTATTTATTTATTATACAGATGTAAAACAAAAGTCAATCAATTTTTCAACTGTGTCAATTAACTTCAATCAAATAATAATAAAAAAATTCAATTCAATTAAAATTGGAAATGAAGTCTCAACCGCTTATTCAAATACAAATAAAATACCCAGTTTTTCTGGCATTAAATCAGTGTATTTTTATTGCGATTTGTTTTTGTAGTGTGGTTATATATATCTAAAAATATAAATACGTTCATCGATCGGATTCCAAAATAAGTAGCTAAAGCACTAACAACGAAGGTACAACATATGCCCAGTACGTTTACATTGATCCGTCCAGGAATCGATCTTAGGACCTCAGAGATGACCTCACAATGAAAACCAGAGTGTGTGCGTCTCGTCCTCGGAGATCGTCAAATGACTATTTGTTAAGTATATATGTTAAAAGTTAAGTATACATTACTATGCTCTCCAAACATTCTACTATGTACATACGAATTTACGTTTGTGTGGCATAGGTACATCCGGCGTACACATCATAACGTGCAGGAAGGTCGAGAGATTTACTGCCTTTTGTAGTTTGCTGCATCCACTCACCGTAAAAGATTACAACCTTTGCGAACAACAGACGCTTTGCCAATCTAATGTTCGCAGAATTCATATTCACCTGTTCTAAAACATAAACTATGCATTATGACCTCATTCATAGACGCATTAGTTAGATTAATGAAATTAAATAAAAATTGCTAACAAAAAACGAAATGATTTTATCACAAGAAACTGATTTTTTGCTTCGGGAGCCAAAAATGGAAAAAAGGCGTAGACGTTTTTGATTTTGTTCTTAGTAGCAAAGTCATTTCCTGTTATTAAACCTCTTACATGTTTAGATGAAGAATATGTAATAGATTAAAATAATAAATTGAAAAAATAAACATAAATATCTTTACGCAATTCCCAATACAGGGGTAGACATCTTCACATTGCCACGCATCAGCTTTTGTTGTTGCATGAATTGGCCGGCTCGACCGGGGAAGTACCACGACTTCACAGAATACCGGCGTGAAGTAGAAGTCTAACAAACTTCTGCGTTTCGTCTGGTGAGTGCAGGTAACCGGTGGCCCACACAACCCCTCCCCCAATTCACTCTAAGGGGAGCAACGCATCTGCTATGATCTGGTACTGCGGGTGTTCATGGGCGGCGGTAATCACTTACCATCACGTGAGCCACCTGCTCGTTTGCCTCCCTTTTCTATAAAAAAAAGACAGAGGTCTAGTCTAGACAATTAAGTCCCCTTGTCCCACCTTCCACCGAAGATATTTTCGGGACAACGTGAGGTGGTGAGCCCGGCGCCGTCTTTATGTCCAAGCCAACGATAAAATACGTACATAAGTTTTTGAAAATCCCATTGGTACGTGCCTGCCAAAATTCCGACCACTTTAAAAAAACTTAAAAAAAAATTAAAAAGAAGTAAAATTACAGTAAATGCCCAGTTTGCAAAGGTCTTCTCTCAAATGTTTAATAGAAAGGCGTACAGATTCAGGAAATATTTTTTATTATTTCTCAGACGGGCCGGTCTCCTCACTATGCTTTGCTTTACCACCGAGCTCGTGGTAAATTCAGCAATTTAAATGACTTTTTAACAATTTTAGTAGTGCCCTCGGTCACATCTGGATCATCCGCGTCTAAAGCAAAGAGCTCTGATCACTAGGCTTTAGATAATAATAAAATCTAAAATTACATAAACGTCATCTCATACATACAATACTGTAAAATATATATTTTTTTACTATTTATTTTATTTACAGATCTAAATGTACTGTATTTTAAGGAAAAATTTTACGTGTTTAAAAATATGTCGCTTCTTAACTGTACCATTAAATCTAATTTCAGGTGAAGCGAAGTATACAATCGTCCCAAATAGCGATAATTGCTCGTAGTTTTGCCAGTAATTGACTTAACTGGGGCCCCAGAACCCTATCCACTACTTTCCCTATTCTTCTTCTTTTCCTCTTGCTCAATTTTTTCTCTTGCCTACAGTCCCTGTGATGAGGTGAGTAAAAATACCATCAGGTGAACTGATTCCTTTGCCATATTATCTCATAAAAAGAATAATCGATGTGGTATGGAATATAATATTTATTGCCCCAAAACCACCAAGAAGCTTTGATTGCTGAATGATAGTGTAAATTGATTCAATTTTAAACTATCCAAGAACTGATCTTAAGGAGGAATATTTCAACGAATTTCTAAAATAATTATTAAAATAATTATTGCAAAGCACAATGAGGTCATGTAAGCTAAGTAAAAATTTAAAAAATATATAATTTATAAATTCGTATAAGTCCATTTAAGTAGAAGTTATTTTCAACCCAAACGCTTAAAGTTCCTGAAGAAATCGCCTTAAGGCTAGGCACAATAATGAAACATTGAATCCTAAAAAAAGGCGTTGCATCTTCAACCTTGAGGTAGATAAGTCAAATTCTTCTGATGTGCCAGTCGCGTGGGCGACGTACGATCACAAAAACTATCCTATGACATTGCCCCGTCTTATTTGAACATGGTTCCATTTGTAAGTTATTCATGAGGCTCTTAGAACTTTGTAATTTTAGGTTCAAGTTTGAATGTCGCTTGGACAATTGCTTCAACCCACGCTTCGCGGATCGGTTCAATCGTCGACATCGTAATTTTGCGAGAATATCCCTAATTAAATACAATATTTATTTTTCTATTGGAAGTTTTACAGCCACTTTAGAATATTATTACATTATAATAGGCATAATGATTAACTATAATTAATAATACAATGCTATAAATAACATACTTACCATATATTATTATTGAAATTATAAAAAACGGTTAAACTGACGTCTAATTGGTCTAGGTATCGACTAGTTGCAGTCCTTTCGGAGGTCCTTTATTAGGGTGCGTGAGATGTTAATACTAATTATAGATGTAACATTATAATTAATAATAATAAAATTTATAAAATCCACCCATGAAATTTATTTCCAGTGTGTGTTAGTAACTGAATGGTGACAAAAATAGAAAAATAATAAATATAAATATTCATGATGCGAGTAAAAACCTTCTTATTCGTTATACAAATATTTGTTCCTAACGGAATTCGAACCGCAACACTTAATCCGATATCCGGCGCCCCCACGAATGAGTTCCCGCTTTGTCTTGACGATGTGCCTCTATGTAATCGTAAATTAACAATTAATTAAGGCCTGAGATGGCCTCTCCAAGTGGTCTTGGTCAACCAACTTTCGAATGCACATTGGTGGAAGAGGTATTTGCGTCGCTTTACTCTGCTTGCCCTCCACCGGAGCCAAAGCGGAGTCGCAGCAACACTGATGCATCAGAAGTTAGATAGTTTGTTGGCGGTGGAACCAAAATCTAGAACCTGCGAAAGTTGCCTAATGTCCTGCTAGTTGAATCACCTACCTTCCTGACCCCTTTTGTCATCATGAACCCGCGAAAGTTGCGCTACCTTCCTGAGCCCTTTTGTCTTCGGGAAACGAAGTCAGTGTAATTCGGGGCTAAGACGTTCCATTTTAGTTCACGGGGGTCAACAAAATGGATATACAATCTTCTTTTAAAATAAACGAATAAAATTACCTACCAACGAGATGCGCCCCGTTTCTTCGTTGGCACTCCTGCGAATGACTACGCAAATTTTGAAAAACTCGCCGGCACATGCTGCGAGGGATTGCGGATATCTCCTCAGTGATGTTTTAATTGGGATATAATCGGCGGTTTATTAAGGTAAACTCGACTCTTGAGGTATCCCCATAAGAAAAAATCGCATGGTGTTAGGTCGGGGCTTCTTGGAGGCCATGGAATATTACCTCTGCGAGAAATCAATTTATTGGGAAAGATTTCTTTAACCACCGGTAAACTCACATTTGATGTATGGCACGTAGCTCTATCTTGTTGCATCCAAGTTCTGCTATTGTATCCTTCAAATTCATGTAACTTCGGTATCAAAAACTCTCGCAACATCTTCACATATCCCACTGAGTTCACAGTTACGTTATTTCCTTGATTATTTTCAAAGAAATACGGACCGATTATGCCCTTTGGTGATATGGCAGCCCATACTGTTGTTTTAGATGAATAAAGTGGGTTTTGGTGTTTAAGACGAGGGTTTTCCGTGCTCCAATATCGTTAATTGTGCTTGTTTACATGTCCATTAATGTGAAAATGGGCCTCGTCCGTAAACAATACATTCTCAAGAATAGAGAATCGCTCCAGCAGAGTGTCAGCCAATAACTTACGTTGAATGTAATCGTTTGGTTTCATCTTCTGCACAATTTGAAGCTTATATGGATGCAGCTTAAGGTCCAGATGCAAAATTCGCCGCAGAGTAGTCCTTGGTATTGCCAAAGCCGCCGAACGCTTACGCGTAGACGATTCTGGATCGTTCCTTTAGGGAACTTTCAACCTCCCGAACGTTCTCATCGGTTCTTCTTGAACGTGGCCGCCCTGTTTCTCTAATATTCATTGTCGTTCCCGTTTGTGCAAACTTCTTAATCCAAGCTTTGATTAAATTAACACTTGGACACTCATTTACATGACGTAATCCGTACTCAATTCTAAATAAGCGTCGTACAGTAACGTAGGAATCGTTATTTTTGTAAAACTGCTTAACACAAAAAGCACGCTGTTGTCCCGTGAAGCGCTCCATCGTGACCAAAACTGCATGAAGCGACGCACAGTTCTCCGCTACCCGCGCGTCCGTCTCTCTGACGGTTTTTGAGATTTCAATAAATTTACGGCCCACCCTGTATATAGGCCATGTGGTGGCAGAGACACGATAGCCGAGTGGTTGGGTGGTCGGAATTTCGAGTCAAGAGACCCGAGTTCAATCCCCGGGTAGCAGACACGTACCAAAAACTTACGTCGTTTTTCAAAAACTTACGTACGAATTATATCGTTGGCTTGGACATAAAGACGGCGACAGGCTCACCACCTGTCACGTTGTCTCGAAAATATCTTCGGTGGAAGGTGGGTCGAAGGGACTTAATTGTCTAGACTAGACCTCTGCCTACCCCTGCATTGGGAATTGCATGTAGATATTTATTTTATTTGTTTATTAAAGTTCATTTCGCACATCATGAAACCTTTCTTTTCCGCTATATTGCGAAGCGTTCTGCTTATAAAGATTTTTCTTTTTTCATTTACAAAAAAATTAATAAACATTCATGAATGTGATTCTTATGGACAAGGTATAATATAAATATTTAGGTAGGGTAATATTGGTAACATGATTTTAATTGCAAGACACTACAAAATATCAGTCACAGTATTATCTCATTTTAAAATTATGCAGGTATAGTGGGCGAGAAAATTACGTCGAGCAAAACATTCGCAAGATCATCAATCGTGTTTCGATATCGCAACGTTCAGGTCTGCCGCATCCATTTTGGTACGAAATTATCCTTTGTGATTCATTGACATTCAAGAAAGTTAACAAGCAAAAAAATTATAACCTCGTTACTTTAAATTCTATTTGGAATTTAATTTTTTCTTTGTCTGTTTTAGATTTTACGCTGGTCGAATATTTAAAATTTCGTGCCAATGAGTTTTACTAAATTTTTGTGCAAATAGTAGACTGTGGTGAGTCTCTTGTATGTTAAATATATGTTAGTGGTAACTATCTAAACCCTATAGATCCAAATATTGTGAGGATAATAGTGTGGTACCATCCTATTAGATTTGAACTGAACCCAAAATGCCATGATTCGTTTAAATTTTTTCTTCTCAGCCATGGACCTACTGCGTCTTTTAAACGAGGAAGTCACTCAATATCTTCTAAGCCGAAAATGTAATTATTTAAATATTGACTATGGTTAAACTCCTTTCCCTTCTATTCTCAAGACTACATGCCCTTAATAACAGGCGTTAAGTGAAGCGGTTTTATTCGGTCCCAAATTGTTTTTCTTATTTGTTAACTTAGATCAGTTGAGAGTTTACACAGGGTCTTATATTCAAGGACACTGCATCATAACCATCGTAACGGCCCACTGCATGATACATTCCGGAGACTTCTCCCGTACGGGAGAGTTTATCATAATCCCTATGCTTGGCAACCACCAGAAACACCACACCACAGACTTAGACACGAGGTTACTTACGTTAGTTTATTTAAATTGTTAACATTATTTCATTATCAACGGATAATTATAAACAACTAGCCCTCACTATACCAGGAAGCGCAATTAACGCACTCATCTAGGAAGCATGAAATTTGATATATTGTAATGTCACTAGAAACACTTGATCGTTGTTGTGTTCTCGTAAAGTGTAATTTTAATACTATACAATTATAAGTACAGCATACTACATTCTATTCGTATTGAAAAACATTCCAGTAAAGCAATTCAAACAGCTATAATTTTTAAATTTATATAGCTACAGGTTTTAAATTTATATATCGGTATAAAATTTCTCTTTAATTTAATAGCTATAAAATAAAAAAAAAGTATTACTTAATACTTTTTTTAAGTATAAGTGGAACTTTTTTCGGTTCTGTAAATACGTAATCATAGGTTTTTTTAATGAATTATATGACATCATTCTTTCTAATATTAGCGTTCAATTTTATCAGAGATTAGATGAATCATAAATGGGATGCTTATTCTGATTTAGATTGTTATAATGCAAATATCTTTTTCCTCCAATAAAAATTCGTTGCTGAATGGATGTATTACGTTATCGAAATATCTGTATATTTGAATAATAGATGGCAATAAAAATTATCGATTTATATTATTCGCTTCAATTATTGCCTTGAAAGATCACAATCATGTAGTCGAACACCTTTAGTACTTGTATGTTGTATGTAAAGATTGTTTATACCTTACGGTGGTATATCGTCATTCCCCACAACTAATAATTACTGACATCGACTCGACTCTATCGTTAGAGATACACAATTAACCATTCACCCGTGAAGCCCGCGCATAGATAACTATATCTAAGTCCTATTATAAAGTTACTTCAATGGCTGGCTGATGCAGATTTTACTTGATAATGTTATATCAAACTGGGACATACTTTGAAGCAGTTTTTACATGCATTCCAAGTTTCGTTACAAATTAAGCTATCAAATTTTGATACGAACAAGCTCGTTTATAATTTAACGAAGTTATTTAACTTAAATAGTTTAACATGTTAATTTAAACTCGTAAGTCAACGGTGAAGGGCTTACACAATTCTTATTTGCGATTGTTGCCGCTAAAGGAAATCATCATCGTACTGGTTTTGCAAATTATAAAACACGTTCATGCCATTCATTTAATTAAAGAAATAAGTTATGTATGTGTATTATGTACTTTACATATATGCATAATAAAAGCCTGTAAAGGTTTATTACAGGACATAGGCCTATACAGTTAGTGAAGGTTAACCATAATGCCTACGCTCGGCAAGCGGTTGGGCGATCGCAGGACCACAAACTTTGCACCTTAGATGCTGCGTCTCATCAGTGGTCCGAATTTTGGTCTGATATTTTTCGAGATGGTTAGCAATGTGTTACCAATGGTGTTTACCAAGGCGCTTTTCTTAGTTACCTCTTACGATACGTATTAGAAAAATGGGGGTGGTAATTTATTGTGTACAGACTATCTGTTTTGTCTGGCTACCCCGACAGGAACTATGCGTAAAGAAACATCGAAGGCACATCGAAGGCACAACAAACACCCAGATTCGAGAAAATGTAGAAAAAGAGGAATTTCTACAATAACCGGTCCGGGAATCGAACACAGGACCTCGGAGAATATTTTTTACTGTTCGCATTATTTCACATCTATTTATAAAACTATATATAATATAGCCATATTCAAAATCAAAATGAAAGAAACATATGATAGTAAGATTGACAAATTACAGGCTAGTTATATCATAAATAGAAATGCTTTTAATAAAGTTATTTATTTTGAACTATTGATGTCATTATTACAAACGTTCACCGCAGGAAGCTAAGGGCGTTATTCGAATCCCGCTAGGGGCAAATATTTTTGTGATTAATATAAATGTTTTTGATTTCTTCCATGCGAATGCGACACATCTTAAATAAAACGATTTTCGGATTTTATCGCGTTTTTTAATTAGTTTTTAACAAACTATTTTTACACAATGACAGCTGGATGTTCAAGACCTCAGTCGCCCCGTGACCACGGATGCCGTAAAGCATCCGAAACGTCGGGAAGTAAAAAATAGTTTGTTAAAAACTAATTAAAAACGCGATATAATCCGAAAATCGTTTTATTTAAGAGAAATGTTTTAACTAGAGTCTCGGGTTTTTATAAATAAATATATAAGTATTTATCTTTGTAAATACGACAGTAAGATGGCCATAGGCTCTATATGTCCACCTGTGAGTGATGTTCCAAAAGGTTTTCGGTGAATGGTCGATCAAAGTACTTAATTGTGTTGACCTTTATCCACCCCAGTTTTGGTAAAATAGCAATATTATCGATTCTGCTACTGATGTATGACGTATTGCACAACTGTGATAAACGTTGAGAATTCAATTTAAAAAAACTAAATAACTATATAGTCGCTAAATTACGCCACGTACAACAATTTGTTGTTATTTCACTGCATATAATGATTCATTAACGAGCATGTCCTGTATAAAATGTCTGATAAACTGCATAATATTCTATTGCTGCATGATTTATTTAACGTTATTCAATAAAAGCTTTTAATAGTTCCAGGTTTTTACCTGCATTTCTCACTTCTTTGATGCAAATAAAATCATACTTTATACATTTATTCAATTATTTAAATCTTAATTGCTTTTAAATACATATTTAATTAAATAAATTACTTCTCTTATATTATTTTCCAATAGCGAAAATATGTTAGTTATGTTAATTTGTTTATTCATTTCATACAAGCTATTTAAGTTTAAACTTATAGATGATTATTAAGATATTTGTTTATTAACAATGTTATTAATATTGAGGAAGAATCAATTCTACTCTCAGACACAAAAAATTTAAAAATTTAAGCCATGCTGGGCTTCATGTAATTAATAAGATACCTCGAAGATTTTGAAACATAAATTCCACAAATTTCTGTATATATATGGTTTACAAGCCAATTTTTGAGTATATTCTTTTTATGTGATGTAGGATGATGTAAAAGCGAAAACACGAAAAAAAATAAATTTTCTCGTCAAAATAAATGTAAAGTTAGTAACGATCTTATCTCCGAGCTATCGTGTTTGACCGACGTGAGTTGAAATTAACAATTTAAATTTGTTTGCATTAATTCATTATTTTCTTTATAAAAACACATCTCGCAGTTCGAGTACTCTTGATCCTCGGTTCTTCGTGCAACTTCCTTGCATGGTCTTAGAAAGTTAGTGTCGGCCTACCTGTGTCCATTTAATTATTCACATTCGCGCCGTATATTTTCTTCGCCATTCCTTCTTCAGTCATTCGACGTTCATGTCCAAACTATCGACGAAATATTTGCAAATATTACAAAGAAAAATAATAGTTAAAAAAAAAACTAAAAAACACGCTTTTTATAGCGTAAATATAAACTATTATTTATATTTTAGTTTTTAGTTTTTTCATCAAATTAGTGTATTGTCATCGGTCCTCGATAAATCTACAACGTTTGAACGAAATCTGTCCGTTTAAAGTGAGTCAAAATCGCGCCCAAAGAAGTCGGTTACAAACATACATACATGCAAGTGAAGCTAATATAAAGCGTATAAAAATACTCAGTCTATTTTTTTTCAGTGACGAGATATGTTTTCAAAAGTATACCCACTGAAAACTTTACGCCCGTCATTTTCAGAAAAATCTTAGAAATTTTCATATGTAAAATTCTAGAAGACACTAAAATATACATATATAGAAAAGGCATGTCCTTAAATATGATTTAAAAATATACTGAAGATATGTCAATAAACATACAAAAGTACAAGTAAGAAATAATCATCTTATCAATAGATAAAGAATGTAGCTTTTCGTTTCGTTTTCTAACAGCATAGCAACAGCAATATGTCTAAACGCAAATGTTTCGCCACGAAACACCTTCTGTTCTGCACTTAAGCCCTCTGTGGTAACTGAGTAACGTCCCACTTCAGTCAAGGTTCTAACATCGAGCAAATTGCGTGCACGCAAAAGATCATAACAGACAAACGGCCTTTGAACTAATATGTTCCTAAAATTTGAATGGATAAGGTGGCAACTTCTGTAACGTTGACTACTGATGATACTTTTCCACGTTCCTGCCAAGGTCCAACAGTGAAGTAGTGTAAACGAATTGTCACCTATTAAAATGACTTAAGTTTTACAGCTTTACCCAAGGAAATTAAAAGCTTTGGTTTAAGCCATTAGGTTAAATTTCACATAACTTTCAAATTTTGTACCGTGTTTTGGACTTTGCGCAAAGGAGGCGCGATAGTACATATAATAGTTGTTACACGTCGGTATGTCTATACGGCGAATGTCACGTAGTTGTTATTGTTTTTACTCTAAAAATTTTATGTACTGCAAACATTCATGAATTAATTTACAAGGCATACTTTAATGTTTAAGTAATCATTGCAGACAAGTTTTCAGACAACAAGGGAAAATTCCATTAAGTTTTGCAACTCAAGAACAATCTTGAAACTCCTTCCATTTGTTTTAAAGACACGTAATTGGTTAATTATGTAATTAATAATAGCTATTTGGTCATTACCCAACCATGTATATGATGATTTAACAGAACTAAGACTCGCTTATCTGGTCTCTGACTCCTTAGTGGTCTAGTGAGTTACCTACACACTATTTTTAAGGTATCACTAGCTATGAGGTCTGATGTATTGAAAATTCAATTGGCTAACGGTAAATGGCGGGATAAACATCTTAAATACTCGAACAATATGCAGTAGAACGGTGATCTAAGGTGCAAGGTGTCTGGTACTGAGATCGCCAATCCTCATACTAAGCGTGTAATGACACCCCTCACCCCATAGGGCAGAGAACTATAAGGGCAAGCCGTTGTAATGGCAACATCATAACTTTTGACACTAAAACGTAATAAATTCACCTAAATCTTCCTCATGGATTTCCTGACAGACGGAGCTGACGTAATTCTAATAATTTTCTAGTAATACCATGTAGCGTTCATATGGGACCATAAATGCAAGGAGAAATACACATTGATTCCTACATACAAATATACTAATATCTTCATGCCATTTCAAGGACTGGGGTATATGGGGGAACAATTAAGTCCTATCGGCTAAACTTTCACCTAAGATATTTTTGGGACATTGTCACAGATGGTGAGCCTGTTACCGTCTATAGCCAAAATTTATGGAACCTTCGTTGTTTCTGACTTCGTAACACAAGTGCTTTAGCTACTTACTATGGGATCAGAACAATGCCATGTTTCCCTATCTATCAATATACGTATTACCTGTGTATCTACTAACATGTATGTTTCTTTAGTCACGATAGCCGAGTAGATGGGTGGTCGGAATTTCGAGTCGAGAGACCCGAGTTAGATCCCCAAGTGGCAGGCTCGTACCAATGGGTTTTTTCAAAACCTATGTACGATTCATATCGTTGGCTTGGACATAAAGACGGCGACGGGCTCACCACCTGTCACGTTTTCCCGAAAATATCTTCGGTGGAAGGTGGGTCAAAGGGACTTAATTGTTTAGACTAGACCTCTGTCTACCCCTGTATTGGGAATTGCGTGAAGATATTTATTTCTTTTATTTATATGTTCCATATTCCACAGAAACGATCAAACACTCAACGAGGGGTAAGGCTTTACGATAATTTTTAATATGTCAACAGTGGTGGAGCCACGAATCAGCTTTTGTTATTGCATGAATGGGACGGCTCGACCGGGGAAGTACCACGACCTCACAGAATACCGGCGTGAAGTAGAAGTCTAACAAGCTTCTGCGTTTCGTCTGGTGAGTGCAGATAACCGGTGGCCCACACACCCCTCACCCCCAATTCTTCACTCTAAGGGAGGCAACGCATCTGCTATGCCTCTGGTATTGCGGGTGTTCATGGGCGGCGGTAATCACTTACCATCACGTGAGCCACCTGCTCTTTTGCCTCCCTTTTCTATAAAAAAAATATCGTAGTATTATGAATTTGTTTGTTTGTTACGCTTCCACGCCCAAAGAGACTGTGATTAATATTAGTATAAATAAAGATATACCCGGCAGACATAGGCTAAATTATCTGGCTATAAACTTAAAAATCTACATGTAATTGAACAATAGACTAAATATTCGTTTTATACAACTCCGTTCACTTTTACATCGCTTTTTTCGGTGTATTTCGTCCTCGACAGCATCCGCCTTGCTTATATTCTGTATCGCTGGAAAGAGGTACCACATAGTTACACTCTTTGGTATGAAGCATGTACGGTCTCCATATACTTTTGTCACTCCAATTGCAATAATCAGTTTATTTTCTTTCTAAATTTTAACACTTTTTAATTGAAGTGACGATTGAGAATGACCACCCAACCACGATAGCCGAGTGGTTGGGTGGTCGAAATTTCGAGACAAGAGACCAGAGTTCGATCACAAAGTGGCAGGTTTTTTTAAAACTTATGTACGAATTATAGCGCTGACTTGGACATAAAGACGGTGACGGACTCACCACCGGTCACGTTGTCCCGAAAATATCTTCGGTGGAAAGAGGGTCGAAGGGACTTAATTATCTAGACTAGACCTCTGAATACCCCTGTGTTGGGAATTGCGTGAAGATATTTATTTATACAATTTATTCTTATTGAACGTCGAAAACTTTGTATCTCTAACAAATCTCTGCTAAGCAAGTTTATATAGAGTATTCAACATGTATTTCAAATACATGAAATTGCTCGAAATGTCGAGAAGTAATAACAGTTAAAATAAAGTAAAAATTACATTATAATTTATTATAAACCGAGAAGAATTCTGTAGTTTTATTATAACTATAGAGACATGGTTATCATATGATAAGGAATTTTATAATATTACGTAGTTTGGTACAATACAAAACTCTAAAATGTTCTATGAATATAACCTTTAAAAGTAATGTTACGTGAAAACCATATTTATCGTAATTTGTGTCATTGTGCAAAACAATCCTCACAATGTTGTTTTGCACAATGACAACAATAATTCATCTCAACACATTCTAGGAGAATTTAAATAAAGGACTACTAAAAGCCTGCCGTTTAACGACAACCATTATCTATGAAAGCAAAAGTGACCAAAAAAAACGCAAAAGCTGCTAAAAATAGCAAAAAGAATACAAACACGTTCAAGGAAAACTTATGCAGACAACAATACAAGTTTGCCCGCAAGTTGACGAGCACAAACTTTATTATCTAAAACAAACCCATTTGCAACACAGTTTCTTTTTTACAACGGACGTACATTTATTGGCATTGAAAAAAAAAGGTGTTTGATTCGAGACAGAGGGGAAAAAAACGGAAAAATTTCGCGGTGTCGTTGAGAACACATGCGTTCACGGACCTCACGGACATGAGTTCAATGTAACCTATTTGCATATGAAAAGATTTAGTGTCTCCAGCGACAATGTCGGCCACTTTCGTCTAAAAAGGCTGACACAAACGCTCATAAACGACGTACCTACCCAGAAAAGTTTTTGCTCTAATAAAGTCGTCGTAAAAATTTAGCTGTTTGTTCGAAATTTGTAAATTGCGATTCCAAATTTTTTTCCCTTTTGTCAAGATAAATAACAAAGGATTGTTATTACTGTAAAGGATGGACAATGTTTTGTTTATATGATAATATTTTGTGAGAAGAATGCCCAAGGTGACCTGGTTACTTGCAATAATAAATTCTGTTAAATTAATTAAAAAAAAATTTAATTTTCACAAATTGTATCAATAGCTTTAACTTATAAAATTTAAAAAAAACTTAGACTGTGTAAGAAAATAAATAAGGCTTCTATTATATTATATTATTATTATGAATATTTTACTGTTGAAGAACACGTGAGCAAACTGCTCGAGGAGGGGAAGGTTAAGAGTACTTGGATACCTAGACGTGCATGTAAGAAGAAAATGATGAATCTGAAAGACACGAAAGAGGCATGTAAGGGATCGTGACACTTGATGATTTGTTCTCTCTGACTACCCTGTCAGGGACTGTGCGTGAACATATATAAATACACAAGTAAATAAATATAAATGTTTTACTTATTGTCTTCAGATTTGACTTATCAAATCCTTTCTTAAAAGCAGGTAAGATAAAATGATCACTACTTTAGCATGAGCTGACGTCCACAGATATTATATATAATATATATTCAAATCACCTACTGTCACGTTGACAGGACGTTAAACAGGTCAGAGTAAATCTCATTTTACTTATTTTTTTGTGGGAAAGCGGACAAACGAGATAAAGACTCTGCTGATGATCAGTGGATATCATATTTGAATATATATGTATGTCTTCACGCCATTCCCAATACAGGGGTATACAGAGGTCTAAGGCCTTTCGACCCATCTTCACCGAAGACATTTTTGGCACAACGTAACTGGTGGTAAGCACGTCGCCGTCATTATGTCCAAGCCAACGATATAAATCGTACATAAGTTTTGAAAAACCCCATAGGTACAAGCCTGCCACCTGAGGATCGTGATCGTCTATCGTAACTTTTATAAAATAATAAGAAATTTAAAGTAATTAACTAAAAAATAAACTTTTCCGCCCGTGTCTGTTGATTTTTAAAAACTCTTATTATTTTAATATTTACTTTTAATAACTAAAATCCCAGCATAGCTTACTTACTTTAAAATTAACAAAAAAATACCATAATACACGTTTTTAATGTGATTTAATAACAGGTGCTTTCCATTGGGAACTCTAACCTCCGACTATTATTTATTACGTATGATAATATATTCAGTATGATAAGTTCCAATGCAGTATTTTAACGTCAATTATGACAATTATATTTTATTACTATACTCTGCCCACGACTTCATACTCGACTTCATATCAATTGCCTGTCTCTTACAAAGGAGGAGGATTTACCTCACCATGGTCTTCTTTGCTGACCTTGACCTTGACCATTGCTGCCAATACTACAAATAAATTTTCATCAAACAAAACCATGGGTCAAATCTCTTCCACAGAAACCGTGTATTTGTCCTGAATAAAATTCCCAATACTATTACTACTATTAATAATATTAATCCTGGTTATAAATTATACGCGAGCCAAATTTCATTCAAATGTTTGTAAATATCCAAACATGTCTTGTGCCTACATTTCAGCGGTTGTCTATTAATAAAACATAAAAATATACGGACTGACGTACTGTAAGTTAATGTCACTTTCGGTTTAAGGTTTCGACTTTGTAATGACATTATAATATTTGCTGCGCTTTGACAACTTATGCCGATACTAAAAAAAACTGTCAGTTCTAATATTTTCAGTAGATCGCTTACAACACATGACACGATATACGGGAAGCACTATATAAAACATTAATGAATATTAATAAATTTTAGTAACCTAAAAACGTCGTCACACCGCTGTACCCTATAAGCAATGTTGCGATTTCGACCTCCTTATTGTTTTAATAAAATGAAATGTGTTCCTATATTGAGAGCCAGTTTATGTCATGTTACTAAGATGGTGATTGATAGCTGTGTCGTTTTTAATTGAACCGAAAACAGATGTCATAGCTTCTGTTTCAAGTCGCTCATATCTGTAATACATTGTGTTATTAGTTTAAACAATCTTATATTGTACATACATAAATTTATGCAGGGCTTTCATGGAAACAATGACAAATTTTTCCTTTTTTTTATAGAAAAGGCCAGCAAACGAGCAGGTGGCTCACGTGATGGTAAGTTATTACCGCTGCTCATGAACACCCGCAATACCAGAGGCATAGCAGATGCGTTGCTGGCCTTAGAGTGCCCCCAGAATTGGAGGTGGGGGGGGGTGGCCCACACACCCCCCTCCCCCAATTCTGCACCGGTTTCAATCGGTCCCTCCGGTGCAATCACCGGTGCAGGTCACCGGTGCAATCGGTCCCTCCGGTTACCTGCACTCACCAGACGAAACGCAGAAGTTTGTTAGACTTCTACTTCACGCCGGTATTCTGTAAGGTCGTGGTACTTCCCCAGTCGAGCCGGCCCATTCATGCAACAACAAAAGCTGATGCGTGGCTCTACCGCTATAAATTATTACCAGTGTAAAAAAATTCTATATAAAACCAAAAAAAAATTAGACAAATATTATCTTCCCCACTGTTGCTGCGAAAACAGGACGTTACGTTAAGTGTCATTGCACACTTATTGATACATCAAATTAAATACCAAAATTTTGACTTATTACACCCGAATTATATAGATTTTAGACAAAATATGTACAGTACTGTAGGGTTTATCGTAACTTTCACCAATCTTCATGATTGAAGAACTCTTCATTACTACAAAAATAATTTCAGTAAAACATGACAAAAGAATATACGAAATATAAACAAATTTAATTTTAGACTCCATAACTCCATAACCATATAACAAAAATTACTTCTGATGTTGCAACAAATAATTCGTAAAGTCTTTCATTATGTGTGAATAAGAAGAAGGACCTAAAAATATAGTAAATACACGCATACATACAAAGGAACCACCTACGTTCCTCGGATCCCAAAGTAAATTGCTAAAGCACTTGTACTAAAGAATTAGAAACCTCGAAGTTACCACAAACACCGAAAATATAGAAAAGTGAATGTAGAAAAAGTGATTTTCATTTCATTGATTAGCCTGGGAATCTAATTTGGAACCCGAGAGCCGACGACATATAAACCGGCGTGTAAACCATTTGTCCACGGAGGCAGTCGTTAGTAATTTTTTTTTTGTATGTTGACGCGTGACGTAGGCTTAAGCAATTTCATCCTTTCGACTCACATTTCAACGAGTTTATTTGGGACTTTGTGAGACGTAGTGAATATGTGTCTTAGCGCACATACCAACAATACACAAATCTTCACGACAATCCTAATAATGGAGTAGACAGAGGTCTAGATAATTGAGCCCTTTCGACCCACCTTTCACCGAAGACATTTTTTGGGGCAATGTGACAGGAGGTGAGCCCGTCGCCTTTACATCTCCAAGCCAACTACATAAATCGCACATGAATTTTTGAAAAAACCAATTGTTACGAGCCTACCTAAGGGTCGAACTCGAGTCTCTTGACTCACCCAACCACTCGGCTATCGTGATATTTTTTACCTCGGCTCGGCAAATTATACCACAATTTTCTAAAAAAAATACCGTACATCACTACTGTTAAAGTCACGATGGCCGCGTGATTGGATGGTCGGAATTTCGAGTCAAGAGACCCGAGTTCGATCCCCAGATGGCAGACTAGTACTAATGGGTTTTTCAAAAACTTATGTACGAATAATATCGTTGGCTTGGTCATTAAGGCGGTGACGGGCTCACCACCTGTTACTTTGTCCCGAAAATATCTTCGGTGGAAGGTGGGTTAAAGGGACTTAATTGTCTAGACTAGACCTCTGTCTACTCCTGTATTGGGAATTGCGTGAAAATATTTTTTTACTACTGTTAAAGTTTATTTTAAAAACAAAATGAAATGATGTATACGGCACACAGCGACTGATTATCACTTTATTAAAGTCATTTATAAATGTACCCAAGTCCTAAAAAAATTAATTAAAATAGCGTCATATTTATATTACTCAAAGTCGTAAAGTAGTTTAATTATTATTGACTTTTATTTATAGAAACTCACGGCTAAAGTGCCTTTGAAATGACTATAATGCCTCCGTTTAAGGTAGTCGATACCACGAAATAACAATACCTTTACATTACTTAAACAATACCTTTCGATTTCTTTTAAGGGACCGACTTTTTTTCACGTTGCATAATTACTTCAATAGATACGTCC
This sequence comes from Sericinus montela, assembly GCA_029286605.1. NCBI lineage: Eukaryota > Metazoa > Arthropoda > Insecta > Lepidoptera > Papilionidae > Sericinus > Sericinus montela. The sequence continues at coordinate 903,367 of JAGSMR010000047.1, forward strand.
CCTGCATAACATTTAAAGAAATGTGAAAGTGAGAGGGAGATGCCCGTAATAAAGTTTTATATGCACGCTACTCGGTTTCTTTATTTGGTCCCATTTTTATAGCGCTTCATTTTTGCTTTGAATTTCACGACTTTCGCTTTCTACCGAATAGGATGAAAGAGACTAAGGTTGTTTCTTTTGTTATTTTTTTAAATATTTCATGTCGAGTTTTAGCGGCATTTGTTTTAACGTTTTAATGTATTATTATTCAAATATAAGTAAATATTTGTAAGTAAAATTTATAAGTATAATATTTTTTTTATTGAAACAATAAATTACATTATTTTGAAATATTACATTTATTATTACATACACATTACATATACATTTTATTAGCATTATCGTAAATATCTTTATTCGTAATTATATATCTATCTGTATTGTTTATATACGATAGCATATGTCTGTAAGTAGATGTTAAATTTGTGTGTATTCTCTTCCTATGTTTCGGTCTATTTATATGTACACCTTCTTATTATACTCTAGGTTCTGTCCATCCAAATATTGCCTAGAAGAGATCACTTTTAGTGATTAGCCCGCCCATTGTACTGTTGTCTATTTTTATTTTCTTTCAGTATTTTTTAAATTTGGTGTGCTATAAAATTATATTTCATTTAATTAAACAAGGTCATTATCTAGCGATCGGCTAGAAACTTTAAGAAAAGGTCAATTATTCCAATGACAGCAACAACATGAACGTCAATCAAATCGAGAAAGGGCTTGACGAATTTTTGTCACATTCAATACTCGTACACGTGAATCTAATTTCAATTATATTATATTCTAAGCAGTCCACGAGTTAGTCTTATTACATTTAATACTTTAATAAACTACAGACCTCTAAATGTATTAGCTCACGACAGTTAAATAATTTCAAACCCTATCTCATCTTGCTTACAACCTCTGAAAGTGCACTTCAGGTCACAAGCATCTCTCGTAAGGATTTACTATAATCGCCACTTCCACAAATCGACAACATCATCGCCGATGTATTGTTCAATTTAAATTCTTAGGAAGTATTACCGCTGTTACCTTATAAATTTTGTCTGGTATTTTTGGAAATAATTATCTGTTATTTATACTTAATGTATCCTTTTCCAATACCTTCCGTTACCTACAATAACACATACATATACATAAAAAGAGAAAAGAGGGTTGTGAACAAAAAGAAAAACGTCAGGGATATATAATGTTAGCATATATTGTGCTGAAGAATTATTATAATATCTCCCGGAATTGATATCTCACAAGGAATGCTAAAGCTAATCATGCGCAATTATTTATAAACCGACATAAACACCAGTTAATCTAAATCCGTTGACTTAACAAACAGAGTTATCTCTTTAGTAATTATAACTTAACGCACAATATCTGCACCAGACTTAACACTATTCCCTACGTTACGTTAAAATCTAACTCAAACAACTTTTATCAAAACAATTTCCTTTAGGTGACCTGAATCTGTAAGTTTGGAGCGACAAGATTACATTGTTAAAACTGTTTCTGCTTGTAATCCTTACTTCCGTACCAAGATGACTTGATGATGCGGTCAGTGATGACTCATTATAGCAGTCTCTATTATATTACACACATTAATAGTCACAATTTAAGCATGTTAAAAAAAATTGTACCAACGTTAGATGGACAAAGATGTTTTGGTTGTGGGAATTGTACCAATTAAACACATTCTTAAAAATTCTCTATTAGGCACCAAATATAGAAGTTATCCCCTGGTATGTAGTATTCCCAGCGACTTGCCAAACGAGATTCTTATGACTTATGATGACAGTAGGGATGTCGTATTCCTCTCCAGTGCTTGGGTTGGGGTGTCTGTGCCGACAAGTGGTAGCTATCGCCACCCATCAATCCGGATGGGGCCTTGGATGGTTTCCACGACCGCCCTTAATGACAGTAATTCCGTGCACATGTCTTAAATACACACTTAGTTTTTTTTATCTTCACGCCATTCCCAATACAGTGGTAGACTATTAAGTCCTTTCAACGTACCTCCCACCGAAGAAGTTTTTTGGGATAAATAACAGATGGTGAGCCCTTCGCCGTCTTTATATCCTAGCCATATGGATGCCTACGTCCTAGCCAACGAATTACATCATATATAAATTTTTGAATAAACCTATTGGTACGAGCCTACCATCGAGGGATCGAACTAAGGTCTTTCGACTCGGATTCCGATCACCAAACCATTCGGTTATCGAGATTTTTTTGTAATGTATTAAAATTTATAAGAATGAAAACTTCAAATAAAGCGAAAATATTGCAAGTAATCCTATTAACCACTCCAACTAAGCTGCAATGCTTGTGTTTAGAGTGGTTCACTCGACTACTTCTTTAGACTATTGCCGCTTCAAACAGATGTAATATTAAAAAACGCGAGTAAAAGAAACTTTAACTGCTACTAACTATAAAATAAATCACTATACTGCGGACTTTCAAAAAAAATATATTTTTGCTTTCGACTATGTATTTGTCGACATTGACATGTAAATGAAAAAGTAAATAATTGATTGATTTTAATTAATTGAAAAAGTCACGATAGCCGAGTGGTTGGGTGGTCAGAATTTCGAGTCAATAGACCCGAGTTCGATCCCCAGTTGGTAGGCTCGTACCAATGGGTTTTTCAAAAAATTATGTACGAATATCGTTGGCTTGGATATAAAGGCGGCGACGGGCTCACCACCTGTTACGTTGTCGCGAAAATATCTTCGGTGGAAGGTGGGTCGAAGGGACTTAATTGTCTAGACTCGACCTCTGTCTACCTCTGTATTGGGAATTGCGTGAAGATATTTATTTCTTTTATTTATATGTTCCATATTCCACAGAAACGATCAAACACTCAACGAGGGGTAAGGCTTTACGATAATTTTAATATGTCAACAGTGGTTTTAATAAGCAGTTAATTACGACGCAGCAATGTTTCTCCCTCGTCAGATAAAAACTCATTACTAAAACGTCAGTTAAGTTGCGAACGCCAACTGAGAAAGGTTATTCACCTTGTTTATTTATCAACTCTTATGAAAGGAAATTTATAAAACAAATTGAATAAACCGTTTTAGCAAGAGGTTTTAAGAATCGATTCGGCGTGGTTGATTTGCTGAATGTTCTTTTACTTATTATTTCCAAGGTCGTTAAAAGATATATCTAACAACTTAACGACTCCTCTTGGAATCAAAAATCGGAGTGATTTGATAACAGGACATTTAAACATAATTCATTAAATAAAAGTCTTGATGTGGTATGATAATTGTACCCTTGTAATAAATTGAAAATGGTAAAGAATTACATTAAAATGTGCCTACAACCTGGGGATTGAACTCGGGTCTTTCGACTCGAAAATCCGACCACCCAACCATTCGGCTATCGTGACAGAATTTCGAGTTAAGACACCCGTGTTCGATCCCCAGGTGACCTACTCGTACCAATGGGTTTTTCCAAAACTTATGTACGAATATCGTTGGCTTGGATATAAAGGCGGCGACGGGCTCACCACCTGTTACGTTGTCGCGAAAATATCTTCGGTGGAAGGTGGGTCGAAGGGACTTAATTGTCTAGACTCGACCTCTGTCTACCTCTGTATTGGGAATTGCATGAAGATATTTTTTTTTAAATAATTGACCCCAGAATTTTGCCGTTTCATATCCGAGAAGGTATTGTTTTTGTGAACCTATGTAGTTTTTGACATTCATAACCCTTTGACCCACATTCGTTGACTAGTGGCTTACACCCCGTTTTTCAAAGTAGCGCCAGCGTAGCGCCGGGTTCGATTCTGGGACGGGTCAATGTCAAATAACCAGACTCGAGAAAATATAAGGTATGGCTGTTAGTGGTAACTTCGTAGTTCCTATTCCATGACACAAGTGCTAAACCTTTGAGATCATATTTATTTATTTGTTATTGTATATATAAGAAGTTTAAATCAGCCTTAATAGAACAAATAAGTTTTAACTTCAACAAGGACTTCACCTTAGCATTTTTATCAATAGTAGGAAATTAATCCCGTACCTAATAGAAGAAATGTCGTTATATTTTATTTCTATCCTTGTAACTTTCCTCTCAAGTGTTACAAATAATATACAACTGTTAAAAATCTCCATACAGGATGGTTTGCCATAAGACACACGCTCGACTGGCGCTTTGCGTATATACATATACATATATCCCATCTTAGACGCTGCTGCCCTTTATTTGTCTGCTAAATTTTGTTTACTTTTATTTAACAAGATGGTCGTCCCCATCTATCAGTTGACATTGCCATATTAAAGGTTTCTCGCTTAGTCTCCTATAATGGTAGTCAATCATAATTTATATTTATTTATATTACGACTACACGGCTACATAGGCCACAAAGTGTCTATTAAACGTTTTGACGTATACGAATAAAGAATCAAATATAATTAGAAAAAAGAATTCGACAAATAAAGAATTTTATAAGTTATAATTTATTTTCAAATCTCCTAGTACAGGTTAGTTTAATTTTACATAATAAGTTAATAAAATGTGACTAAAGCAAAAATATTTAAATTATTAGTAACAAAAAACAAAAAGAATTGTAAAAAAAATTATATAACAAAGCAAGAATAATCCAAAAAAAAAATAATAAAAATAGTTTTTTGTATACACCCAAAGATTAGTAAATTTTTATAATGAATTAAAAAGGCACAAAAAGTTACAAATTTTTCATCGATAACCAAGAAGAATAAACAATTTCATGATTTTAATTTAAAATGTGTGAATAGATCAAGCGACTGTATTGCTTCTTCAAAACGTAAGAATGGCTCAAGTGAAGGTTCTTCCGCATAATTTTACTGTCTATTAAAGTAGAAGTACTAAAACATGTTTAACCTCCAATTCTTAACCGAGACGTAAAAAACTTAGCCTCAATAACGAATATTTTTAATATTTAATGTTCGTTATAATGTGATTTTACATGCACTATGATTCCCACGCAAGGCAAAGCTCGAGGCCAACTTTTTCTTACGGATTGAAACTAATACATTGTCTATGATGAATTTTACACGAAATATAGACGCGTATACTATAAGCAATTTGCACCATGGCTCGTGAGCGATATGGCGCTTTCAAAATAAATCATTACCTACCGATCAGGAGTGTCACGATTTCTGAGTAGGTATTATATCATGGCGGTGATATGATAGAATATAATCGCCTGGAGAGATAACGCTGTTAAGTTATTGGCTTCGGGGGTCTACTCATAAAAATGTCAGATTATAAGTGCAAAGCTTAGATAATCATTGTGTACAACATGCCCGTTATAACTTTAAAATAGATTTAATAAAGACTTATAACAAATTGTTGTCTTGTAATTAGATGGTGGTTTCTGCTCTTAACTTTCGTGCATTATTATTGATTAATTGTGCAGATCAAAAAATTTTGTTGTTTTTACAACATGCTTTTATAAACTGTACAAGACTTTTGCCATGGCTATGGTACGGTTGAGGGCGCTGGTTCAAATCCCTCCCGTGTCAGTAATTTTTTTTTTATTTCTTAATAATTTATTCACTAGATATTTTAAGACCAGCTGCCAAAGCCAGCAATTTCACTCAAAGCCAGCAGCTTATTTTTAATTATAAGTTTTACTATCAACTAGCTAAACTCTGTGGCACACTTTGTTACTAAAATTAGTAAGATTTAAACTACGGTAGTGGTTACGGTGTAAGAATAATGCCACTCCCTTTCTTCCCGTGAGTGTCAAAAGAGGCGACTAAGAGAAACAGCTTTGATTATCGCTATGGCAACCGACAGATAGGCGACCTAACCATCTCTAAAAATATCAGACCAAAATAATCAGATGGGCAGCAGCGTCAGAGGTGTAAATGGCCTGCTTCTGCTATCGCCAATCCGCTTGCCAAGCGTAGCGATTATGGCAAATCCTCCCTATGGGAGAGGCCGTTACGTATGTATGTATGTAAACTGTGGTAGAGCCAAGAGTAGAAAATATTCTCTGTCATGGTAGGCCTCCTACCCAGAGTCTTCTAAATTAGTATCGCAATTTTATCAATTTCTGTCATGAACCTAAGTCAATCGAGAGCTCTTAATAGACTGTATCCAAGCTACAACTCTCCATGGACGCTCCAGTCTTACGTAAAGGTACGTAAGACTGGAGCGTATCAAAACATCGTCTTACCTTCGGTAGTGATTTTGCTGATCCGACCATTTTTAAAAACTAATCATCAGCTAATTGTGAAATGTTAGAAACGTAAATTGCATCTTTTTAATACGGCACATAAAAATAAGTTGCAACAGTAACAAAATTGAAAATAAATAACAAAATTGAAAATATCTACTACAATGACTTAGAAGTTTTCCTAATTGTTCTCATAGCTAATAAAGGAAAACATTGCCAGCGTTACGTAATATATGAAGCAAATAACCTTCACCTTTCACAACGGACCGAAGATAATGTACCGACGAGCTGCCGGCTCGAACAAAAAGCACGCTCTCAGTAATTGTATAAACTACTGAATAGTGTCTTAAACGATGACATTTGAAACTATTTTTATGGCGATGTGTTTCGATTCACTTTTGTTTTTGCAATATTTTATTCAAAATACATTACAACAAAGCGTCGTTGATACGTATTATAAAATCATGAATATAATCTTTTGTCTTCGTATTTTGTGTCTACTACCCCTTCCTGTGTATGACGTAAAATAAATAAATAAATATCTTTACGCCATTTCCAATACTGGGGTAGACAGAGGTCTATACAATAATGTCGTTTCGACTCACTTTCACCGAAGTAATTTTTTTGGACAACGTGTCAGATGGTGAGCCCGTCGCCATCTTGTCCTAGCCAACGATGTAAATTGTACAAAAGTGTTTGAAAAAACTCATGTGTGACGTAAGTGGTGATTAAGAGTAAGACCTGCTGCTGACAATGCTGCTTTCCGCAGACAGATAGGGGATAATCCATTTCGAAAAATACCTGACTAAAATTAGACTGTCCTGACTGAATAAATTAAAATAAGATTAGATAACGGGTTAGTTCCAGAGGGTCTACTATTGTAATTGTCAATCTTCTTGCCAATCGTAGCGATTATGGCTTCTACTCCCTATTAAATTAATGGCCGGGTGAAGTGTAATGTAGTGGATAAGAGGCCGTTAAGTACGTATTTCTGGAAGTGGATGAGGGGGGAATCTTAATAAGTAACTTGATCTACTTAACTCCGCATTAAATTATATCTTATTTCATTATACATTTATATTTCTCAGATCTGTTTTAAGCCAGATCTTGTGTGTAATATTTATATCGATTAGGTATATTACGGCGTTGCGGTGTGGTGATGGAGTAGCAATATACCACCCCATTTCTCCCCGTGGTTGTCGTAAGAGGCGACTTAGGGAAAAGCTTTAAAAATACCGATCTCAAATATACCAAAATAATTGAGCAGACCGGCGACAGGCAGCAGCGTCTAAGGTGGTAGGTTTCTGGTACTGAGATCGCCAAACCGCTTGACATGCGTGAAAATTGTCACACTCTCCCGCATCAAACAGGACTATCTCCAAGAGTAGATATTTACCTGCCCTTAGGATGATGACGTCATGTGACAGGTACGCATGCTCGGAATGTGTAGGCTAACCACCAGTTCACCAGTTCATAATCAATTGTACTATATAACTGGTAAAAAGTTGAATAAAGTATTTTTATTTTTTATTACAGTTTTTATTATTCGGGCAATATCAGTCCAAGAATGTAAAGGAACTGCGCTGATTGTGAACACTGATTGCGTTGCGTCTACCAGGAACTTATACTTACATTCTTTTTTATATTTATATGCATATAATTTTATTCTATTATTTATAAGTTATTAAAAACATATTTATGCTAACTTATAACGACCATTATTTATAATAAATAATTTCTAATATTCTTTATCCTTTTCTCCCTATTATATTGTTTTTTTTTTTTGGTCTTTGAAAGTTATAGTCAATATTTTTCTGTTCTTATTATGCTTAAAAAACCATAAATGAATTTTGTTGATAAACAAAACTACAAATGAAGAATGAAAAAAACATTAAATTTGATACATATTCGTATTAATTAGAAATAAATCCGTGTTACAACAAAAGCCCAGTTCCACATGACACGTCAACCTATTGTCTGATTCCTAGCGCTCATTTCGCGCACTTTTACGCATACATGAATCATAATGATATGTACTGACGTAGTTATTCTTCCACATTTTGATATATGACTTTCATATTCATGCCTGCCCGTTTAACTACGTGGTAGTGGAGAAAGAGGAGGTGTAACCTTATATCTTGATACACGTCTGAATAAATACTATCCTGTGGCTAACCCTGTGTTGGGAATTGCTTGAAATGTTATTATATTACTATTATTACTGTCTTAATATACCTCGGGATGATTGCCGTGCGGTAAAAAAATAAAATAAATATCTATAAAAAATATATATACCCTACCCACCTTCCACCGAAGATATTTTCGGGACAACGTGACAGGTGGTGAGCCCGTCGCCGTTTTAATGACCAAGCCAACGATATAATTCGTACATACGTTTTTGATTCGTACATACGAGCCTGCCCCCTGGGTATCGAACACGGGTCTTTCGACTCGAAATTCCGACCACCCAACCACTCGGCTATCGTGATTATTTTTAAACACTACATAAATAAAAAACAAATAAAATATGACGAAAGATATTATAAAGTCGGTCACTTAGTCAAAGTCGAAGCAAGATTTGATGAAAAAGTCACGTCTGGAAATTTTTTGTCTTACCTACCAATGAATCACTTGTCTATTTCCATTGTGTAATAACCGTTGCACTTTATAATTTGATAAGTAATGGAGTGATTCATTAAAATAAAGATATATTTTCATGCATTTTAACTAACTAACTAGCGCCTATGTCATGTCATTTGAGTCATTATACGTAAAATTATAGATCCCATTACTCATTAGGGTATAGTTCAAAATTGCGTAATAAATATATAATCATCATCGTACCAATGTTACACAAAGTTGGCGACGAATACTGGCCATTACAGACCTTTGCCCAAATATATACCTCGAATTGCATTGCACTATATTATAGAGAAAAATTTCGATAACAGTTGTATTTTACCTTTACCTTTCTCAAAGGCCGGCAACGCTTCTGCTATTCCTCCGGTATTGCAGATGTTCATGGGCGGCGGTAATCACTTACCATCACGTGTGCCACCTGCTCGTTTGCCTCCCTCTTCTATAAAAAAAAATTGTTACTCCGGAATAATTTAAATCATTATAAATAAATAAATCTTCACGCCATTCCCATTACAGGGGTAGACAGAGGTCTAGTCTAGACAATTAAGTCCCTTTGGCTCACTTTCCTCCGAAGATATTTTCGGTGACAGGTGGTGAGCCCGTCGCCGTCTTTATGTCCAAGACAACGATATGAATCGTACTCAAGTTTGAAAAAAACCCATTGGAACGAGCCTTGGGGATGGAACTCGGGGTCTCGTGACTAGAATTTCGATTCAACCACTCGAGCCTACCACTCGGCTATCGTGACTTTTTTTATTAAGTATGGAATAATATTTATATATTTGAAAAATTGTCTACTTTTAAAATTAAATGATTTTTTTGTCGTCACGATGTTTATTAATTAAATATTTCGTTAAATTTTCCTTAGGATGTAATCCGGTAAATATCACGTTTTTTATAACAATAATAGCGTTTAATTTGTCTAAGGAAATACTACTACTCCACGGAACGCACATCCACACTTTAATTGGTCTGATTTAGACGCATTTTTGTATCGAATATTTATTTTTAAATTTTAATTACAGTTCGCGAGTACGTGACGAAACCAAACGTGTAATGCAGATGCTCCGAAAACGAATGATTAAATGTATGCACAACCATATTATAATAACGTCATCATTATTTGCAGAGTATTAGCAATCAAACATTGTACGTAGGCAACATGGGCGTAGTTATACTTATTACAATAATATTATTAATATATTCACACTAAAGTATTTTACTTCCTTTTTTAACTGTTAGCTACCGGCATTCATTTTGCTTGATTTTTACTATTAATTATATTAAAATTAGTAGCAAAGGAAGGATCTATGAAAGATTAATACAACTTAATGTTAAAAGAATTAAATCTAAATCCTGAAGATGTCTCGAGTCAAATACATGATAATATACTTCACGCACAGTCCCTGACGGGGTAGCCAGAGAGAACAGATCGCCAAGTGCCACGATCCTTACATACCTCTTTCGCTTCTTTCAGATTCATCATTTTCTTCATACATGCGCGTCGAGTATCCGAGTACTCTTGACCCTCTCCTCTTCGAGCAATTTGCTCACATGGTCTTCAAAGTTAGTCTGGGCCAACATCGACCCATTTTTATATTAACTTTACTCATTCGCTCAACGTGCCCAAACCATCGAAGCACGCCCTTATCCATTTTAGTGATAAGGTCATCTTTCAAACCTACCATTTTCCGAACCTCTTCGTTTCGCTTCCTGTCGGCTAAGGTAACGCCATAATATAAGTGACATAACACAAATGCTTAAGTTACTTAATTTAGTCTAATAGCAATGTATCTGATATTATCGCTATCTATGTGTGAATTTATTTATTTATTACTATTTTTATATAATAATAATGTGATTCGTTTCGCATTCTCCCAGTACTGGGGTAGACAGAGGCCCAGAAAATTAAGTCCTTTCACAGAAGCCTATTTGAGGCAAAGTGACAGGTGGTAAGCCTATAGCCGTTAACTTACGTAATAAATAAAAATAGAGAACAGTAATCAATTAATAAGTAATAACAAAAGCCAATAAAACTGAATTACATTCAACATTTCATATGAATGTATGAGTTGATATGGAAATTTACACGTGATTAAAATCGATTAAATCGCTATGTAGGAAACGATTGCTTATAGATAATTGTAATATGCAAATTTACTCGTAAGCTCGCCGTTGCATAGTCACGGCGCTACCTTCGCCACGTTTCTCGATCATGATAATTAAAAACGTAATCGAAAAGATTCTATGTATATCCTGGTTTGTGGGAAATAAAAGCTGCTGTTAAGCGATTGGGTTATAAAAAAAATAACAAGAATTATTTTAAGTCTTTAATAACTACTTACTAGTAAGTACTTCGTTAGTTTTTGAATTTGCCATGAGCTTACGGCGGACCATTTCTTTTATTTTTATCACTTCTATTTTTCTAGTCATTATTATTTGAACTTCGTACAGAGCAGGTATCACTTTTAGCCCCTACTTGTTTTAGTCTATAATTTGCCTTGACTTTACAGTATAGCTAATTTCAGTATAGATAAAAAAATATTACTTTTTTAATTTTTAACATGTCTTATGCTCGTTACCTATCAAAAAGATTAAATTCCCTTCTGTCTACCCCAACATTGGGAAATACGAGAAGAAAAATAAACTTTTATTATGTCGTCAATAGTAACTAATGAAGTTACTAATGGATCAAGTGACATTATCTTACGTCATATTAAAATAATTATAGTAAAAAGAACAGAACGGCGATGTAATTATACACTACAATAAAAGGTTGATGGAAAATCCAGAAAAATTCCGAAACTCTATGTATTATAATTCTATTAAAGTGTTGAGTTTATTTTTAACAATAATAATATAAAGGTCCTTTACAATATTTAAAACTATTTTCCGTTAATTATATATCATAAACTTAGTCCCTGCGTACCTTTGTAATGTATCGATTTGGGTCGTCGACGAAATGAGAAACGAAACGAAAATTTATATATTTGGTTTAAATTTGAACTAAATAGAAAATGAAAATAACTAAAGAAATTCAATTAATTCAGAAGTTCCATACCTGGGAGGAGAAACTAGATTTTTTTAAATCCTGTAAAGCGTTTTAGGTATAACAGAGCATATTGTAAATATCGGCGACAATCAAAGAAAGTGGGACAGAGGTCGACTATTTCAGTTAGTTTTCTATGGTAACCTCTAAGTGTAGCAGAAACTGCCTATTCTGTAAACAATATCGTGATCTCAAGTTGAGAGTAAGAGATTATGACGCTTACGGACAATCGCAATACCACCATGCTTGGCAAGCGAATGGGCGATCGAAGTAAACCGCACCTCGCCTTAAAACATCACAGATCAGCTTAATTTTTGATGTGGTAATTTTTATGGTTATTCTGCCAGTTGCCAGACGGGACAAGCCTTGTCTCACACTCTCTTCAATCTCACTCCTTTCCCACTTTCTGAATTCTTTCTCCATTCCCAATTCCTTCTTCTGCGCGACTGCAGGTGTACTATCTATCTAGTCGAACAATTTCTCCTTCGTGAATTTTGTCCAGCTGTGGCCACTGCAAGCAGTAAGTAAGTAATTATTTATTATAATCGTAAAAAAACGGAACTTTACTTTGCATTGCATAGTTGACTATTTGCTGGACAAATGAAATAATAAAAAAATGTATTCAAACCGGTAAGACAACATGTTGATTTTAAAAACGTTGCGTATTAATTGTTGGAATGGAAATCCCACTAAACATAATACTCTTGAATAAATTACTTTTTAAATTTTCGAAAGTGGTGGCAACCTGAGAAAATGCGAAGTAAAGTATGGATAAAGGACTATGCGACTAAGATGAAAGACGTTAAATCTTCTTTGTGTAGTTTTTTTTTTTTTTTTTTAATAACCGTGGAGGAAAAGTTTTAATTGTTTTATTTTATAGAATAGGGAGGCCAACGAGCAGGTGGCTTACGTGATGGTAAGTGATTACCGCCGCCCATGAACACCTGCAATACCAGAGGAATAGCAGATGCGTTGCCGGCCTTTGAGATAGGTATAGGTATTTTCTTGAATGTCTCTAAGTCGTATCGGTCCGGAAAAACCGCTGATGACAGCACATTCCACAAAGTGCAAGTGCGTGGCAGAATATTCCGCAAAAAATGCACTGTGTTATACGATTATAGCAAACCCTCCAACGGGAGAGCCTTTTTTAACAGTGGACCGTTACCAGCCGTTGTATAGGTATGACATTAATATTATTTTTTTAAATAGACCAATAATTGTAAAGATTTTATACTAGTATGTAAAATGAGGCGACCAAACCCCATACAGATTTGCCTAAATATGCGTATCATGTATAAATATGAGGGGCATGTGTATAGTTTGTTGCACTAAACTATACGTCTACATAAAACAATAAAACAATGGGGAAAAAATGAGATGCCGATAACAGTTGTATTTTTATTCTAAAGTTATTTAAATTATTAAGTGTAGCAACAATATTTATGCTTCACAGAGTGCATAAAGGTCTGCTTTTCACAAAACTCAATTATATATTTCCTCGTCTCCTTGCAAACATGATGTTTTTTTGTATTCAAACTACTATTTGTGATCCACAGGGTATTTTATTCCACAGAAGGTACCTCATTACCTTATTTGAGCAGATTTTGGTTGCCTTCTATGTATACTTTTAAAACCGATCTACCGATCGTGGCAATGGTTGCGAAAGGGAAAAATCCTTTCTAATATGACGCAATCTTCCTTAACATTTTGTAGACGTAGATCCTGTTTCTTTTCATCTCGTTAAACGAGAGTTACAATAATGTGCTTTAACTTTTTGTATATTGTATTAAACACTTAAGCATTAAATACCGTGCGTTATGGAAAATTTTAAAAACGGCAAGAAATACAATTTTAATATTACTAAGTGTTAACAATCGCATAAAAAATCATATTTGTAATGAAACTACAATGATAATGTGATCGTAAACACGTGTGTAGCATTATTTTTTACGAGGTTTAATTGGTGATTGCTGTGCGACTGTGTGAAAATAATAATAATCTGTTGCTTTCATATTTCAATGATAAACTGAAAAATGAGTCTAGGGCGTATTATGCCGATAGTGGCCGGCACTACTTACTTTACATATTGTTATGTATTTTTATGTGTGTTTGGTGAAACAAATGTAATTTAAAATTCTTACTGATTAATTCAACCTGGGCAAAAAATAAAGAGGCCATAATGTATAGTTCTATTTTTAATTTTTACGAATAAATATCTTAACGCTATTTCCAATACATGGATAGACAGAGACTATTAAGTCCTTTCGACCCAGGATCCACCGAAGACATTTTTTGGGACAACGTGGCAGATGGTAAGCCCGTCGCCGTCTTTATGTCCAAGCCATCGATTTAAATCGTACGTAAGTTTCTCTCTCCCCTCTCTCTCCTCTCTCCCTCTCCCCCCACCCCTCTCTCTCCCTCTCTATCCCTCTCTCTCTCTCTCTCTCTCCCTCTCCCAAATATCTCATAAAAACTGAACTCCACAAGCAAGGGGTATTTCAGTTGCTATGAGCACCTACCTACTTCGACTGGCCGCCACGGGCTACCTTCCTCGAACTCGTCCCATACCTCCTAGCTAGATGCGAATAATAAAAAATTGAACTCATAAAATCCTTGGTATTTTAACCTAATTATGGCTTAATACGCGATACCTAGTTACAATAACATAATAAAAGTGAAAATCTCTATCTGTACTTACCGTTTCTACGTCTTTACGGCTAAGCAGTTCTAAATTACACTATTAAATAAAAGAAAATTTATTTTAAAATTAATAGAACATCCGAAAACATCTGCAATATAACGCGAATGCAGTTGAGGGTAACAGTAGTTATATTTCTGCTTTGATGTTATAATAGCGTTGAACGAAATGAACGACGAACAATTTGAACAATCGCGTATCAAGTTACACGATTTCAGTGCAGACGCAATTACTAGAGGTGACATTTGAAAAGTCGGTGCCTCTTTTACAATGATGTGCGCAGGAAATGACTCAGTTTTCGTCTTGTGTCATTTAAGACGTACGGTGAAAAAACTTGTGGTACAGAAGTCAACATAAATAGACAAACTCTCTTTCCTACTTTGCTATTTTCATCTTTACGTTGATTTTTTTAAGATATAAAATTGTATGACAAATTAAGAAAATTCGTAGTTCTCACTAGGTTAGCAATTGTCTACATAAGATGCCCATTACAACGTAACACTCATTACGTTCTCATGGACTTCCACCACGCTGTTAATTCGTTAAATGTGTTTTACAAGATAATAATACTTTTCTAAGATTTTAAAGGCAATCACAAATGATTTTATATCAGCTACCAATTTGGGATTAGAGCAATGTATATAATGTTGTCTCTTTCTATGTATGTGTTCATGTATGTATAAATTTATATAAAGTTGGATAAATTCAAATCCAATATTTATAAATAGTGGAAAAATGGTTATGTCATTATTGTTGTGTTCGTTTCTGATACAAATATGTTTATCGAGTGATTTTATAAATACCCAAATTTAAATAATTTATTACTAAAAATTATTCAAAGTACTAACTCCTATTATTATTTAAGAAATTCTTCTAATTTAAAAAATAAATACTTTATTCTCATGAGCAGCTACAACAGTTGGGAACAGTCACCACAAATTACGTATTTAGAATAGCACTAAACTTTATATAAAAATATAAAGTTTAGTGGTAAATATTAAATTTATTGTAATGGTAAATTATAAATATAGTTGATGATTATTAAGAAAATAAAAACATTAATGAGTGCAGAATTTTTACTGAACGGTTTTCCATAAAAAGAAAATTCGATGAATAATTGTTATATTATATTAGAGGTATAACAATTTAAGTTCTCATTAAATATAAGTTATTTTGTAAGTTTTTTATTCATGCCTAAAGTTATGAAAAGTTTTTTTTAATTTAAGTTATTCCTTTGTGTTTCTCGTAAAATGAAGCGAATTTTCTTCGTTAAATTACTGAATCATCCAATTGCTCTACTTACGGACACACATTCCATAACGCTGTCTAATAAAACGTTTACTCACACATGTATTTTAAATTTCGTTACCAGCAGAAATTAGGACTTCAGCAAAATTACAATAGATGTCTAATAAATTGGTCCAATTAACGAAATACTCGCACGTATAACGAAAATTGGCAAAGTGGGAAGTTCGTACGAGAGTTTCAATGTAATTAGTCTCATTAAAATTGTTTTGTTCAATATTGTTTATAAAATAATTTATAAAGAATTCAAATTCCATCGCAATAACGTCTGATAACGAATATTTTGAAGTAACCCATCATAATTTAATACCAGTTTTAATTTATTTCCAAAGTTCTAGAAGGCCATTTCGTCTGTTTTAATGAAATGTTCAAATGTACCAGAGATATTGAAGAATATTTTAAAATTTTCTAAGCAAATCCCACAGACAAGCAACCGAACGCAATCTCCCAGCCCTCTTTTAAACTTTTCAAAAAAGTTGTTCTTCTTCATACATAATACTTAGACATCTCGCTAAATACCAGACCGAGTAATAATAATAATATTATACATATGTTGACCTGACGAGGCCAAAGACAACATGCCACGAAGTTTCACGAACCTTGCCTACCTCTTTCGCTTCTTTTGAATTGACAATTTTCTTCATACACTCACGTGTAGGTCATTCGAGTACACTTGACCCTTCCCTTCGAGAAATTTGTTCACATGGCCTTTTTAAGTTAATCTTACTAATATTAAATTTTGTATTTTCTTCACCATTCGGTTATCACTCGTTCGCTCAACGTACTAGAGCCATTGATGGACGCCTTTATCCATTTTTAGTGATAAGATCATCTTTCAAACATGACAGAAACTGTACAACGAGCAGCAGCAACTTAAATGTAAGGTTTCTAGTACTGCGATCGCCAATCTGCTTACCGAGCGTAGCATATATGGAAAATACCTATGTCATACCATTGACTAAGTTAAGTTAAGATTAAAAAAGATGCAAAAATTTTAGTCTAATGTTATGAGCAATGCGTTAGCAACGACTTGAAATTTCTTTTCAATACAAACGAATAAAAACAGAACACAGTAGAAGTTTTCTCAGCACAAACGAAGCAAGCGCATCTGTCGGTTCCACACAATCTACGTAAAATGAGGTAATGTTGGCCAATGTAACGAAATTGTCGGCGCGATTACGACATTCGATGTGGGTAGCTGCCGCTAGTTGAACTGCTTGGCCTTGGACTGCGTCCCAGCCTCGTGGAAAACCATCATCATACCAATGATAGATTTGATGATTTTGTAACATTGCTTTCTTACTCTCTGCTCTACTCTTAGAAACTGCTCGATGCCGGTTGCCATAATTTTGACCTGCATTACTCTTCGTCGTAATCACGCCATCTGACACCCTCGGAAAGAGATGGACTGGTATTATTCTGATAATATTAATAGCCTTTATTTAACAATCTAGCTCACAAAACAGTTACAATAATCTAAACTAATTGCTTGATACCTCTAACGATTCTCTTACTGTCCAGCAAAAGGATCGTCACGTACCGGTATCCTCCCCTATGGTCCACCATCTAATACGATTCTGTACTTGTCTCATCCAAGTATTTCTTGCTATTTTTTATATAGTCTTCCCATCTACGACGTATCATACTTAATCCCATACAAATCTATCTCCACGCTATTCCACTGAAAATATTTTTGGGCCCACGTGACAGGTTATGAGGCCATTACCGGCTTTGTATCAAAGCCAACAAATTTAATCGTACATGAGATTTGAAAAAACTCATTGGTTCGAGCCTCGGGGGTCGGTCGGGTCTGACTCGAATTCTGATCACTCAACCACTCGGCTATCATACCCCTAACCCGATGCGACACCTCAAACTAGTACATACTCGTATCTAGGAAATATAATAGTTTAATACCCTTTCATTACGATTGAAAGATTCTGCAACATAATTAATTAAGAGGAAAACAATAGTAAACTAATTATTCAAACAATAGTATAGTATTGTACGTTATCGCTTCTTCAAACATTTTGTTTCTGTGTAGGTTTCATTGATAAATGCGTATGAAGCAAGAGTTAACTAAGCAAATAAGCTTCAAAAGCAAAGGCACTCACTTATGTATACATTTCAATGTTCTCCTAACTGATTCTAAATTTTGATTGTGCGTACAGAGCCAATTAGTGTTGGCCAAGGCAGTACCATTTCATATATTATTTACGAAGTGTAATTACGTACGTACTTATTTCTTTATTTATACTTAATAGTTATTTATTATTATTAATTTACAAATATCTGCTACTTTAATCTTAGCATAGCTAAAGTATCTATTACATATTTTTCACTGTTTCGTTAGATTGCATGCGTTAGAGAATTGACTTATCCGTCTATAATTCTGACGATTTTTTGACTTAGTATTCTAATATGTACTAAGGCCAAGCCTGGTGCCCTGTGGTTTCGTTTGCAGGGAATGTTGTTTAATAAAAATTTACATTATGGACGACCCAATTGCCTATTTGGTAGTGACTCTGCCTTCAAGGCTTGCTGTCGCATGTTCGAGTCCCGCTATGTGCAAACATACACACATACAAACAAACATTTGTGTGATTTATATGAATATGAATAATACTAGATCGAGGAAAGTCTAAGCTTTGTAAATAATTTGTAGCAGCATCCAGAATATTTCCTTTTAAAACGTTATGTTACACGAATTTTAAA
The DNA here is from genome assembly GCA_029286605.1 of Sericinus montela. Classification (NCBI taxonomy): domain Eukaryota; kingdom Metazoa; phylum Arthropoda; class Insecta; order Lepidoptera; family Papilionidae; genus Sericinus; species Sericinus montela. The sequence goes on from JAGSMR010000047.1 coordinate 921,976, forward strand.
ACTTAGTAAATTAAGGAGAAATTTAAAAAAATCAAATAACTCGGACTAGACTCGAACCTGCGACTTTTGTCATTCCGTGGCAACGCTTTTGCCTCCGAGCCACCGTGTCCTATACAATTGAAGTTACCAAGTTAAGTCCTTTTGAAGACTGTTAACTTTGGTTTTCATTTTCGACTATAAATACTGATTGGATCTTGATAAAAACTCATAAAAAGAAGTTGTATTGTAAGAAGGGATCGTTATACCATATAGTGACAAGGTCAAAAATTTAGGCATTACTTTTGATAAAACATTATCTTGGGTACCACAAATGAGTGACCTAAGCAGAAAGATGTTTGTCGCAATAGGTTCTCTCCGAAGATTGCGCAACATACTCCCCATTCCTACTAAGATTGTGCTGGCTCAGTCTCTCCTCCTACCGATCCTTGATTACGCGGATACTTGTTATCTTGACCTAACCGAAGAGCAACTTAACAAACTTGAGCGGCTTCAGAATTTGCATAAGGTTTATAAAAATTGCATAAGGTTTATATTTGGGTTGCGAAAATATGACCTCATCTCCGAATTCCGCCTTAAGCTCAAGTGGCTTCCAATTCGCCTTCGCAGGAATACTCATATTCTTCATCTTCTTTACTGCATTCTGTTCAATCCCAATGCTCCACATTACTTGAAGGATAGATTTGCATATCTAAGTAGTTTACATTCTTTTCCACTCCGATCACAAAATAATTTTCTGCTAAGTACTCCAAAACACTCTCCTTCCTTCTATGCTAACTCTTTCACTGTAACTGCTTTACGACTTTGGAATTCTCTTCCCCTTTATATTAGACAATCTCAATCTCTTTCTATCTTTAGAACTAAATTAAAACTTCATTACCTATCCTAGTAAGGTAAGAACTAGTTATTAATAATTTCGTGATGGTTGAACATAATTTAAGTACATTTATAACCTTTAGCGAACGCGTGACTTAACAAAATTTAAGAAAGGCATTATTTGATAGTTCCCATTCCCACATTATTCTACGCAAGGTCATGCCGCTAACAAATTTTGGCGACATGTGGCCACCACATCGCAAGGTTACTTTATGTCTATGTTTTATGTCTGACTTCACTTTTTATGAACACATTTTATTGATATGTAACATGATGTAATTTTCATTTAAAGAAAAAACTATCGAGATACAATTACGACGTCATTTTTTTAAACTTTATTTTTATTTATCTTATTATAAAGTATTGTACATAAGAGGCATGTGTTTGAGGTATAAAATATATTTCCACGCCATTCGTTAGCCTTGAAAATCTTAGCCTTGTAAATCGTATTCGAATGACTGTCTTTTTACTATCCCAAGAAGAAATACCAGCTTCATTTATTAAATGTGCAAAATGCCATGTTGATTCAATAGTAGATAAATATATTAAGTAAATAAATAAATAAACATCTTCACGCAATTCCTAATACAGAGGTAGACAGAGGTGGAAGGTGGGTCAAAGGGACTTAATTGTCTAGATTAGCTAGACAATTAAGTCCCTTTGACCCAACTTCCACCGAAGATATTTTCGGGACAACGTAGCCGGTGGTGAGCTCGTCGCCGTCTTTACGTCCGTGCCAACGATATAATTCGTATATAAGTTTTAGAGAAACCCATTGGTACGAGCCTGCCACCTGGGGATCGAACTCGGGTCCCTTGACTCGAAATTCCGACCACCCAACCACTCGGCTATCGTGACTATCGGATTAAATAATTAAAATAAATATAATTTAATGTTTAAATAACATATCTTTATACATATATATCTACGGCGACAGACTCACCACCTGAAATCCCGACCACCCAACCACTCGGCTATCGTGACATATTAGTTATAGCATAGTTAGAACATAAGTTTTTTTTTTATTAATATTATATATATTGCGCAGACAAAGTAGCTTGGGACAGCTAGGATCAAAACTGTTAAGTGGCGTAGACGCCGGTTTTAAACTGTCGCCAACTCTAAGTTCCCGCGTTCGAACCGGACGGATCATTCTTAAAAACCACATCGTGATTCAGGTCTGGGCATGCTGTAAACCACCACAACTATCGTCGTTTCTGTTTCCATAATACAAGATTTATTATGTTTAAATTATATTCATATACATTTTCACAGTGGTAGAGCCACGCATCAGCTTTTGTTGTTGCATGAATGGGCCGGCTCGACCGGGGAAGTACCACGACCTCACAGAATACCGGCACGAAGTAGAAGTCTAACAAACTTCTGCGTTTCGTCTGGTGAGTGCAGGTAACTGGAGGCCCTCACCCCCCTCCCCCAACTCTGGTGTGGGGGGGGGGGGCTCTAAGGCATCTGCTATGCCTCTGGTATTGCGGGTGTTCATGGGCGGCGGTAATCACTCCAAAGATCAAACGTTAACACTCCAGTCCTCGATATACGGTTAACCTGTGCCCTACCACGGATCGTTTTAAGATAATAACACCACTCTACAGCACCTATTCTCCCGAGTAATTAAACGATTCTTATCTGAATCAGCTTTATCAGTCGCAGATCTTAACCTCGCTCAATGGAAGCTGTTATTGTTTTGCATTTATTACATATATTATTGTTATGTTAGCGGGCGTCATTGTTTACAATGGCGTTTACATCCGACATCTACTCTTTACCACGGCATCGAGCGTCTCTGTTCCCACAGAGAGCGTGCGATAAAACTCGACTTAACAAAATAAATATTCAACAGTTTGTAGCTATAAACAATCTGCGCGCACTTGCTCTCGCTGATTGTAGCGTTGGAAGAAAAAGTTAAATAAAGAAATCAATATACATTAATGTGTTCTAGTAGACATACATAATAAAAAAATTATAAAGTCACGATAGCCGAGTGGTTGGGTGGTCGAGATTTCGAGGCAAGAGACCCAAGTTCGATCCCCTGGCGGCAGGCTCGTACAAATGGGTTTTTCAAAAACTTGTGTACGAATTATATCGTAGGCTTGGACATAAAGACGGCGACGGACTCACCACCTGTCACGTTGTCCCGAAAATATCTTCGGTGGAAGGTGGGTCGAAGGGACTTAATTATCTAGACTAGACGTCTGTCTACCCCGGTATTTGGAATTGCGTAAAAATATTTATTTTTCTCACATAGATAGGGAAAACATGACAAACATTGCTGTCATCCCTAAGTAGCTTAAGCATTTGCGTTATGGAATCGGAAAAGACGAAGGTATGTGTACGTGTGGGCGTAAGTGTATTCTCCACATGGTTTTTAGGGTCACCTTTAGAATACATCGCGATTCTTGCCATGGGTGTCGTAAGAGTCACCTGTGTGGGGAGTGCTCCAAGGAATTATTCGGATTTATCCCAGCCGCTGAATTTTACCATCGTACCTTACGGCATAGTCAAAAATCCATCAACACCATCTTGATGCTTGGCATTCCACCACAGTGCGTTTTTCGCGGAATTTTCTGCCATGAACTTGCACTTTATACAATGTGCTGCCGTCATCGATTTTTCCGTACAGATACAACTTAGGGACCTTCAAGAAAAGAGTCTATACCTTTCTCAAAGGCCGGCATCGCATCTGCTATCACTCTAGTATTGCAGGTGTTCATGGGCGGCGGTAATCACCATCACGTGAGCCACGTTTGCCTCCTATTCTGTAAAGAAAAATAACCAAAACAAAAAGTACCACATCAAAATTGTGGAGATAGGAGGGGCAGCAAGCTTCGTTCGTCCGTGATGAATAATGTAATATGAAGAAGAGCGTTACAGAGAAAGGCGTTTGTGTGCTCAAACGTTTGCAGCAGTAATTGAAAACTGATAATACTATTAAATAGTTCATTAATAAAATTATTAATTGATGTTTTTATTAGATGCTTTGTAAATTACCTTTAAAGTTCATGAGAAAACCGCAGACACTGATAAACCAGAATTGATAAATGAATTTACCAAATTTGTTGCAACATTACCTACTTTAATAATATATTATTTCCTTAAGTGCACAATCCTTAGTAAAATATATTTACCCAAAACTTAATTATTGTTTTAATTGTCATCAACGTTCGTTAATTTATTTAAATAAGAACAGGAAATAATATATGAATTCGAAAATACCGATAATGTTTCGTATTTACGTACAACCTATACTCAACATTTGAGATTACAATTCGACCGTTTATTTAACAAAATAACAAAATTAATAACAAATTGATAAACTTGTTAAAATATAAGGAAAACATTTTTTTAGTTACAATTAAGATAAAATAATACTATAAAACAAAAACAAATAATACGAAAATATAACAGTAACAAAAAGAATAATTTAACTCTTTTTTAAAGTAGGACTGTTTTAAAGTGTTTGGTACACTAGATTCTGCCCACGACCTTTCCTGCATATTATGTCGAATTTCCCGCGGACTCCTTTAATTTCCCCAATTAAAAAGCAGACATAATCCCTTTCTATAAACAATAATAAAAAGTAAATATCTAAAAACCATAAAAATATATTAAGCGATACCATCTTTTAGAATCCTCTTTCAGCGTGCATTTTTTCGAGATAAAAAGTAGCCTTTATGTTTATTCAGGGTACTTTTTTTGTGTACTTTTATTTAAATTTTACTATACTTATTAAAATAACTATGTAGTTCTATTCTCTTTGATCACCATGACGTCATATATAGGAAATTGCATATCCTTAGTGCTGTACTTTTAAAATAATATTTCCCCTTCCTGTGGGCATGGGCATACAAAGTATCTACAAACACTCTCGCTGTACAAATACCGATGCTATATCTTTAAATATATAGGTAAAAAAATGTTTTCTTTCTTTGAATCTTCGTAAATTTATACATTGTGTTTGTTCACCATACTAGGCTTATCTATGGCACAGCAAAAACACATGCGCATATAATGTCTTCCCTTAGACATTCGTTAATTTATTTTCCTTCGATCTCTCAATCACCGGCAGTGATGTATTGACCTTAATTTTGGTGGTGACAAAGTATGTTATTATTGCGATAGCTATAACTAGGACGACCTCCGTGGACGAGTAGCGTACAGGCCAGTTTTCAAGGCGTCGCCAGCCCTGAGGTCCCGGGTTCGATTTCCGGTTGGATCAATGTAGAAACACTTTCTGAATATTATCGGGTCTGGGTATTTGTGGTACCTTCGTAGCTTCTGATTCCATAATACAAGTGCCTGGACAGCTTACTTTGGGGTCAGAGCAATGTAGGCGATGTTGTCCCTAACTATTTATTTATTATTTATTATAGTACATATTTTCTTATTCATTTAGGAGCTTATAATAACCGGTATTCAGGGTAATAACAGATACTTCTATAACACAACTTACATAAAAAAACTTACTGTTAACTTATTCCGCAGTCCGTCTTCATTAGGCGCACGTGGAGATCATGGGTCCAAATAAATAAATAAATAAAAAATTAATATTTTGTTTATTTTACTTTAAAGTAGAGAGAACAGATCGCCTAGTGTCACGATATGGACCGACATAGGGACGGCGACAGGCTTGTCGCATTGCATATTTTCGGTGGAAGGTGAGTCGAAAGGACTTCATTGCCTAGACCTTTGTCTAGCCCAGTATTAGGAATAGCGTGAAGACCTAAGTACCCTTGATCTTGAACACTAAAAAAGATTTTCGTCGTTAGACTCATTAGTCACTAGAATCCTTATCGGCCGGGGATTCATCTGGTTCAGTATAACACTGTTACAGATTAATACCACCAAATATAAGTGTAACAGAGCCTGTGTAATCCTGATTAACCTTGATTAACCTAATTAAAGAAAGAACTCACAAACCTGGGTTTGTAGTTAGGGCAATGTATGTGATGTTGTCCCTGTCATACATTTATTTAGCTATTTATTAAAAAAGGGGGGGCGACCACGTATCTGTAAGCTTCTACGTTGGTATTCGTTATTTAGGAGGTAAAGGAAACTCAAAAACACTTTGAAGGCTTACTTCGTGAGTTAGTGTGCTGCATCAATGTGCATGGCCATCGCTAAAAGTAACTATTTCTTACACATTATTCACTAGACTACCAACTATCAACCCTCAACCCACACCAGCCATTCAACATTAGATAATAATCACCATAGATACAAAAAGCAGTGCGTGTATCGCCTCGCAACATTATCGAACGATTAGATCGATTAATCGTCTTTAAATAAGTATATATATTAATTCATAATTCATTACATAGACAATTATTTTCCTAATAATCCCAATTCCCTAGGTAATTACGAAATACTTTTTTCGTTGTTAAAGCTTAAAAACAGAAATTATTTGTTATATCTTCGGTGGAAGGTGTGTCGAAGGGACTTAATTGTCTAGACTAGACCACTGTCTAGCCCTGTATTGGGAATTGCGTGAAGGTATATATTTTTTTTTATTTCTTATCAGACGTGAGGTTGAAACATACCTGATTAGCAGTTTATCTAGGTCAAGTTTTAATGGTGCGTACAAATTATAAGCAAATTGAGCTGGGTATCCACTGGCCAGTGTATGTCCCTTTATAGAAGTCAGAGTTTTACATAGCAGCTGGAAGCGCCGTCACGTTGTGTGTCGCCTACGACGAACCTCTTTGCCGTAATTCTCATCAGACCAAGTTTCAGATTTACTGTGTCAAACCGTCTCGGATGAAGCTAGTCCATAAATAAGTATTTTCACGCCTAGGTCCTGACAGAGAGAACAGGTCGCCATTATTAACTTACCTCATTCACTTCACACGTACAACGAATACATCAGCATAAACACACATACACTAATGAATATATAAACACACAGAATCGAACGATAACATGGCGTTCATTCAAATTTTTGTATATATGTGAACACCTGTAAAATTCAGATCTGAACTGCAAGACAAAACATTCTATTGAGGAAGATTCGCTATAATCCCAATGCTTGATAAGCGGTTTTCCGACCGCAATACCATAACTTGTACCTTAGATGCTAGCCCCTCTGTTTATGTCTGGTATTTTTCGAGATGGTAAGTCTACCATCTCCCCGCAGCTATTAAGTACTTTCCCTTAATCGCCTCCAACTACACCCACGGTAAGAAAGATTGTGGTAAATACAGTCAAGACACGGCAATTTTCACATTCCATACAAAGAATTCCAAAGTAATTGATTGTTTTATGACTCAACGAGTATTCTATTCACAAGTACAACGATGCGTGCATTGTAAAACATGATAGCCACATTGTATACAAAAAATTATATTAAATATGTATGTATTAGTGATTCCTACTACGATGTTTACAACTCAGCAGTCGTACGCCTGATAAGATAAATGCGTAATAAAATATTGTGAAAGTGAAAAACGTACTATCTCACCTTTACGACCGAAGCCGATACGAAATAGATAAAATCAAAGATTTTTCTATACGATAATTTAATACATGTCAAACAAACAAAATAATCGTTATTATTTTCCTGCAATCAATATATTTTTATCAACTGACTAGTTAATCCCGGCCACTTCGCTCTGGTTCCGTCTGTTACTATAATAAAAAAATATCTTCACGTCATTCCCTGTGAAGGAGTAAACACAAGTTTCAACAATCCTTTCGACCCACCTTATTTTCACCGAAAACATGTGACAACGTGTTGTGTGATGAGCCCGTAGTCGTATTTATATCAAATACAACGATATAAATCACATTGGCACGAATCTACTACCTGGGTATCAAACTCGGATCTCTTGAACGAATTCCGATCACTCAAACACCCGGATATCGTGACTGTCTGTTATTAAATATCTTCACGCTATTCCCAGTACAGGGCTAGACAGAGGTTTAGTCTAGACAAGTAAGTCCCTTTGACCCACATTCCACCGAAGATATTTTCGGGATAACGTGACAGGTAGTGAGCCCGCCGACGTCTTTATGTCCAAGCCAACGATATAATTCGTACATAAGTTTTTGAAAAACCCATTGGTACGAGCCTGCCACCTGGGGATCGAACTCGGGTCTCTTGACTCGAAATTCCGACCACCCAACCACTCGGCTATCGTGACTTTGTCTGTTATTAAAATAAGTACAAAATAGTCTTTAATAGAAGAAGGAATATCATTTATCCAGAAACTTACAACGGTTACCACTTGGTTTGTTGTATTTAGTACATTATGTGTGTTTGTAATTGTTATTTATTTTATTTTATTGATTGTTATTATATACCACAACAATCAATAAAATAAATATATTATAAGTGTTAATATACATAAAAATAACATTTAATATGTTATTATAATGTATATTGTCTCTACTAGTACAACTCTGGGTCTGAAATATATTTTTTGTTACATAAAAAATATGCTTTTGCTTATTTTTTTACAAATTGTGTAGCATTATAACCTTTCCATAAACGCGCCTCCGTGAAAAATAACACTTGCGAAAATGCGACGCGAACAAAAACAAGTAGCTAAAAAAAAACAAACAAAAAAGAAACTATTTCGATGGCATGAAATATTCAAAGATGGCTGTATTACAATGGGTAGCGTGAGACTGTTTGAGCTATAACCCGTCGAAATGAAATATTTGTGACTTTTCCTACACTTATTCTAGAACTTCTAGCGAGTGTGCACACTTCAAACGGTCTGCGTTATAGATTTGCTTAAAAAAATGGTCGGTGAGATCACCATTACGACCTTGGTTTCGCGCCGCCCGCTATGCGCGTCTTGAATTGGCCTCAGCCAATTAATTTTATTTTCTTTTTGCTAGTAATCCTTTATTCAGTGGTCTATTGTGTATTTTGGGAGTGGGTTTTGGTACAACTTTTTTTATTTTAACAGATTTAAGGGATAATTGCCTTAAAGGCATAAGAATATACCAACTGTTTTTTTCATATGAGTAATCAGGAGGCCACTAAAGAAAAGCCTGGAAATACTAACACCAATCGACCGAATTAAGCAAACCGGGCACGAGCAGAAGTGCTTTAGTTGTGAGACATCTACGAACGCCAATCTATTTGCCAATATATATATATATATATATATATATATATATATATATATATATATATATATATATATATATATATATATATATATATATATATATATATATATATATATATATATACATATATATATATATATATATATATATATATATATATATATATATATATATATATATATATATATATATATATATTTTCATTACAGCAACTACAAAAGAGGCTTACGTCCAGCCTTGCACTTTTTTCGACGCATCATAAAAAGTTTATACTCTATGCATGCTTAATTTAGTCTATATTTTTTCGTGTAGTAACAAATGAATATACCCTCTTTCCTTCCTGTGGGTGTGGTTCCTGTTAAAGGTGGCTAAAAGGCCATAGTTTTCCTACATATGGTGGGATTACAATCTCGAAAAATACCAGACATAAATAAAGCTGACTGGTGAAGGGCAGCAGTCTAAGGTGCCAAGTTTCATTAGCAATGATTGTTGATTATGGCAAATCTTTCCTTATGGGACACAGGCCTATCCTACAGTTGACTTTCTCTACCTGTTCTGTATATTATTCCATTGAAAAGTATATAATAATAAAAATTATCATTATTACCGAATTCAAATAACGATAAAGTCAAACAGTAACTTTTAATGCTGCCTGAAGACGTCGGATAGACCGAGACGGGACAGGATCGTGAATCTGTCATCGTCTTAAGATTCAAACCAACTATAAAAATCGTTTCGAAATATACATTGGTACAAATCTTTCAAATTTGCATCGAATTCTAGTCGCCAGCTCACCACAGCTCACACAACCGCGCTACTATCATTAGTTATGAAATTCGTATAAGTTACAATATGCAAATTAAAAAAATTACACAAACGACTTCATGCGCTGTAACCATCGATATTTTTGAGAAAATTTTTAAATTAATAAATATTATTGCTATAAAATAATTAAAAGTAAAATCACTAGTAGAACTTTTAAATTTTTCCGTGCATTAACATTCATTAAGCCTTTTCATTTTCGAACGTCAATTACTTTACGTAGATAAAAATTAATTCGCAAATCTCGTATAAAAAATTATTGCATATTTTAAAGATCATTGATTTCATCAATATTATTGCGGAATAAAACGTTGCTACAATAAAACTAGATGTGCGCCAATACACGACAGTCCTCGGTGCAAGCGCAACTAGAATGAAAATCGCGATTGCTCGTCTCCACAGATCGCATAGCTTCCTGATCGTCGAGAATACTTATTTAGTTGCAATAAAAAAGTACAAACACAAGATGTGTATTATATATTTTACCTGCACTTTATTTTTATTCTTTGACATTTAGTTCTTAAGGTGCGGTGAGCAATATTATGCATATTTGTAGTCAATTTTTCAAATGTATAGTGTCAATGAATTGATTTTTAAACTTAACTACGCTATATGTAAAAATTAATCTTCTACTGGAATAAAACAATATCGTTAATTTTTAGCATTATATGTAGTATGTATATAGTTTTAACCAACCTATTTAAAAGTCACGATAGCCGAGTGGTAGGGTGATCGGAATTCGAGTCGCGAGACCCGAGCTCGATCCCCAGATGGCAGGCACGTACCAATGGATGTTTTCAAAACTTATATACGATTTATATCGTTGGCTTGGACATAAAGACGGCGACGGGCTCACCACCCGTCACGTTGTCCCAAAGATATCTTCGGTGGAAGGTGGGTCGAAAAGACAATCCCTGTATTGGAAATGGCGTGAAAATATTTATTTATTTAGTATTTATAACTAACCTATTTAAGTAAAATTAATGTTTGCTTTGGATGTTCGCATTTAATATGATATAATGGGTAAGGGTTTTAAAGATAAGGTAGTTATTATATAGTATAGTACAAATAATAAAGAATCAACTTTTGTGGCTTATTGGTTACATCGTTCGCTATATTTTAATTGCCCGTGACCCGAGTTTAATCCCAGGTACCAGCACTATCAATAGCTGAATTTTAGACATGAGAAAATATTTGTTTTTAGATATTTCGAGGCTTCGTGTAAAAAATATTTGTTTTTAGATATTTCGAGTGCATCAAGAAACATACAATGAGCTCGGTGAAAGGTGGGTTGAAAGGACTTAATTGTCTAGACCTCTGTTTACTCCTGTATTGGGAATGGCATGAAGATATTTTCTTTGAGAAACGTAAAGCAAATCTGCAAGTATGTTTGTTTGACTGTTTGTCGAACGAACGGCTCGCGATTTGTGAGAAATTCGGAGAGAGCTTATAATGTGAAGCTTATATTTTGGATTAAGAAACAGCCAATCTTTAATTTATCCGTATAGAAAAATTTAAAAACGTTTAAAAATTTATCCGTATAGAAAACCTTTTCCTGTTGTTACACTAAACTTGAAACCAGGTGGCACAACTAGTATGGTAAAATGACACGGCGGATTTCTGAAAATGTAGAGCTTTTATTATACAAGAGTATGACAAGAATCTGTAACGCGGAAGCATTTATTGATATGTTTATTTCGATATTATGTGCACAATGTTGCTCTATAAAAACGCACTTAGCCAATCTAGGAAAACGTAACAAAGTAAAGGAAAGCATTTTTTCAGAAACTTGACAAATGGCGATAAAATTTATTTTTTTATTTCTATTAATTTATTACATGTAATGAACTTTTTTTCATAGGGAAGGGAGGCCAACGAGCAGGTGGCTAACGTGATGGTAAGTGATTACCGCCGCCCATGATCATCCGCAATACCAGAGGCACAGCAGATGCGTTGCCGGCCTTACAGAAAGGTATAGGCACTTTTCTTGAAGGTCCCTACGTCATATCGTTCCGGAAAAACCGCTGGCGGCAGCACATTCCATAAAGTGCAAGTGCGTGGCAGGAAGTTCCGCGAAAAACGCACTGTGGTGGAATGCCAAGCATCAAGGTGGTGTTGATGGAATTTTTGACTGTGCTGTAAGATTCGATGGTGAAATTCATCGGCTAGGATTAATCCGAACAATACCTCGGAGCACTCCCCGTAGTAAATCTTGTAAAAAATGCAAAGAGATGCAATATCTCTTCGCAATGCCAGGGGATCTAGCCTATCAGATAGAACATGGTCGTCGACGATACGAGCCGCTCTTCGTTGGATACGGTCAAATGGAAGGAGCTGACACTGGGGTGCCCCCGCCCAGAGATGCGAACAGTACACCATGTGCGGAACCTACGCCTTATAATGTTGCAAGCGGTGGGCCGGCATGAAGTACTGCCGTGCTCTACTGAGCACGCCAAGCTTCTTAGAGGCCAATTTTGCCATCCCTTCCAAGTGACCGCGAAACTGAACGTCGTTCGATATGTCAACGCCAAGGACTCCGATACTGGCTGAGGCAACTAGGAGAGTACTCTCAAATTGAGCGTACTCTCCTGGGACATAAAATTACTTATGCCATCGTGGTTAAAAGTCGAGCTTTCTCACGAATCACGATTTTTGTCTTGTAAGTCTTAAAAAGCATATACGTCACGCAAAGTTGAAGTCAATAATAAATATGATAAATATGTGTATAAAATAATAATAGATAAATTCCTAAAATAAGTAATTTTGATGTCCCTGAAGAAAATAAGGCATAAAATATTTATTCTATTTCAGAATTACATCATCGGTCACGTTTATGGAAACTTTAATAAACGTGATTCAGGATTATGTACATATACTTGATTGCACGAACAGCTTCCTAACAACACTTTTGTATTCATATCTGCGACGCGGTATATCATAATAATATATTTCGTGTCGACCTTTTTATGCGTGTAAGCTTATTATGTACATAAACTTTCATGTTATCATCATATCATCATAACGGCTTGTGAAAGTTTTCTGTAGGTCATAGGACTCTCCCCTTGGGAGGTTTTGCCATAATCGCTAGGTTTGGCGAACCTTGACCTTACTCCTTAGACCTACCCGTCACCGGTCTGACGGTTTTGGTCTGGTATTTTTGGTTAAAAAATAAAAATATCTTCACGCAATTCCCAATACTGAGGTAGTCAGAGCTCTTAGTCTAGACAATTATCCCTCCGACCTTCGAATTAGTCCCTTCGACCCACCTTCCACTGAAGATATTTTGGGACAACGTGATAGTCGCCTTCTTTATGTCCTAGCCAACGATATGAATCGTTCAAAGGTTTTGAAAAAACAACCATAAGAACGAGCCTGCCACCTGGGGATCGAACTCGGATCTCTCGACTCGAATTTCGATCACTTAACCACTCGGATATCGTGACATCATTTATAGAATTTATGGTGATATTTATTATATTATGATAGAGATGGTTATCCTGCGATCTTTTGGAACATTATTAAGGATTTTACCTTGTAAGTCTTAAAAGCATATACGTCACGCAAAGTTGAAGTCAATAATAAATATGATAAATATGTGTATAAAATAATAATAGATAAATTCCTAAAATAAGTAATAATTTGATGTCCCTGAAGAAAATAAGGCATAAAATATTTATTCTATTTCAGAATTACATCATCGGTCACGTTTATGGAAACTTTAATAAACGTGATTCAGGATTATGTACATATACTTGATTGCACGAACAGCTTCCTAACAACACTTTTGTATTCATATCTGCGACGCGGTATATCATAATAATATATTTCGTGTCGACCTTTTTATGCGTGTAAGCTTATTATGTACATAAACTTTCATGTTATCATCATATCATCATAACGGCTTGTGAAAGTTTTCTGTAGGTCATAGGACTCTCCCCTTGGGAGGTTTTGCCATAATCGCTAGGTTTGGCGAACCTTGACCTTACTCCTTAGACCTACCCGTCACCGGTCTGACGGTTTTGGTCTGGTATTTTTGGTTAAAAAATAAAAATATCTTCACGCAATTCCCAATACTGAGGTAGTCAGAGCTCTTAGTCTAGACAATTATCCCTCCGACCTTCGAATTAGTCCCTTCGACCCACCTTCCACTGAAGATATTTTGGGACAACGTGATAGTCGCCTTCTTTATGTCCTAGCCAACGATATGAATCGTTCAAAGGTTTTGAAAAAACAACCATAAGAACGAGCCTGCCACCTGCCATTTCGATCACTTAACCACTCGGATATCGTGACATCATTTATAGAATTTATGGTGATATTTATTATATTATGATAGAGATGGTTATCCTGCGATCTTTTGGAACATTATTAAGGATTTTACCTTAGTTACATCTTCTCTAGATATACTCAAAGAAGATTTTCTCCAGTACATTTTTAATGAGCATATAGCTTTTTTATGGGTGAAGCTAAATAAGGAAGTAAACTGTCCACCTGACAGTAAGTAACAAACACAGTCCATAACACCTGCTTACCGTTTCAAATTGAGAGAGTGACAGATAATTGACTTGACATTGGTAGAATTCTGAAAAGAGAGGCCATAAAACAAAAAAGAAGAAGACGAAGAGTTACAGATATGCTTTCACCCCCATGGACAAACATAGAATGCTTCATTTCCATAATTACACTGGATCATCATAAACCGTACTTACAGTGGAACTCAATATTCTTCAAACCTGTCTACGACAACTGTTACACTGCTATTTCGCGGCAGAAGGTAAGAGAATGGTACTGACCCAGATAACTCCTCAGCAGAAAAAGAGTTTACCGACTTTTAAATTTTTATTCATTTACCTATTTCTCTATACCTCTGGTTCTTTTCAAAGATACGCATATTGTTTTATCTTACTCTAAAATCACACACTGAAGCAATTTCCCACTTTTGCCCACTGCCTGTTTTTGCCCACTTAAGTTGGTTGATTTGCAGAGAAACTACGTATGAATATAAATTTCAAAGCTGCAAATCAGGAATTATATCCTAACCTCTTATTATATTTATTATAGATTTCCTTATGAAGATTATTATTACTTGCGCTGACCACTAAGTTAACGCATTCTACTCGTAAGTAAGTATATACAAATATAGTTGTACCATCAAATAATAATAATTCACTTTACCTAGTGAAATATCCACAAAGTCGAGGAAAATTGTATTAAAATTGTTGATTAAACAGTAATTTGCTTCTTAGAATTATACCCGGAGATCATAATATATTGCCCAGCGAGTTAACTTTTGTTTTATAGTAATTTTCTAATAAACGGTAATAGGAAAACGTGTCCTATAAAGATGTAAACAACAAAGTACAAGGAGCTATTATTAAAAAGACTCATAAGCGCATAGCGAAGCACGATCACGTGGCAATGCAATATAAAGTTGTGTCTCGTTTACAACTAGCAAAGCCAATTAAAGTCGAGTACCCAACGCTCGACGTTGAATGGAGAATTACAATGTGCTACCGCTTGGATTAAATTATTTTAATTAATAAGTATTATTTAAAACTAAATAACATCTCTTTATACTGATACATATGGATCGTGATGCTTGGCAATCTGTCCTTTCTGGCTATCCTGACTGGGACTATGTGTGATGAAATTAATTTTTACAATCATAAAGCTACGAGTATATCACATCACATTTCTGGACTTGCCGTCCGATTTTACGGCGTAATTTTTAAAACGTTTCGGCTTAAATAGCAAATGGAAATACATGAAAACGCAAAACTTTAGTCAAAAATTATTTATAATATGAAAAGATTAAGGTCACATCAATAGTAATTTATCATTCGTTATGTCAACCTCGCCCAATTTGAAAGGATTACGAGTTACATTGCGATCTGTGTTTATTCGACCGTTTCTGGGAGCTCATCACATTCTGTGTTTTTATATTTTAACAAAATGACGGCTTAAAACGAAGCATTCGAACACTACAAACTTCTATTGCATACCACTAATTCTTTTTTTTACAATTTAGATTTCAGGGAAGTAAGTTCAATTAAGTCAAATACTAATTTAATATAAATATTACATAGTATTTTGTAAAACAAATATTATTAATTCATTTCATATAAATAATATTTAGTTTTACTAAATATTTCGGCTGCACCGACTTCATTAATTGATTATTTCAAAAATTATGTAATTATCACTCTTATATAATTGATGTCAATTACAATAATAAAATAAACAAAACATTTCAATAGTCTATTCTAGCATAGACCATTGAAATGTTCGGAATCAGGAATTATAAAAAAAATAACTACCTCTGACTTTTTACGCAGATTCTCATTAATTTTTCTGTAAACACAGGCCATAAATAAAAAAGCGAAGTGTAGAAAAGAATATTTTTTTTATTTTCCTACCATAATTGATCAGCTCTATCTATGAGACCTTAATTTGAATATTACTTTTTATATAATACCATTTGAATACAATAAATGAATAGTGATTAATTATATTACAATATTATTATAAGACTAAAAAGTCACTATAGCCGAGTGGTTAGGTGAAGATCAAGACCAAGATACCCTAGTTCGATCCCTATGACGCAGGCCTGTACCAATGGATTTTTTCAAAAACCTATGTACGATTTATACCTTTGGCTTGGACATTAAAACGACGACGGGCTCACGGGTTTTCCTAAAAATATCTTCGGTGGAAGTTGGATCAAAAAGACTTAATTATCTAGACCTCTGTCTACCCCTGTACAGAGAATGGCATGAAGACATATATATACATACATGATTGATACATCTAAATGATTAATAGACTTACAATGATTTTATAAGCCTATTACGTAACACCCAAATCTCGCGGTTAGTGATAAATGGTTTGATTCCCTAGCGGGGTTATCTAAAGTTTTGTAATGTAATGCGCCGATGAAGGTTGTGACACAGTTTTCTTCGATTTATATTTTATCTTTTGAGTGTTTCTTCAATTGAACGTGATAGTATTGATCGACAACAAAACGTACGCTTTAAGTAGATAAAATAGCACAATCAATGAATGTAGTAGTCTTAATAAAAGACATTAAAAAGTATGTATGTGAATGTGTACACATTTTGCAATTGGAATTGGGTCAGTTATTGAAGCATCACGGCGAAAAACGACGATAGCCTCACCGCCTATCATGTTGTCCCAAATAAACTTTGGTGAAAGTTGGTCGAAGACTTAACTGTGACCTCTGTCTACCCCAGTATTGGGAAAATGCGTGAAAATAAATAAAAGACATAAAAACCGTGCCGTTTTACTGCCGTGGGGTTTCGTGTAAGAAAATCCTACGGGTATTGTAAGAGGCGACTAAGAACCTAGAAAATTCCAATTGCTACCGATAGATGACGGGATAACTTTATCTAAAATATCAGCCTTCTGTATACCGTAACGGGCAGCTGTGTCTAAGTTGCAACATGTCTGGTACTACCATCGCCGATCCACTAACCAAAGCGTGGCCAATACACATTTACAGTATCGACCTGTGTTCTACAATGGATTTTAATGATGCTTTATATGTGTACACTCCAAAACGCTACATTAGTCGTTATTATGTATGACTAGACAATTGAAAAGTCACGATAGCTGAATGGCTGGGAAATGGTGATCCGAAACAGGAGCCACAAGTTCGATCCCCAGTAGGGGAGATTACACCTATGAATGTAATCGAAATCTATGTACGATTTGTGTCGTTGGCTTAAATATTAATACGACGACAGGCTCACCACCTGTCATTTTGTCCTTAATAAGCTCCTCTGAAATGTAAGACGAAAGGATTAATCCTCTAATAACAACAGTATTAGGAATGGGTGTAGATCCTAACTCTGTCCACGACATCGTCCACTCATTATATTATAACTCTCGAGATTCTTTATTTTCCCGAATATAATCAGCGTGCTTAATTTTATTTAAACTTTTTGGCTTTCATGAGCATCAAAAATACAAATATAAAGGAAATTTCTCTTTTATATTATTAGTATGAAGTGATTATAAACGCATAATTTAATATAAAATATATTTTTGATTAATAATCATCACAAATCACACGTAAAATTTTGTATCGTAACTAATTGTTTCCCTCTATTTATCACTTCACTATTTATCATTATTCACTTGAGTCTTTTTTACACTCAGAACCGTGATTATTTATCTAAAATGTAGCTAAGTTACTTCTTGTGATATCAGCTATCTACTAGTCAAAGTCTCATTAAAATCGATGCAGCCGTTTCAGAGATTAGCCGGAACAGACACACAGACGGCAGTGAAAAATTTAAATTTTTTTGGTAGTACCATATATACTTTTATATGCATTTAGTGATAAGCTGTTATTTTCTAATTATAAATAGACAGTCCAATTTTATTTACATGTGTAGATATTTTTTTATGTATGGATGTATTATATTTATATGCATAGATACACATTATATTTATATGTATAGACTTACAGTAATAGGCAGATATTTAAATAACGACCATTGCACACGTTTTGATTTGCCTTAACAACCAAGATGAAAATATTATTTATAAATTTGTGCATATTTCCAGCATAGTTCATACATGGGCTATGATTTTTTGTGAAAAGAGGCAAGAAACGCCACAGCACTTTACAGTTTTATTCTTCAGTAGCTTCTTCCGCGGCTTTTCCCGCAGTTTAACACTTAACGCGGAACCCTAATTATGTTTATAAAATAAAAGCAGCCTATGTTACTCCTTATAACATTAGTCAGTTAAAGTCCTGTTAAAATCAGTCCAGCCGTTTCAGAGATTAGCCAGAACAAACAGACAGACATACAAAAAAGTTTTAGAAAAATGTTATTTTGGTTATATTCATATACATGTAGTAAAAAACGGTTACTTAAGTATTAAAAAGAGAGACTCCTATTTAATTAATATGAATAGATTAAATTAAGATGAAAAAACAAACTGAAAGTCCACTTTATATTAAGTGGCTACCGCAGCCTACGGATATCAAGAAACTTTTTAGGTTATAGAAGAAATATCACCTCCGAGTCACATTATAGTCGATGGATCGCCTCGTATCACCATAATAACACATTTTTTTAATAGTTCTTAATCTGCAATTTGGCCGCAGAAATAGATAAGTGTGAAATTGCCCCAGAGGACTCCTAGGCAAAGAACGGGATTTCTTCTTACTTCTTCTTACTTCAGAAGTTAATTCACTTATAGAATATCACATAAACATTTGTAAGTACATCTGAATTATGAAAACATATTTAGTGAAACTCATTTTTTACCCGACTGCCTTAGAAGAGACGTAATTTTCTTTTCCATGACTACTTTTTAATACATTGAAATAACATTCTTTAATATATACAAATTATACATATTATATTTTTAACCAACCTTAAACAATAATATTAAAGAAAAAAATGTTAATATAAATGTATTAAAAAAAAGGAAATATACATTAATTTTCGTAGTTGGTCATGCACACCTACTCTAAATAAAGTTATATAACTGCACCATATCTCACTGTGCCGGCAACTTGTTAAAAAAACTTGTTAAAAATAGTAAATAAACAATTTACTTTTTTATATTTTTGTTTTGTTATTATAATACAAAATAAACATAGAATTATGTGAATTGTGTTCAAGAAATCCAATAAATTGGGCTACAGTATTTGGGTTACCTACATTAGAAAGAGAGTATTAAAGTCTCGCGATAAGTATGTAGTTTATATTTGAGGTTATCAAAATGTTACACCGAGCTGGCACCTATCATACTAGGCCTAAAATTGAATATAATATTTATATAGTTGTTTCAGAAACACTAAAAAAACAAATGCATTTTATAAAATTAAGTAGGTAAAATTGGTGCCGAAATTATTGTTTGATAAGATAGTCTTTTTTGGTGTTTTAGTTTTAATATTTTATGATATAATTAACTTTTTGGTTGTATCAATAAATAAACTTCTTTCTTTCCTTCAAATATTTTTAGTTTTCTTTCCTATATTGATGAGTGGTTTCAAAATTTTGTTTGTGTGCCAAAAGTGAGTTTAAGGTAAACTTAAGAAGACAAAATTACGAAAATTACGGATTTTAGACGACCTCACCTTTAGCAATTTAAATCTGATAATTTAATCAAGATAATTGCTTTGTTATATCGAAAGATGTAATCGTAGTTACCGCCAGCTTACATAAATAAAGTCAAAAAACACGAAGCAACATATGAATATTTTGTTTTCATATCATGAATATTTTGTTTAAATTATTATGTTTTAAACATCACTGTTGATTGTAGGAAAGATATCTGGGATAGTGACAGTAAAATAAACACCACGATAAAAAAGGCCTTGACAGGTCGGCCTTAGCAGCCCCTTTTATGAAGAAAACATATTCTCTCCCTACCTCCTGTTTTATCACACCGAATCGCAAACACATCCTCGACTCCTAATCCGTCTGGTTAATTTTGCCCCCCCAATATTTCCTATGAACACCATAGGAATTAGGATGGCAGTGTATACTGGCTACCCAGATCGCTCTTTAGCCACCAACGAACCTGGACTACATCTCTGTCGCTAACCCTAATTCGGCTGTGAAGAGCAGAACAAGCGTTTTATCATAATACCGACACTCCTATTAACCTCGCGGCTCTTTTTTCAGTCGTATAAGTCGTACTGTTCCAAGGGTTTTATCATAATACCGACACTCCTGTTAACCTCGCGGCTCTTTTTTCAGTCGTATAAGTGGTACTGTTCCAACCAGAGACGGGAATGATGGTGTCAACAAAAACTCCACTTCCATTGCGATGCCATATCATCTGTGGAGGAATGGTGAGCGGTGTAAGTGGTAATGACGAAATCACTTCCTTTGCGGTCTAACAATGCACACCCGATGTAAGCTCAACATGTGGGATGTAGAGCTTAAGCCCAATCAAAGCGGTAACTTCGAACCGGTCCGCAAAGCCTATCATGAACCTACTTTTAATTCATAGTGGATGTGCAAACTACGACTATAAGTTTACACCCCATAGGCGAGTTGGTAATAACCCTGCTTTCGAAGCTAAGGGTTGAGTTGATATATATATATATATATATATATATATATATATATATATATATATATATATATATATATATATATATATATATATATATATATATATATATATATATATATATATATATATATATATATATATATATATATATATATATATATATATATATATATATATATATATATATATATATATATTTATATATATATATATATATATACATATATATATATATATATATACATATATATATATATATATACATATATATATATATATATATATATATATATATATATATATATATATATATATATATTATATCTTAATGAATATATAAGTGTATCAACTTCTTTAAAAAAAATTACACCTTTTGCTGACGACATTTTTTGCAACACGTCATAGGTGGTGAACCTGTCGCCGTCTTAATATCTAAGCCTGTCGCTGTCTTAAAAACTCACCTTTACGAGCCTGCCATCTGAGGGTCGACCTCGAGTCTCTTGACACGAATCCCGATCACCCAACTACTCTCTCCAATAAAATAAATAAATAAATTTCTTCACGCAATTCCCAATACAGGGGTAGACAGAGTAGTAGTAGTAGTCTAAACAATTAGGTCCTTTCGACCGAAGATATTTTCGGGACAACGAGACAGGTGGTGAGCCCGTCGCCGCCTTTATGTCCAAGCAAACGATATAATTCGTAAATAAGTTTTTGAAAAAACCATTGGTACGAGCCTGCCACCTGGGGATCGAACTCTGGTCTCTTGACTCGAAAATCCGACCACCCAACCACTCGGCTATCGTGGCTATAGTGACTTTTTAAATATATAGTGATCCGATATAATACCTAGCTGGTGGGCTGTGGCGTGGACTCGATGTCCGCCACGTGCGACCTGGCTTGATATTCAATACGCGAGCGCGATCTTTCTAGGGTTACGTAATGTAATGCCAACTTTCAATGTCGCCAGTGCGCGCCGCTTGTCCATATCTACGTACTGTAGTATAGTACTTATACTTATGCTATACTTGGTGTACAATGAAGTATATACATACATGCGTTGGATAAGAACAACATCACACATATTGTTCTGATCCCAAAGTAAGTAGCTTAAGCACTTGTGTTATTGAATCAGAAACAACGAAGCTACCACAATCATTCAGACATGAGAAAATGCAGAAAAAGGGTTTTCTATAATGACCCAACCGGGAATCGAACCCGGGACCTCTGAGATAGCGACAACATGAAAACTGGTGCGTACGCCACTCGTCCACGGAGGTTGAAGGAGGACTACATTACGATTTAATTTTATAGTCCTATAGTGATTAATATAAAAATATAAAGTTTCGATATAGAAATAACCACTGATAGTCAGAAGCCTTCTCATTAATATTGAGATACATTAGAGCGGAGGAAAGACAACATAACGGTTTGTATAATTTCACTGCAGGATTTAGGCATTTCCCGTAAGGTAGTGTTTGTCGCCTTTAAATGGTACCTGAAATTTACCGGTACCGGTAATCACGCCCTCGGTCAGTAGCCATCTCATGACACTCACGGGAAGAAAGGCGTTATATATTCTTATAGCGTTATCACACTGAAAATAAAAATAAACCGCAAAGCTAGTCTAGTCACGATAATCGAGTGGTTGGGTTATCGGAATTCGAGTCAAGAGATCCGAATTCGTGCCTCTAGTCAAAGAATCATCGATACGATGATTTTTTTACTTTCGGTTCGTGTACTTGGGTTGGACATTAAGACGGAGACCGGCTCACCATCTGTCACATTGTCTAAAAAAATGTTTTCGGTGAAAGGTGGGTCCGAAACGACTCAGTTATCAGAACCTCTAACTACCCCAGTATTGAGAATAGCGTGAAGATATTTTTTAACACAGCAAAAAAAAAATAAACTTATAAATAAGACCTGATAATAAACGTGCTATAATCAGAGACATAAAAATTCAGCTGTGGAAAGATAACTATGCAACTAGAAATACAATTCAAAATCGATCAGTTTCTAACTGTGAACTGTTTTACAAATTAATTTATTTGCGATGATATCATTATGTTATTATTGTTCCTGTATACGCTTCGTATCTCGACGCATTCTCATCCGTTCCCATTGAATAGTCTGATAGTGGTAAATGAATAAAAACATTTGATGTTCTATTTACTATGTTAATCGTTACACTGACTCAGTTTTTTCTATAATTTAATCAGGGTATCGCAGTCGTACAAATTTCATATACTAAATTATGTACGATTTATGTCGTTGGCTTGGACAAGAGTGAGAGAAAAAGAAGCCGGCAGGATCACCACTCGTCGTTGACCCAAAAATGTCTTCGGTGGAAGGTGGGTCAAAAAGATTTAATTGTTGAGACCTCTGTTACCCCTATACAGCGTGAATATATTTTTTTCATACACACGGGACGTGATATCCAAGTTCACTTGACTTATAATTATAAACACTAATCCAGGAATAGTAGGAACCTCGAAATGAGGTTACCTTTACTTTGGTAACAAGTTTACTGGTCTTGTTTACTCTCAAATTAAACTTGTATGAGTTAAACACTATCTCTATCTCGACAATAGTTCAAAAGTTTAGAAAATGCTTAAAAAAAGGTTGTAGAGAATTTAATCTTCTACAATATTTATAATAAAGGCTCTGGCATAAAACCCATAGGAAACGAGATATTTGCAATGTGTAAAAAATCGATTTTTTCACTTTTCACCTTGGAATACGTGTAGCCGTAGACTCAAAACCTTGGGTGGTTTTGAGACAAGCTTTGGGGTGTCAAAATAAAGATTTTTATAAGTTTATAGCTGATTATATATCTTTCCGAGATACTTGACTCATTGACTTATTTTTATTTTTTTTTTATAGAAAAGGCCGGCAAACGAGCAGGCAGCTCATGTGTTGGTAAGTAACTACCGCCGCCCATGAACACCCGCAATACCAGAGGCATAGAAGATGCGTTGCAGGCCTTAGTTTGCTCCCCAATTGGGGGAGGGGGTGTGTAGGCCTCCGGTTACCTGCACTCACCAGACGAAACGCAGAAGTTTATTAGACTTCTACTTTACGCCGGTATTCTGTGAGGTCGTGGTACTTCCCCGGCCGAGCCGGCCCATTCATGCAACAACAAAAGCTGATGCGTCGCTCTACCACTGTTAAACTTGACTTCTCATTTGACTAATATTCTTTGACTGCAATTTCAAAAAAATGATCGTGGGCTGATTTACCAGAATAAACAGCCAAAATCCCTCGTACTCACAATGCCACTAATCAAAATCCGTTAAGTGAAATCACGTCTCAGATATCTCCTGCTGATAACGTACATAGCCGAGACAAAAAGTAACCAATGTGATATTTCACGTCATAATTTATCTCTGTGCCAAAATTTCATCCAGATCCATTCAGCCGTTTGGACGTGAGCAAGTAACATAACCATACATCGATCCATCCAAATCTTCGTATCTTTAAAAGAATATTAAGATAATGTTACCAACGCGTCGTGGACTATTTATTAGGAAAGGGTCACTTGCTGGAAATTAAATAATGCACTTACGGAAATTTCAAAAGGTTTAGAATTCCATACAATTATGATGTTATTATTCTATAAAATTGCGTCATCCTCCTCAACTATAACATTATCAGAGAAACAGAGGCCTCTCTGCTGTTGGCCTTCGTAACTAGGAACACAATGTGCCTTTTTATAAAATTGAATCGCTTTACTATTTTATATAATAGAAATTGAAATTATATCAACTTCTTTTCCTTGTAACAAATATATTAAACGACAAACTTTAATTAAAAGTATATCAACACAGAATTTTGAAATATGGTATGAAGAATATTGCAGATAATCATTGATTGTAATGGCAATTTTTGGGGGAGGCCTATGTTCAGGCAGACTTTAGATAGGTTGTAATAATGATAATGATCAACCAACAACAGAGAACCAAAATAGCTTAGTAACACTGCTTCGATTCTCAGGCCGATTCTGCTGAAATGATTTTTAGCATTTTTCAGTGGCAATTTGACATATATGGCTTTGAAGGAAAAGATTCCAGTAAAATAGAATCTACATATCTGAAAAAGAATAACAAATAATATATTAATAAATAATATATAATATATTATTTCAAAGATGTGTGAAGTCTGCCAACTGGCACTGGAACAATACAGCAGACGTTTCCTGCTCCAATCTCAGTCAAAGAATATTTGCTTTTGCTCACCTTTTTGCTCAACTTCTGCTATTATCTACTAGCATTAAAGAGTCGTAACATTAAATCCAGTCCTTACACACTAAATAAACAAATAGGCTCGTTTTTAACAGCAGCTCTGGGTATATCAACGTAAATCACGAAGACCAAACTGCCTAAAGAAGAATATGAGATTTCTAAATTTTTACAAATTCGTTGACAGTTTATCGCTATAATTTTACTTACTCCCGGTTGTTAACTGCAGTGTAAACACTGCAAGGCGGAATAAGTAAATAATAAATATATTACTCAGCTGATTAAAACATATTCCAACACGTTTTGCACTTGTTTACCATAAACTTTACCAATTATAATTATTATGTAGCGATCGGTATAGAAATATAAATGGGTGAGGAAAATTTAAATAATTAGATTCTATCACCCAGTTTGGAATTTTACCGACCGGTAGAAGATTCGAGTAGGGGAAGGAATGTAGAACAAGTTCATATTTAAATAAATTGTAAGCAAATTTTAATCAAGGTAAGTTACTAATTTAGTCGTAATTCCCAGCATCGGGCTTTTTTTCTCGAACCTTCTATTATTTATCTCCATGTTTCCTTCTTTTGCACCAAACTTATAATTATTTTTTTAAACTTAAATGTAAATGTCCGTTTTCTCCTTGACCTAATCCTTAATAAATTGATCGTAATAGGTATATAAGTGTTACATAATGTAATGTAAATTTATCTTTTAATTTATTTTGTGCAAGAAACCTTTCCGTAATCCTGTTGTAGACACGACTGTCGAACACATTTTGAAGTTAGAAAGTAGATTTTATATACGCCTTTCACCAACGTGCTTTATTGAACCCTTTCAATGAAATGCCAAGAACACACGAGCAGTTAGCTTTTATCTTTATATCCACTCTTATTTAATACGAAATTATGATTAAATTATTGTGTCGTTTGTAATAATAATATTACCATCGCGTGACTTAGTTATTATTACTCGTACGTATGTTATGGCCAATGAATATTACCACGCCCTTTCTTCCTGTTGGTGTAGTATGAGGTGACTAAGAAAAACTTTAAAAATGGCGACAGATGTCGTGAAAACCACCAAAAACCATAAACATTATAACCATAATATAGTCAAAGACAGACCGAAATGAAAAAGACCTGTGACGTACAGCAACGTGTGTGAGCAGTCTGGTACCGCGAACGCCTATCCGCTTGCCAAGAGTGGCGATTATCGCAAATCCTCCGTATATGTCGAGCTTTAATTTGTTTTTTATTTCTTCGTTCTTTATAGAACTTTGTTTTTTCATATGATACCTAGTCGGCGTCTATATGTCTAAGCCAAAAATTAATCGTACATAAGATTTGAAAAAAAAAAACCCGTTAGTGTAAGCCTACAACCTCGGGTCGAACTCGGATCTCTTTCGAATTTCGATCCTCCAACCACTCGGCTATCATGACCGAGTATCGTGAACGTTAATAATCATAGCATTGTACATCTTAATACTAAGAAAACAGTAATATTGAATATTTAGCAAATTCGTATCCAAGTCCTGATCACGGTCCGAATTGCGCATGCGCCGATGTATTTATAATATATAAGAAAAAGTAAGAGGAACGTACACCACATCATAGTTTAGATCTGTCACAGAAATAACCCCTACAAATGTTCCATGAGTTTGACCGGGACATCCCATTCTCAGGTACAACTATCAGGATAATTGCAGTCAGTATAACTCCCATATCGGTCACCTTGTGAGTCAGGTCCATATATTTTGTCTTTTTGTTTGTTACTGATTACGTCATCGTGACGACGAGCCGAGTGGTTGGGTAGTCGGAATTTTGAGTCACGATACCCGAGTTCGATCCCCAGGTGGCAGGCTCGTACCAATGGGTTTTTCAAAAACCCTTAAAGACGGCGATGGGCTCACCATCTATGACGTTGTCCCGAAAATGTCTTCGGTGGAAGGTGGGTCAAAGGGACTTAATTGTCTAGATTGTACTAGACCTATGTCTACTCCTGTATTGAGAATTGCGTGAAGATATTTATATATTTATATTTATTACTGATTTCACGAGGCTCATACTATCATATCGGCTTTTAATATAAAAAGACTAGAAAGTGGAAGTGGGGCGCTTTCGTCATTATCTATAGAAAGTAGATCTTCGAACGAAAGAACATAGCACATGATAGCTGACTTGTGACATGTTCGCAATTTATCACAGGAAAAACTAACGTGGTAACTGTACCAGTGACTAAAGTTTCGTATTTTCTAGTATTTTATTATAGCTTAGTACTATTTATTAAATAATATATTTTCTGTCGTGAGATAAAAGTTAGCCGAGTCAAAATTTCATCAAAAGTCATGATGGTAATATGGTGATCGAAATTCGAATCGGAAGACTCGAGATTCATCCTTTGTCCAGCTGCTTCCAAGCCCAATTTCATCAACATTGGTTTACCAAAACCTTTACCAGAAAGAAACCAGAAACTTTAATGGTCCTTAACTGAACACAGGTCGAGTTATACTCGTATTTTATAAAAGAATTCTTATTTTTATAAGGGAATACACTGAAACTAAACTTTATAAACATGCATTTCATAAGGCTACAGTCCTAAAATCTTAAGTATGATATGTGATGTATGAGTATGAGTCTTTAAAACTTGACAAAGTTTGTTTTTCATACAAATTATTCCCGGTGAAGGTGATTATGTGATTTTCACTTTCACTTTATTTATCGCGGAAACCTAGATTCCAATTTTCCGCATGGCTGCTATTACAACTTGATTTCAGAGGCGCTTACTTAACTGGCTTGAGCAGCAGATTGCGGCGGAGCGCAAGGGCTGAGCGCACGGTAAATGGGGGAGGTGTTGCGTGGGAGTGACGGGAAGCGACCTTGGCATGGTGCGTATGAATCACTGTGGCGAAAGTGGGAGAAATGTGCCGCCGCGCCCCGCGCGCGCCGCTCACTTTTACTTTCCAACGTGGCGCAACCGACGCCGGCGCCGCTGCGCCACTCGCCCGGCGCCCGCGGCCCGCAGCGCCGTCGCGCCGTTTCACCATCGCGCTCCCGTGAACGTGAATGTGACCGTGTCCCGGATTACAGTGTCTAACTAGTGCCACCCAGCCCTGGATTAAGTTTGTGTGAACGGAACGAAAGCCGTAACCGGGTCGCCGATAGACGTAATTGTGCAACAGCGCGCGGAACACGAGCGCGGCCTCGCACTCTCCCGCAGGAAGCGTGTCGCAAGCGTGGAAGTGGCGCAAGCGCCGGGAAACTAACCCGCGCTCCTGCGCGCACACACACCCTGGATTGCGTCCGGGACGCAGACGGATTTTCATCTAACATTGTGCCCCGGTAAGACATCGCTGTGTGGGGTATATACATATATACATATATGTTATAACATATGGCTTTTAAGATTGTAATTCTCGCCCTAAATGCGAATAATTTCTTCTCAGATACCACCCGTTAGTTCTAAGCTACAGAGATCGCAGTGAAGGGGACCCGAAAGGCACTAAAACACTCAAATCGCATAATTGGCGTCACTGACGACTGAACTTCGGCTCAGGTGTCGGAAACGCAACAAATAAAGAAGTGAAATATCCAAGGACAACACAACTTTCAAGTGATTTCGCGCGCGGCCGACAATAAAAACTTCGTAACGCGCCTGCGCAACCTCACGGGCTCACTTTCGACGTCTACGCCACGAGCCTCGCTCGACGAGTCGCGCTTTCGATAGTTATTACAAAACCTTCGGCATACCGATTTTCTTTAAAAATTTCTCACTAACAGCTGCTTATTCGTGTGAAGGGAAAAATCGTCAAAAATGATCATAGAGCTAATGTAACGTAACTATTGCGTACGTATGTATCTCGAAATTCGTATATAAATATAATAGTATTATATTAACAACAGTATCTAATATGTAAACTTATTGCTAATAGAGTTGTTGCTACCAAAAGGTAGCACGTTATAAGCAATTGTCATCATTTAGTTTAACTGAAAGGGACGCGGTCCAAGGCCGGTTGAATAACGAATTTTCATTTAATGTTAACTAACGCGCTCGGTTGATCGTGATAGATCCAGATGTAGATGCGGATGAGTTGCTCTGCGATTTGATTGCAGCAATAACAGAAACTTTCACGCTATGGTAATTGAGATAGGCGTATCCAATTAGAAAGAGATGGAATACTCTTATTAATAAAAATGTTAACACTTATTTTGCACCAAAACGAAGTTGATTTTTTTGCGACTACTTTTCAACCCGTATAAGCAGATATTTTTTCGGCAATTTTAATCTTCATAATCATGTAAATTAGTTCTCAGTCGAAATAAAACACAACACACAAAGAACTAAAAAACAAGCAAACAGAAAACACGTAAAACAAAATTATAATTAATCTACTTTAGATTAATTAGATAGATATTCGCATCATGATAGCTTTTCCCATTTCACTCACGACTTGAAAATTAATAGTTCTACTTCAACAAAGTAGCATATGTATTAATAATTCTAGATATAAAACACTCCGTTTTATAATGAGTATGCTAATAACACTATGTCAGGTAAAATTTTAATTACGCAACGGAAAAAAAACAAACTTTCGTTTTTAAACAAGAACGCTAGTGGGTGTGCTATTAAATGTCAAGATTAAGATTTACGAGAAGTGTCGCGATTTGTCAGTGACAAAAGTACAATACGCATGCTTACACTTTTGACTTTCACCGAGAGAAATGCGAAAGTGACAGTCCAATATGGTGTACGCACTACGCAGCAGAATCTCGCGGATGACTGCGTACTTGCAGATCTTTCTTATATAGATACGTATAGAATTTGTTAAGGTTATAATTTCGGAAATTTTATTTCATTAATGGTGACTTACGCTCCGGGGATGAAAATTTTTATGAATTGAATGGTTTAAATATACTCTACGCAGGTAATATATTAATCAACATTGAGAT
Organism: Sericinus montela; assembly: GCA_029286605.1. NCBI lineage: Eukaryota > Metazoa > Arthropoda > Insecta > Lepidoptera > Papilionidae > Sericinus > Sericinus montela. The sequence continues at coordinate 952,016 of JAGSMR010000047.1, forward strand.
CGCTAACCACTTGACAGTTGACACTTGATTAGGTTCGAATTTCTGCTGGAGCGAAAATATTGGCAATCGATTCTGATTGTGCTGTTTCGCTGTCCGCTGATACGCATCAAATATCTTGTCGCATAATATCACATAAATCTTAACTGTATCGATAAACAAACAGCAAAGACGAGTCAGAGTTTCTATTTAACCTTTTACCTTTAACAATTCAATTGATATAAGAATTTGAATAGATAAATTGATACCTGCCAGAATATCAAACTCGGAATCAATATATTCCTAACATTTGAAGGCCTTTTTTACTTTTCCTACATTAGCATACGACATAAACGGTCCTTGCTGCTTTCTTTTATTTGATTAATAAAAGGAAATGAAATGTTACGAAACCTAAAATAAATTTTCTTCACAGTTTAATATATTTAATTTTACGATACATGTGGTTGAAGCCGGCGTTCTAGGTGGAGCCCAGAAACCAGTAATGCGTTTCGAAATCGTGGCATTCTATTGGCTTGTCTTTTAGACTTCAGTATGAAGAAATGTTTACTTCAAACAAACTACACTATACTATTCGATAACTGTCAATGAGTATGCTTAAGAAGTGTATATATTTAATAAATATTATAATAATCACAAAGTGATAACTAAATAAAATATCGCCATGTTTATTATATCATTCATATTTTATTTATGAAATAAATATTAACAAAAATTTAAAAACAATAAATGATTAGAAAATATTACACATATATTTTATTTCTCTCTCATATATTTTATTGCTCTATAATTACACAAGTTTTGAATACTTTTTAAGGAGAAAAACTACCAAAAAAAATTTATTAATAATATAATCTATAATTTAAAAAAAAAACGATTTATACGAACATTTTAAGGTGAACAATAATGAGATGAGAAGGACGGGTGAGAACTAACTTTCACTTTGTTTCACAAAACAACATTTACTTTATTTGAAGTCATATATTTATTTGTATTTCTAGCTTATTGCTATAGCTCTATAAAATAATTTTTCCTGCCGTGTTACTGTGTTAGCCATTGTTTCATGTAACCATTTTCTTCAAACTTTGAGCTCTTCAAATCATTGAAGATCATTTAAAATAAAACTATAACTGTTGTCACAGTCCCCCGTGACCACGGTTGCTGTAAAGCATCCGAAACGTAGGGAAATAAAAATAGTTATTAAACTAATTAAAAACGCGATAAAATCCGAAAATAGTTATATTTTAAATGTGTAGTATTCGCGTAAATATAAGAAATCATCATTAAAGATCGTTTTGCCTGTGATCATCCGGCTCAAACAACGTTTGATACCCTGAACCTATTTATAGGAGGATTTACAAAGATATACAATTATGTATCATAACCATTTCAATTACTGAAGCGGAAACTTCTTTCGCACCTTTTTGATTTGAAACACGATGAATTGTAAAAGCACAATAAACGTGACAAAAATCATCTGCTATATATTCTATTAGACTGCGTAAGAGCCAGATAGAATACAGTGATTGAATACTAGTATTAATTTTTATTTTCATATTTTTGTTATATTTTTCACATATTTACACTTAAAAAATTAAACACATATATACAATTTAGATTTGTCTTTCCTTTCATATGGAGACGACTTTATAGACTGCGGGTACAATTTTTAGAGATCGTGAAAATATAATACGCCTTAATTTCATTCATTATTTAAATAATTAAGTATTATAATCAATTTTAAAAATCCTATTTTCCTTTTAATATGCTTATTTTGAATATATTACAATACATCTCACGGAGAAAGCAGTGGGTTACAGAATGACATTATACAAAAAGTTGCAATCAATGCTCATACTGCACTTTTTTATATATCTACACATCTAATATATGAGTTGTTTGTGTTGAATTTCATTAATTTATTGAATATTTCGTTATATATTTTTAAAGCGAACAATTTTCGGATATGTTCCGCAATGTTGACCTTACCTTTAGAGTCAATAGCAAAATTTTCCGTTCATTTAGACTAAATTTTTATTGTATCTTATCCATAATTTATTGAAAGGTAATTTCCAACATATGAACGTCAGTGTTCTCTATTAGAAATGAAAGTGCTCATTGCTTTTACAGTGATAGAAAGATATTCGGATCATGATAGTTCACTATTAATGTCCAATAGATGGCCTCTTTATATACGATATGAAACAGTCTGTAGTTCTCAATATAGCACAAAATAACAACTGGGTCTATTAATACTATTTAAATATAAATCGTTTTATTGTATTAACCGATGTTAATAATCAACAAAGTCATCAATGTAGGAACCTTTTACTTTTGTACAGAAAATAAATAAAAAACTTTAAGTTTCAATAACAACTTTAATAATAAAGAATTGAAAACAAGACGCAATAAATGCAATTCACACAAAAGCAGATCAAGAGGCATTTATATAAGTTGCGCCTTTGGATGATATTTGCGCAGTTATCCAATCGTGCTCACTAGACAATGAGAGTGTGGAAATGAAAGTGAAATGCTATTACGCTATCAAAACGGAACGAGTCCGTGCTTGCATCGCATCGGCACTTTTGAATTATGTTTTAAAATAGACTTTTCAATTCTACTCACACCATTTTATAAAGGTGTCCTTATAATGGTGAATACTACATTAATAACTGCATTTCACAATATAGACTTGCGAAAAGAGAACACATTTCACTTTTGCATGTATGATAATTAGTAACTAATTAATAATATATCCTTGAACATGAATATTTAAGTGTATTTAGCCTTATTTCATTAACAACTTGGCGTTGCGTAGACTTATCATTAATTACTACTGTAATATTCATTACAATTACAAGAATACAATTTTATTCATTCAGTCATAAAGGATTTACCTTTTTACACTTTCCTGCTTTAGTGATTCACTTAATAGAAGTATTATTTCCTTACATTTCTTCATCCGATATTGCGCAAAATACTTCCTCGCTTGTTAATTTGACCGACCACCCACGCTTGGAACGTGTCAAACTGCTAAAAACATTATCAACTTTCGTTGCATCATCATTGTCACTGTCAACAATAATTATAGTGTTTGCACGGCCATCACCATTTGGTAAAACAATTTAGCTAGCTGCTATAATAATTAAGTTTTGTCTAGATTTCCACTGCGTTATCAGCCTCTGTAATCTTTTCAACATATCTATTCAAGCTCTATTCACGAATTTCAAGAGTTTGATTAAAAATTTTAACCGCTTTGTTGTATCTAAAAACATATTGTGTTTTATATTTAGGCCATTCGACATCTCTTTAGCAGTGTACAGCGTCATGTAAGTTGTTAGTGTTGGAAAATAAAAATTTAACTTAGAATCATCGTTTAGTTAGACGGTAGCCAATAACGTCAAGTAGGTAACAGCAGCGTAGGCGATGGCGGTATACATTGCAACGTGCCGATTCAAATCCAAGGTCTTTCCTAGTGGAAGAGAACGGAGTTTCCTGTGACCGCCTATCTCTGCGCTCGCCGACACTCACACGTGCACGCACACGCGCGCGCACGTGTCGCCATTCTTTGTGTTCATTCTTTCCTAGCTACCGTTGTGAGGCATCTTCTTTTTGTGCCGTCCGCCGGCGTTTGAAGTTTAAGCCTCGGAGCCTTTCGTTATATAGGCGACGACGATCCGCGCGCCGCGCAGTTACTGTGTCACTGGAGCCCGCGCGAGAGGTGGCCTGCAAGGACTGTAGTACCGCGCCGCCAACCTTTTTTTCTGTGCGTGCGATGTTTTCACTTTCGTCATTTTGACCGGGCCAGTTTGATTTGACGTCGCTGGCGCACGGACGTGCCTAGGATCGGGCGTTGTGATAATCCTGTGATTGCTGGTGCTTCGTATTCGGATTGTTGTTGTTTTTTTTTTGTACGTATTTATTTGTGAAAGAAATGGCTGTGATGTGCTAATATGTTCGACAACAACGTCCTCTTGAATCTATACAATGAGATTGCGAATAGAAGTGCATTACAGTTGGCAAGGTGAGGTTTTATTTATTTATTTTTATTTGTTATGATCTGTGGGAGTGGGCCTACGGGCTGGTGGGATGGCCGGCACAACCTTGTGTTTAATGAATGCACTATTCAACGCTTCATCCGCCTCTCGACTTCGCCTGAGTCTCGCTCGGCGAAGAGGTTAATAGGTTCACATTAGATGTTAGTTTGCGAAATCGACTGAACTCAGCGTACTGAATGCGCCCGCGCAGCTTTTCCACGCTCAGTTTCGCGCGCATTCGACACGCAAAATATAATACTCGTTGAAATATTAAATAATGCATTCATTGTTTTATACATCTGCTTAATCATCAAATGCTTAGCTTGTACACATCCGTAACGTAAATAATTATCATTTTAATTTAAGTTGTATACTTCAGAAACCAATTTACTAGTTAATAAATTATTAACCTAATTAATAAATCTATGATGATCAAAGACTGCAAGACTTTAAAAATGGAATCATTTTTCTGTGTTCCTAAGTGTCTGCAGATTGATAATAATTAACTGTCCCAAGTTTATAATTGACCTAATTTATATACGTATATATCTATAAATATTTAATTAGAGGACATTTATAAAAATACTTATTAATCAATTTCACTTATTTGTTTATTTTTTTTAAATAAGTATTATAAAATTATCAAAATATTTAAATTTCATTCAATAAGTTTCAATATTAAGTAAGTTTATTTAGCCTTAAATATTAGAACGCAATTCACCCCACATATGATTTACACGTCGTACATGTAAAGTCTAAAAATCTATTGTATGTAAACACTTCTAAAAATAAACTGAAAGTAAGTTAAATATTAAAGAAATGAGGTTTTGTAAAAATACAAAGAATATATTGTAGTTTCAGGTCTTGGCAAGTCGATAGAACTATAATTAAATAACGAACGAAATGGATGCTTAATGACCTTTGTAGTAAATACCAATTACCATTTTATAATATAATAGAGCTTTGCCGGATCAATTAAATCAAGTACCTACAGATTAAAAATATATGTATATGTATATGTATATATATATATATATATATATATATATATATATATATATATATATATATGTATATATATATATATATATACCCAAATAGAATACATCTACAAGTTAGTATGTTTCTACAAAATAACTTTAAGATCTGTTGACTGTTTGTTGCGAATTACTTAAAAAATATTTTCATTTATCTTTCTCAAGTTAAAGATCTCTCTGGTACTATTAAATACTGGCTAGAACTACTTCTGGCATAGAATAATGAATTCCAGTTCAAAAAAATAAAAACCCATGTAAAAATGAGCGAGTCGGTAGTAAAGATTAAAGTCCACAATGTAATGCGTAATAGTTCGCTTTACGATGTTACTTCCAGATAAAATAACGTATATAATAAGTCACAAAAAAATTTATTATTGTGCAACTACTATCATATCTAATTATAACAGCTTATTATTTTAAAATATTTTATTAGTAGCCAAAATTATTAATAATAAATATATTAGAGATCGACAATTGTTAACGAAAAAAAAGAACATCACTAGTCTTAACCTTCCCGGATTCAATCTATTTAACATTAAGCGGAACTAAAACAACATCTGAAACATTTTCAAAACAGGACACGTATATTATCATGGTTTATCGCTGTTCCCGCCGGCACTACCGTATTCTTGGAGGTCTTAGTCTAAACGTAAAGTGTTTATTTTCATATCAAAAAAAAAACAATAGTTTCGCTCGCAGTTTGAATTGTTGACAATTAATACTTACTTGTAAAATGGAATAATATATTACGGAGCGGCGGCAAACTTTTTTATTCTTGTTGAAACAAAAATATATATTAATTCGTTTAAAGTATCAAGATATACTAATTAGTGTCTCAAGAACTATGTCTGTTGTTATTGTTCAAAACATACAATTTTTTAATACAAAATTTTGAACTGGATATTTACTTACTCATAGAAATTCTTAATTTAAATCCATAGTATCAACATTTCTCTAAAAAAAATACTATATCAAGATTTCAGTGTAAGAATTTAACACCAGGAGTAGAAAAACGGAAAAGCTTGAAATACAAAACCTAACTACAAATGGCGAGACTAAAATGTTACACAAAAACATATAGGTATCGATAACGGGTAGGAGCATGTTGAGTAGTCAATCTTGCGGTCACCATAAAAATATAGTGAAAAATCGACAGTTATGGCATATCCTCTTCAAGGGAACGATTTAAGATAAGATACAGATAACTACTCATGCAAAAGCAATTGTTAATATAATTTGTAAAATACTAATTACGTTTACCAAGTGTTAAAAAATAACATTGACAAGATAGTAAATAATAATAATTACAATTGTCTTTACAGCTACTAAAAAGCCCTCATTTAGCAAATGAGTTAATATAAACTCATTTGCTAAATTTTTAGCAAATTTCATGTTTGTTATTTGATTGTTATAAAAAAGGGACGCAAAGATAAATTTATCTTTAGTTCATTTTCATTTAATTTCTCAGGCAAATAATGTCACGTGGAGAAAAGAAAGCGTTAAAATCGCTAATGAGTTTTTACTTTTATTTTTATTTGCTTTTTAAATATTCTTATTATAATTTGTGTCATAAAATACAAATTTATTCATATATAGTTCGAACAATTAAAAGTATAATAATAGTTACAATAATTATTACCTCAAAAATAAAATTTAAAACGAACACTAATAATTTTATTTTTAACTAACAATATCAATGACAATATGTGACAAATTATAATATTTATTTCAAATTATTTATGTTAAATTATTACTAACTTCACTTCGATTACCCGATTAGAATATTACATTTAGAGCAGGAAAATCTATATCTCGTTTGTTCATTTATTTTAAAAATATGAAAAATATTATAATATTAAAAATTTTACGAAAACAATTTTCTCAGTCCAAAATCTTTAATATATTACATTCAACATTAATATGATAATTTTAGTCTTGACCTTTTTTTTAATGTAGACAAACATTTAGTTATTTATCGGTCGGTTTGAATTCCTTCTTATTTTGACACCTCGGTATTACCACATTTTAATTTTTGTGTAAAAGTCAAATGTTATAAAAGATAATGTATTGTTATATTATAATAAATAAACATAATTTATGGTTAACATAAACAATTATATGAATAGATGTTACCGTGAAGTGGAAGTAATAATATGGGCAGCATATTCTTCTCTTAGCACTTTCTCCGGTAAAAGGCAACTAAAGGAATAGGCTTCAAAATCGTTACGCTAACAGAGAGCATATGAAATAGTTATCTTGAAAAGTATCAGATAACTGTAATGACCAATTCTCTTACCAAACCTGTTACTATTACAAACTATCCCTAGATACCATGTAGAGCAGCTGACTTTTTTGTCATTATGATGATTATGATGAAATTATGCTTATGATGAAATGATCAGAAGGCGCGAACTTTTAATTTTTTAAAATATTTTTTTATGTTGGACACAACCTTGATTATGGTCCGATTGAATGTTGTTGGTCTTAAAACCATTTTGGTAAGTGTACGGATAAGAAGTTTTACCTTAAAAAGAGCGAATAAACGAAATATTTCATTAAAATTGAAAAGGAAAAGTTGTCGCACATAGCATGCCTATTGGTGTAGTCAAGTACAAGACATACATGTAGAACTACCTTTATATTAGCCGTAATTATCATACATCAACTACAAACGTATTGAGATCCCTGTCATATTTTCCATTTTATTTATTATTCAATAGAATATTTATAAGTATTAATTGATTGTTCTGAATGATTTTAATGATATATTATAACTAAATCGAATTAACTCATATATTTTTCAATTACGATAAACGCATTTTTTATCTATATAACCTATAGACATATCTTGAAATATACTTTTAACATATTTAGGTCTTTCATGCATTTAATGAGGTTGTTTTATTAATAATTTAGTTATGCAACCGATTCAAATTATATATTTTAATAAAGGTTTCACAAACTTTTAGAAACTGCGACATGTTATCATTGTTTTTAATTGGGTTCGCCAGACTTCTATTTTCAGTATAGTAAATAAATAAATAAAATTTGCATTACATTTGTTTCCATAATGTTTATGTTAAATTAACACTTAGTGTAATTTCCCGTATATATTTAATAGGGTTGTCAAATGTATTGTAGGAACAGACATCAGACGTATTTTTACGCCACTTTCACACGAGTATATACATAAATATAACATATGTATGATTATACAAAAATTTAAAAGAATATTTCTCCTTAATAACTATCATTATTAACTATTATGTGGAAGAATTTTTTTTATTTTTATTCTTTGGTACGTTATTCTGTTTCAGTTTGATACAATTTTGTTTAATTTGAAAATAACTTTTTACATTGTGATTGTTTTATAATTGTGATTCAAAATTGTATTTCTGACTCAGGTTTTGTTAGTGAGAACCTGTTCTTGGCCTTTTGTAAATAAGCATAATTTATATTTTAAACATGCAATATGTTATACAATATAATATAATAGTATACATATAATTGTAAGATATAACACAGTATTTCTAAAAGTATAAATAATTTTAACCAAATGGATTTTTTTAGATAAATGTTAACTAAACATATCTGTTACATATACAATTGATAAAGAAACCATTAATTTTATCGCTAATATAAAAAAAGAAATGGATGGCACAAGGAGGTTAGATCTCACCTGTCCACTATATCTCCCGCTAATAATAAACTAGGCTTCGACTAACCGAATGCATTACCATTTTAGATTTAGCCTGACCTAATTTGTTCGGGACATCTGCGACCACATTGCTCGTATTATTGTAAACAAAATTGATAAATAGCAATAAAAAATGCATAAGTACTTCGCCGATAACCTAAACTAAATTTTCTGTAGTAGCATCTCTAAAGTATTTTAATTATAGAGAATGCATCTATGAATATGCCCAGTTGCTCGTAGTATTAGATGCGACTCACATTACTGCTGTTAAAAAAATCGAAGTATTTTAATTTATTAATCTATTACTTCATATCCAACATAAAAACAATTTACCTAACAAACCAGCCTTCGTATCTAAGGGCCGCGGGTTCGAATCCCGCTAAAGACGAAAATTTGTTTGATTACTATGTACAAACATCTCGACTCACGTTCATAGGTACATATGAATATTTAGCTATGTAATATGCATGTATTTATGTATTCTGTATTGTTTACTTACACACGAAGACGACGATAGGCTCATCATCTATCACGTTCAACCGAATAAACTTCAGTGAGAAGTGAGTCGAACGGTCTGCATTGTCTAGAGCTTTGCCTACTGTACTGAGAAGTTGCCCGGAGTAAAAATCAAAACGATATTTTAAAAGAGAACATAATGTTATATTCCGCAATTTAGGATATCAAATAAATATTCATTATAAATGAAAAATTATTATCACACACTAAAGTAAATAATAATTAAACTAAATAACTAAATAACACTATATATGCAATAAAAACTCTGATAGCCCTTTAACGCTAATTAGTCAAGGATCCTGCAACTCGCCCAGTTCTATTATCTACACGTGTTACGAATCTATTTTTCGCTGTTTGTTTAAACTAATTAGAACTAAAGGGCTCGTATGTAACATGTTAATCTATTCGTGACAAATACATATGCTATTAACCGCAAAATGTAAGTAACGAAGCACTAATTAGCTTAGTCAACAAACTATGGCACAATTATTTCATTACTTTTCCATCTCATAGAATAATAGGAAAATATCGAAACTTTATTAATATAGTTAGTTACATTTGGAAGGAAAACCACGATGAATAACAAACAGAATGATGAGAACTTCCTCAATCTAACGAAACTAATGAAAGTCCGAAGTCGAAACCGAGGATTTGAACACATAAAAACCGTCATTATGAATAAAAATTAAAAACACAATAGATTTAATTTTGTTGAATATTTCTCTTTATACTACCGGAACATTTTAATTAGACCTTGTTTAGTGAAATTCTTAAATTATTTATTAGTTTTTTATATACTAATCTAAAGATTATTAATGATTGCAAACATTACTGATCTTTGGTTTTATTTTACAATCCCGAAGATAAATGTTTTATTTTCATTACATCGGCATGATGATGCCGATTAATTTATTTTTAGCTAAAAGTCAAGTTATTTTAGTTAAAGTTTTAGCCATCAAAACTTAACCTTTCCTAATATTAATATTCCAATCCCATTTAGTAATGTAACTACTTCAACCACTTAACTGATCGAATGAAAAAAAAACTTTCTACTTAAGATTCATTAGTATTAGTTAGTTCTCTCATGAAAGATCCTTGTACAGAAGCGCCGGACTTTAGCCGATACAGTTGAAAACTAAATGGTTATGTTTTGGGAAAAAATTCTTCGTTATTTTACATAATAATAACTGCAACAAACAGTACAATATCTACGTAACTACACGTAACACTTTCTCAGTGTGTTCTTCGCCATCCAATTATTCATAGCTAACAATGCCATGTGTCGTTGGCAACTTCTCAATACAGCGGTCGTTATTTAATATTTGACCTCAACTCTTTTAAAATACTGGATTATGTTTAATTCCATGTTTAAAGTTTTACAACAATGTTCTTTTTGTTCCAACGATTTTGTAATAATATTAAAATTATAACGAATTGTATTCAAATCCTTATAAATGACAATATAATAAATAATATAATAACTTCAACACAACATGAAATAATGATATCTCTCATAAAATAAACGATATATTTTATTTCTATGTATAACTAAATTACTCAGGTAACCAAGCCTCCCTTAGTGAGAATTATAAGGAAAGAATTTTCTTAAAGATTACACCTATCTAGATAAAGCTGCAACGTAAAACACTGTCTAAAAACAAAATATTGACAAAATATTTATAGTTATTTTATAAAATATTATGTATATAATATTAATACGTTAGATAATATCAGTTTGTTTAAAATAAGATGACTTAATCTAGCTGCATAATTAATCAATAATAAATAAAAATTGTTTTTTGCTATTCATTCTTGATTTTTCACGTCTTTATTTTAAAAAAAGAACAAAATGTAAAAAAAATAAACATAAACAATATTAATAAAACTCATTCTATACGTTTAATGCTCAAAGAAACTAGGTTTACAGCATTTGAACACAAACATTTCTAAAATTCTAAGTGCAAGAACTGAGTACTGAATGTTGTGTTGCAATCAACATTTACTCTTGCAAAGTTGGCATAAACATTTTCTTAGAACTACTAAATTTACAAGACTCGAATTGACCATCCAGTACAAAACACTACACAAATTTCTTAATAAGCACATAACATTGAACTGTATTTAAAAATGTTGTCAGTCGCGCGGTGTCAGTATTGTGAAATTGTGTAACTCCTACTGTGTATAAACTATTCTATGTATTGTGTGTTCTATTACATGTTGTATATTATAATGTTGATCGTGAACATTAAAACAAATATCGAAAAGTTCCTTCTCTATTATATATTATATATCTCTATTATAATATATGTATAACTGCAATCCGTGTTTACTGTTCGTCGAAACAATTCTATATTATGCAATTTGTCATAAAAAGTCGAACAGCAATTCGGAATGGTATATTCGTGAAGAAGATGTACTAAAAACAAAATCATCTGCGCATTTAGATTCTGCCATTACTAAATCACCTTTTAATGTACAGAAGCTGCCACTAGCTGATTGTGACGGTCGTCGTCTATTAACACACTTAACAAGTTCCAATTCAATTAGACAGTCTATCGGCGAGGTAGGTTTGTGGTTTCTCCAAAGATATTTCAATGCATTTGGTACTCTGTTTATCGTTGATTAATGTGAAATTTTTTTTACCTAAATATTATTACTTTGGTGCCTTCTGTAATCTATTATAGTTCATCTTTTCTGAGTGAAGTCATAATTTTAATAACAGCAATCGCAAATTTATTACGTATCTTGAAAAGATCATAAAGCTCTATTACGATACGGAAAATGTTCAACAAACGGCGGCGGCAACTCTCTACTTGACACAAAGAAAAGTTTAGTGAACGGATCATAAAATTTAAGTACGGCCGCTGTCAAATTTACTCCCAGCCCTTTCTTGTTCCTGACGGCACAAATTACTGAAGGACGTCGGAACTGGGTCACTTCGGAAATAGTTTATTGTTATCGGCTAGTCTGCGCGCACGCAACGCTCACACGCACGATTACTGTATACAGATTATTTCAAATGTTTACGCACACATATGTAGCCTCACTCCGATTAGGGTTCGCGCATCCTCCTCTATTCCTAAATCCTTCTTACCAGTTAACCTTCGTTTTTCAATATCGTCTTCAATTCATTCTGTGGGTCGCTAGCTCCATAGCTTCCGCTTTCGTGATCAATTTGATAAACTGTCTTTCAAAAGGTCACCTGGTCAATAAAATTGAAAAGGCGGTGGATTTATGTTTTCATAATACCATTTGAATGTCCTCAGCGGGCAAAGGCCACGACGGCGTCTATTAGTTTTATTATGGTGTTACCCTTGTATTTAATGTTTTACTATTAAAATACTAATGCTTTCGTTGGGCCCTTCCATATAATTATTATTACACAGCTGCGAAATTTTAAATAAATCTTAATTAAAGACTTAAGAAACACTGTGTTTTTTTTTCAAAATATTATTAATTTAGTAATTTACAATTAACTACGCGAGATTCTATAGTTATAGGTAAATTTAAAAAGTTTACGTTCATAACCTAGAAACGCGTTTAAATAATAAAAGTACTTCTAAAGGGAACTAGGAAGGACAGAGACACTGATATTACTCTTTACGTGCTATTTGATGTCAATCATCGACACATTGACCACTTCAATAAATTAATTTCAATCAGCTCTTGGAGTAATAAAATAGTCCCTCCACGCATAAATCCTGATTGTTCATAATTTTATAGCCAATTCGATCGTTGGTAAGTAGTTGTAAAATAACTTAAAGGCCTCAAGGCTCCTAAACAATGCCTAACACACACGAAACACACACATGAACGCGCGTGTGTCATATAGATAACGCAGAGACCTATCCGTTTGGTCTAGCACATTCACAGACTTACAAATTTGCTCACATCCGGAGTAGGGCGACAGCGCTTGTGTGTGACACTTACACATTGAAGCTTTTGTTCGTGAACCACTTCATATTCGGCGCACGCACACTTTACATACATTCATAGAGACACACATACAAACAAAACAAACCTAGAGTACTTAAACTCGACGATCGTGAACGAAAGCGCACGTTTCATTCGTAGATGTATTTTTAGCGAACTGTCGATGTATAGGTAGGTCAGTTACTATTATGACTGAAAAAAAATTATAACGTAATCACTGTTACGCAAGACATTGACTAAATTTACATATTTACGCTCATTTTTTATTTCGCTTCATTTATTTATTTCGTACCATCACTAACTGGAATATGAATTGTAAACCTTTCCACAACAACATATCCAATGTTAACCACCAATACACAATAAACGTAACATCCTGTATAATATACTTCACATGGAACATAGGCCTCATAGGCACGGAAATTGATGTATTGATTGACGGCGACCGGTAGAATGGCAGAACGAGACGATTCTTCAACTATCTGAAACGGTAGCCATTGCTGTTTGCTATAATATTTCCATGGACGTCACTTGGGTAACCACAAGAAGTAAGGGAGTAAGTTGTTTTTCATGCTAAGACAAATCTATAAAAAAACTTATTATTATACCATAACGGTTGAAGTAGGGTGTTCCTTACAGCCTAAACATAAAACAATTTTTTTAAATACGAAAAAAGGTAATTTGTCACTTAGTTATGTATCGTATCGGCGCAAGAATATACTTTTCTTTAATCCCGAGGGTGCCGTAAGAGGCGACTAAGGGAAAGGCCTAGCAAATAGGTATGGCTGCTAACAGTTAAAGAGAACACCTAGAAAAATACCATATTATAATAATGCTGACAGATGACGAGCAGCAGCGTCTAAGATGTGAGGTATCTGGTACTGGTACTGCACCAAGCCGCTTTCGAAAGCTAGCCCAGCAGTGTACTTTTACAGGGCGTTAAGTAAATAAGTATGTACATACACTGTTTAATAAATGTGTCATCCTTGACTAATATACAAACATGATAGTCCAAGATGGAAACTTTTACAATAACAGTCATTACTAAAATCGTTTAATATGTGGCTGATTTGAAATGATTCGTAATGTTTCTGACGAATTTATTATTATGAATCATCGCTTAATTTGGTTCCATAAGACAGAAATAGCAACATTTGTCACTTCTTATTTTTTAAATATTGACTTTTTTTAAGACACCTAAAATATCTAATAACTTATTTTCATTATGTTCTAATATCTACACATAAATAAATTCTTAAGATTGATCGTAATATTATTAACTGACGTACTTATTATTTTATGAAGGAGCTTTTCGCGGTTAAAAAAATATCTAGTAACTTACCTGAAGAAATTTACTATAATTTTCAATATACGGTTAATGACGAAAATACGTAAGATTATATATTCTAAATAGTTGACACATGATTGTATGTAATGTTGTCTAGACAATTTAGTCATATCGGCGGATATTTGTGAAATATTTGCGTCCAGTGCTCACTTTGGGGCAACGTGACAGAGTGATGAGCCTTTCACCACATTAAATATAAACAGAATTAAAAAAAAATACGTTCGTGCAATCTTCATTTCGTTAAAAAGCATGAAAACGTGCGAAGACCGTTCACAATCAACGTCTACTTGTTTGCTGCCGTTGTGAAAGAAGATAACTATCGCGCAATTATGGCACATTTCTCTCACTTGAGCAATGTTTGTGCTAACATCCAATTATATTATAAACTTTTGTTTATTCCTTCCTCATTTCTTTTTTGTTCTTTCATTCTGTTGTCCTTGAGGATATCTCGTAAATTTTTATTAGTTTTACAGAAATATTGCTTTTTACAGAATTATTTCATCGTTGATTTACGTATCTCTCTAGCTCCCATACAATTATTACTTATAACATGTAATTAATTAACTCGAAACACACCTTAGCCTAGCCTAATTGGGACAAAGTGACAAGTGGTAAGCCTATCGCCGTCTTACGGCCAAGCAAACGGTACAATGTACCTGGATACATAAAATTAAAAATATAGATATCCATAGCTAGAATACAAACATTCATATGACACAAATGTTTGGCCCCAGCAGGATCAAGTCCTGCCCGCTTCGAAGGTCCTCTAACTGTACATACTATCGAGTAGTCTTATACGAGTTATTAGTTTATTTAAATTATTAAATTAATTAATTATTATTAAAAATATTAATGTCACGATCGCCGAATGGTTGGGTGATCGGAATTTCGAGTCGAGAGACCCGGGTTCCCCAGGTGGCCGGCTCGTACCAATGGGTTTTTCAATAGTTTATGTACGAATTAAATCGTTGGCTTGGACATAAAGACGGCAACGGGCTCACCACCTGTCACGTTATCCCGAAAATATCTTCAGTGGAAGGTGGGTCGAAAGGACTTAATTGTCTAGACTAGACCTCTGTCTACCTCTGTATTGGGAATTGCGTGAAGATTATTGTATAGATAAATAAATAATATAAATTTCACCTTCCACCGAAGATATTTTCGGGACAACGTGACAGGTGGTGAGCCCGTCGCCGTGACTCATTGGTACTGGGGATCGAACTCGGGTCTCTCGACTCGACATTCCGACCACCCAACAACTCAGCTATCGTTAAATATAATTAATATATAATTAAATCGATAATATATAATTAAATCGATATCAATGTCGAAAACTATTATTTTTAACTCGCGGAAGTATCACCGAAAGAAACAACGAGTCAACAAGACGTAAATCAGTCGCGCTTATCTCCCGCACCCGTACGCAAGTTTGATTTGAATATTTGACTTCGCTGATAACACGGAAATTGGGACAGAGATTGTATTGTGACCGGTTGCAACCCACCGGAGGAATCTCGCTTTGCTTAATCTTCGCTTAGATAGCGATTTTTGTGTCATAATAACTAGTTTCACGTGAACGTAGTTACTCCGGAACATGATTTCACGAACATAACGCAATTTTATAACATTATTTAGGATGGTCACGATCTCATACTATCTAAACCATAAGAGTACAACTGCCTTACCAATGTGGGGTAACCTATAAAACCAATAGTAACTTCCATGGTGTTCTAGAATCTAAACAGAAAATTCTATTACAAGATTTCTCACGAATCACGTGTCAGATGCGTAAAATGCCTTGAATTCGTTAAATTATTTACATGTTGTGTCAAAAAATATAAGTTTTCAATTACTTAAATTAAAAATATGTAGAATATTTTTTTTAATTTCTATCTCTAGTTTTAATACCTCTTTACGAATATAGAAAAGCATAGAATCTAAAAATAACATATAAGTAATTCAGCAAATTAAAAAATCTGAATTATAAATATGTAGCATATTTTTCAAGTTTCTGTCTTTAGTTCTAAAACTTCTTTACGAATACCGAAAAGCAGAGAGTCTAAAAATAACAAATAACTAATTTAGCGAATTAAGAAAACCTAGCATGAGATAAATGTCTTGACAATTCAAAATTAGCCCGAAAAAAATATCACGTAACAGCGATGGACGTAAAAGCAAGGAAATCAAAACCGAGTCGCTACAACAGTTACGTGGTTTCTTACGTAAAGCCTTTCGTATACTTTCTCTGTCAGCAAAATTTAGCGTGAACGTTACGCAAGCAATGAAATGGCAGCCGACTAAATTTCATAATTTCGACGCCGGAGAGAAGATCACAACGGCGTATATGGAAGTGGCAGTGGATGATGAAATGTGAAATGCGAAGATGGTTCATCCCATTGCATTTTTTTTTTGGTCCGTCATAATTCACATAATATTACAAGAATAATATTATGCTTTGTACTAGTTTTTAGCAACACATTTATTATATTATTATGTGAAATATACACCAAAACTTTAGTTTAACTTGTTAATATCTGGTTAAAATCATATCAATAATTATTTATTTAATATTTACTAAGTGGATACTTTCCCTTTTTGCCACCAGTAAATTTGAGTACGCTTCAGTTAGGAGTGTAGATAAAACGCAACACTAATAATTTTATCAACGTGACATAAATATTTTTAATAGATACCTACATAGAGCTGAGACCATTATCAATTAAACATAATCCAATTAATAGAAGTGGAATAATTTCCATATCAATTTGATTACAGTTTTCATACATTGATTCAAACTTAATAAATAAAAGATCGATAATCGTGGACTATATGACATAACACATACATGGAAATCGTATGTACACTAATCAAATAGTATTTTAAATAACATGTTCGCATCGTAAACAGAGATAACAGATACGGTTTTATTTTTCAAATTTAATTAATTCTAATGCAGAACTAAAATTATACAAAGTGTAAATTTTATAATTTTTTACTGAACACTTGAGCGTGTGTGAGGTAACTTTCTAAAATCTGATCGAGTGACCTTGAAATAAAACGCTCTTACAAAACTGCGGTCCGCTCGCCGGCCCTAACCCCCTCCAATGCATTGAGCCCGCGGATCTACGCACGCTCCACTCCCACAAGCGCAAGCGCGCTACGCAACGCTTATGTGTGTCGCACTCACACTACTCAACCACCCGCACACCACAAAAGCACACGTGCCATCTCCTTGTGTGCGTTGCACACACAGAGCAGTAGAAAGGTGTGGTAAAAAATCTAATCTTATAGATTAATGGTTGCAATATGTAGCTTTATAGCGTAAAATTTAGTTTCACATCATCATTAAATGACATAACACGCTTTAAGGAGAAAGAGTAGTTCGCAGAACGGAATGCGGATCATCGGACAAACAAATGACTCACAATTGACGTTTCCATTTGATTCGTTTTGTAAATTTTCTGCGTCACAATAATGAAAAACGCAGAAAACGCGCTTTCCTCCATTAAATGATATTTCTTAGTTTAACAAATCCACTGCACATCGCCTTGACGTTGCCTCGCTAACAAGCACACCTAAAAATTCTAGCAGTTTTGAAATCGCCGCCTTCCAAATATGTGAAATCCTTGAACGTGCTATGTGGGTCATGATCAGGTGCCGATATGTGTCTCGCAGTTGTTATTAGCATAGAGTGCTGCGGCAATCACGCTGATACATTGCGCAACACTGTTGACTTTCATCCTCAAGGTCAAGTGCCATCCTATTTCAAAACGGACCTTGGCTCGAGTCTGGTTCACCTCGGACCATCCGTAGAGAACCGTAGAGCAAACGGAAGACTACTTAATGATAAAATCAAATAACGTTTAATTTTTAAATCTCATACTACAAAAAATATTGTAGAGCAGGGGAGCGTCATATGAGAGAATAATACAAAGATATAGGTAAAGGTTGGAAGCTATTGAAATTTGGTGTTGGAGGAGGATAGAAAAAAATACTTATATGAATATAAATCAAATAAAAATGCCTTAAACATGATGAAGGAAGACTATAGAAGGTAGAAGGATAATATGTCGGGACCAGTAATCCATCATTGATCTGCCCTAACTAAACAATCGGTAAGACTTTTATAAATACAATCATAGAAGAGAAAGTAGAGGGAACAGGGAAAAGGAGAAGACAAAGAAGAAAATATATAAAACTAATGTAGGAAAAGACAGACATACATAATAAATATTGTGTCTTATTAAAAAGGCAAAAGGAAATCTAAATGACGATAGGATTGAAGATTGCTTCACGTTCAAGAAAAAAAAACATTTAAATTTCAATAAATGAATAATAACAGACATTATAAAAGTTGATTAATTGTATTCTAAGCTAATGTCTAGAGGTTTAAAGGACCACGCTCCAAGGTTGCCAGATTTCGTGGCGTGAGAACCGCAAGTAAATTGTATTAATTCATCATAATTCGTATTAATATCACAACAAAATTATTCAAGTGTCTGCCGACAAGCAAACTCAACCTTTTCCTATATATGAATAAGGTCAAGCTCTTCGCGAATATCATCATAATGACAGATAGTTCCATATTATAATAGACTTCATGATTGATTTTAGTTTTTAATTAAGAACAATTTGTCGAAAGATGATTAAACTATTAAAATTATCACTTTCAGTATTGCTTCTTTATTTTCTGAATTACACCTCGCTACTTATTTCCACGTATAACACACATTCATTGATAAACCGTTACATTTTAGTTTTTTTTTAAATCAACTAGTCCTACATTTTAGTAAACAGCTACGTGTAATATATAGTAAAATAGATAACGTGAAATATATTATTTAAAGATTTATCTCTAGCTCTCGCCGCAGAAAATGTAAGGACACGCCATTTTAAATGTAAACACACTGAGAACGTACTCGTTTAAATTAAGTCTGGTTAGACTTGACGCCACTAGTGGAGTATAAGAATTTCTTATATATAGTGTATATATTCATATAGTATTGGATGTTATCCTTCCATTTTTCATCATTTCATTATCTTTACTCATTCCTAACACTGGGATTGTCAGATGACACTGTTTAGTACTTTCAACACACATGACACTGGAACTTATTTGGAACATTGTGTGCCTGTCGCTATAACTGAAACTAACTAAAAACTAACGATACAATATACTTCCATTGATATAAACTTACACAGATAATTATTTATATAAACGCCTATAACTCAAATACAAACATTCATATTCCTTACACAAATGTTTTCCCTGGCGGGATTCGAACTCTAAACCCTTAAGATATATTGTTGATAGTGACCCTGAATTCAAAAAATTCAGGGTCACTATCAACAAGTCTGTGGGGTTGTCATAATTAATAATTCGTTGTAAGTTAATGCATTTGTCCACAAAAGTAATGTAAATTTGTAAAAAAAAATATTAGGATACGTGTAAACAAACCAAAAATTAGGTACTTACTTATATTTATAATTACTTAATCTCTCGAAAAAAATAAACCATACAGAGATTTTTTGGTCGATGATTGGACGCGTAAGTGGAAATTCCATATTGAGTGATAATTTTTAATGTGTGCACCGAATGTTGTCGCGCGTATATTTAATATAATAACCTTTTATGACTTTCCGATTATAATTGACTTTTACGAAACTTATAAAAAATTCAAAGCAAATTTTCCAAATTAAAATATCAATATTATTTGTTATAATGAAGACTATAACTATAATATATCAATGTAACAATTTTACTTTACAGCATGCTTTATATGATAACGTCGGGAAGTAAAAATAGTCTTTTTTAAACTAACTAAATAAAAACAAAAAATTTGTTTATTTTAGATGTGTAGTGTTCACGTAAATAAAAGAAATCATAAGGAATTATTTCGTTAGGAATTATCGTTTCTCCACTATAGCCAGAACTTTCTACTTGAAACTACCGTCCTAAATATTTCTGCGATATCAGTTAGCAGTTCTCTGGCGCAGAGATCAATCGTCAATCAAACGCAAGGTGAGAGTGTAACTGTGGGAGCTATTTTAGCATAATTGAAGGTAATATTCATTCGCTCTTTCGGCCCAAGAATCTCACGCAAGGGTATGGAATAATATATAAATAGATCCATTCCTCAGTTGCCAAAGATAAGCCGTCTTCGTTTCGACGTTTGGCTTCAGTCAAAGGAAACAAATGCACAAAATTTTGATCGAAAGAATAACTTATCTTAACGAAAGAATAATTTATTACAATCAAATTAATTAACCAATAGATAAACGCATAAATTTACTAAACCGCGTAATACAGAGAATGTTAACGACAGCGCGTAAAAAATATTATCATAATGACAATGATCTTTCACGACTCCAGTCGACATTGATTATCATATCAAATTTAGACAGTTCCTTGTTTTGATACGTAAAGAAATTATCGCCTTACTTATCTAACACACTTATGTATTCGGCTAAGGAATAAACAGGACTGTTTTTACTATATCTTCACGCTTAGTCTCTAACGGGGTAAGTAGAACAGATCACCAAGTATCACGGTGCTTACATACCTCTTTCATATCAAAGTACACTTGACCCTCCCGTCTTCGAGCAATTCACTCGCATGGTATTTGAAAGTTAGTCTGGATCTACTTTCAACCCCTACATCGTCAACTTTCGGGTTTTTTCAGTGACCAAACTATATATAACCAAAATAAAATCCGAAAATCTAGCGCTAAGTATTTGTGACCCGATGTAGCAGGCCGATCTGATGCGCCAGAGGCTGCATTGTTAACGTATCTAATGAATGAACTGTCTTTTGTTGCGGAGCTGGCCGTTACATAATATTTGTATGTGGTGCCATACACCGCAGTCTGTACAGCCGCTAACATTTCGTCCGAAGGCCACCGGCACAAAGCGTGCGCCGCATATCATTCACCACGCGCGCCCCGCGATTTCCTGTTTGACGACTATCGACTTACATCACTATCGTTTTCTGTCATATATTGCGCGGCTGTTAGATGCTTGTAAAGGGGTCCGGCCCGTTGCTAAGTACCTTTTATTTTTTATTATTATTTTTTTTTCATTCATATTTGTGGCCATGTACATACCGGAATTGTTATTGTGATCGCATGTCTCAAAATTCTTCCCTATTATTAATATATTCTACTTTTTATGGGTGACGCTGTCCGCGCAGATCTGAGTTAACGCTTGTTAATTGACAAGCGTGAATTACTTTGTCGATACTGTCGTAACCATCAGCAAGCTTAGACTGAGCGTTGGAATGAAAACGGACATTTTAATAGAATCGATCAAATTTAAGTTTTGTAAGTAGAGCATGAAACTGTCGGGAAGTCTGTTAACGCTTCTCTTAGGGCTGTGGGACTATAGGTATTGTAGGCATTGGAGCATGCTGAAATTTAACTCAGGCCGTCGACGATTTAATTGTTTTCTGCATTCTTAGCTCTGTGATTTATTGCGTTCACAGACGCGTTATGCGCAAGAAATACTTCAATAAATATACAAGATTATGTGGCTTGAGTTGAAGTTTGTAATCAATGAAATATCATGCACTATGATTCACTTACTATTAACATAAACGATCGTTTTCTTTAAATAAAGTAATAGAAAATATACCTGATACTAGTAAACCTATAAATTCAAACAAATTATACGTGTTTAATATAATTTATTACCATCAAAGCTCCCACATCCATTCCCACTAACGTAGTTTTCGCGGCTTTTATCAATTTTTTATAGCGGTTTGTTTTGAATTTTGCATTAGACGACTGCGTAAAAGAAGTGAAATATTTTCAGAGTTTACCAAGTATGAGAGTTTCTATGTTTTTTCGCTTAGATTAAGACGTATAGGCTATCGTTCCAATCCTTACATAATAATTGACGCAGCTATAATATTATTGCACTAATGTCGTTCAGTTTTTACAGGATAGTAGTTATTTAATTTTATGATGTTACTCCGATAAGTTTTAGGTCTGATAGCTTAGAAATATATTAAAAATTATTAAGATGTATTCTCGATCGAACATGTGAACTTTTAGATGATTATCTAGGTTATGAACGTTTTAAATAATTAGTTACTTCACGTATACGATAAAATGGTCAATGACGAAAAACAATAACAAATTACTGGTATTGGTTTTCGTCACTGACCATTTTCTGTTTCTTTTTATATGGTAAAATCTATAACAAGACGAGAGAAAAGGTGTGTGAATAATTTCGGAAGTTAAAATTTTCCGACTGTTTTCTGTAGACGGCTGGCTGTCTTCTTACTGCTTACTTAAGCCACAAGCCTTGAGAGACAGACACATGTTTAAAAGTAAATAAAAGCTAATTGTAACCAAAAACTTCAATTAAACGCGAATTCTAGAGCAGTCGGAGTATTGTTTACGTAAAAATATTGATTTCGTTCGAAATCAATATTTTTACGTTTTAACAGAGCAACACTTCTTCAATAATAAGTAGATATTTTTGTTGTATTATTTAGATACATAAAATGTAAGCAAAGAAAATACAAACGCGCTGTTGACCTTTATGACAGTAAAAATAAGCGGACCGGGTATCGGCCGCAACATTGACGGTGTTACGGTGCATGGTGGTTGGTACTGCGTACACCAATCCGTTTGCCATTCGTGGCAATTTTGGCAAATTCGCCGTAAGGAAGAGGACTTTTACAGGTCGTTAAATAAGTATATTTTATAAAATGACTTTTTCTAATCGCCCGTATTTTATATTTTCGTAACTTTCAACTCTTTGCCAACAAACGGGGAAAGTTAGAACTTTTTTCCCAATAGTACGCTCCAGTAGTCCAACAGTGGCTGTGTCTAACAATTTCATAGTTACAACACCGGTATCGCAAAACGTTTCGCAAATGGTGCGATTTAATTTTACGTTTTACAATCCGCCTGTACCTATTGTTTCCGGTTTGCGTCCACTTTCTTGTTATAAAAGGCATTAAGTCAGCTAGGCACTGATTTATATTTTTTTTTACCGTCGTTGCCATGTGGCATTGGCGTAAATAAATTGCCGTCCTTTCTTCCCGTAGTATCATAAAAGGTAAATAGAAAGTAATACATTTTAGTCTATCGAAAAAAATTATTTGTGTAATAAGACTTCAGTTTTGTACATAAAAACTCTACCTTCGCTTTGTACATTTCTTTTTACTTCATTTAAACTTAAACTATTTCAACTGATATGTAGAGATAGCTTATTTAATTTAAATTAGCTATATTTTAACGACGATGTAGCATATTTCTTAAATAAATATATACGCAATCTGTTTAGACAACATAAACCCTTTAATGGATCATAATACTTTAGTATTACTCACAGCATAGGATATTTTTCTGTTTTGAAGATTTCTTTACTAGCTTTTTTTTAATTTGTTGAAATTCAATTAAATAGAAATCTACGTACTTGTATAATGATCGTCATAAAAACTACAGGTTTGTAGGTTAGATACATGGCGCCACACTTAGGAAAAGGAAAAATAGTCCTTTTACAATGGCAAGCTATCATAAAATACCATTAATGGCAACAATCTACAATCGCGTATAGACCTAGTATTGGTTAATAATGTAGCCTGACCATTCTAGGTTGATACACATAGTTAATTGATGTGGGTAGAATTATGTAACGAATCTGTAGTGTTTCTTTTATGACCCAGCCTTGAGTTGTACACTTGATTCTCGTTACCGATTGAGATATTTTTATTGCTTCTTGTTTACATTAAGATCTAGTTGCAACACTTCCTGTTCTTTTTCAATTTGATTTGGTCATTTTATGAATAGTAACAGTTAATGTCAAATGATTACGATTAAAAACCAAACCTGAGCTTCTGACTCTACTGTTTTCTTTGGTATAGAAACGTTCCTAGTTTTATAAGTTAATTAGTTTACGTAAAACTTTTTAGTAGTCAGATCTGACGTTCTCCTCCAATCGAGTTTTCTTATTTAATTAATTTATGCCCCATCCGCATTCAAAAGTTGAATTACCAATAAATGCGCTAAATGTGTAAATATATATATGACATAAATATGCGGCTCTTATCAAAGGCAATCTTGTAACTATTTGTCATTATTAATCATTTCATACGATAACTAAATTAGCACTTGTTCACTTCAAAGTTACCGGTTTTTGTTCTTATTATAATCCATAAATACCATTAAGACCAATTGCTCAACCGAATCACCTTCGCAACCAAATGAGTAAGAGGCAACTAAGGAGATTGTATTGAAATGTTTCCGGAAATATGTTTACTAAAAAGTAACGGTGAAAGTATTATATTACTTTTAATTTAAATGAAGGTTAACAACTCAATTTGCTCGATGAATATTAGTATAGTAAATTGTAAAATCAGTTTAAAATTGTGAAATTGATTATTGTGTCCGTTTTGGCGCCATCTTTAGGAGAGAGTTTAAAACTATTAGCGCCATCTAGTATAAGAATATGACATCTACTCAGTATACAGATGTTTTAGTACTTTTGTATAGATGGCAGTATTTACAAGTAATTTATTTCCGCAATTAATAAATAACTTAAAACAGTGAGATTGCCAAAAATAATTAATTTGCGCTTCGATAGTTCTATAACCAATAACTCTACTAATATGACCAACATTTGTCACCGGCAGACAAACAAAATTAAATTGTTTAGTGCTAATATTTTAAATATGTACCATATTTTTGGATATGAGATTTATCTTAACCAACAATTTTATTTTAAAAACTGAATCAATATGATTCGGTTTTTAAAATAATATTTAATAATTATACCACGAAACCTAGAATTCATCGCTCCGTTTACCGGTTAAAGGAAGTCGTACTAATTTATTACGTCTGTTCTTTTTTTTAATATTTTTAAGAGAAATAGATACATACAACACTTTTAAATGGCAATGTGATGCAAAACTTTTAAACTACAGTTACGTGTGGTTTCACATGAACAATAGCGGGAGAGACTGTTACGCTCCGCTGCATCCGCGCCGCCCAGAAAATCCTGCGAGTGTTGCCTAACAATTTACCGCGGATTTCATTGGATCCCGAACATATTAATCTTTATATATAAAGAAAGGGAAAGATATATTTCCGTCGGTTCTAAAACCGAGCAGAATGTTGAATCATTAAAGCCATAATCTAATATTTACTTTAAAACGCATATTTTAGCAGTGGTAGAGCCACGCATCGCCTTTTGTTGTTGCATGAATGGGCCGGTTCGACCGGGGAAGTACCACGACCTCACAGAAAACCGGCGTTTAGTAGTAGTCTAACAAACTTCGGTATTTCGTCTGGTGAGTGCAGGTAACCGGAGGCCCACACACCCCCTCCCCTAATTATGGGGGGGGGGGGCACTCTAAGGTTGGCAACGCATCTGCTATGCCTCTGGTATTGCGGGTGTTCATGGGCGGCGGTAATCACTTACCATCACGTGAGCCACCTGCTCGTTTGCCTGCCTTTTCTATAAAAAAATCCTCTCGCTGCGTTGGTAGTAATTAAGTAAAATTTCCTTTTTATCTTCAAGCATTTCCGAATACCAGTAGGCAGAAATCTAGAGAATTTAGTTCGACCCACATTTCACCGGAGCTTATTGGCCCTCTTTTCCCTGTTCTCCTGTCCTTTTCCAAATCCCTTTCTTAAAGATAAGACCAACGCACTTAAAACCTTTGTGATATTGCGAGTATTCATAGACGATAGATACTTAGCATCAACTGAAATGACTGCTCGCTTTGCCACCTCTATTTAAAAAAGTTTATTTATAGGTACCTTATGATTGTAGAGTTCACTATTAATACCTAACTGTATCAACTCATTTCAGCCATCATCTAACCATCTATCACTAAAACATTTTATGCAATAATAAATACTTATTTAAATTAATTGATTTTGCGAGA
Organism: Sericinus montela; assembly: GCA_029286605.1. Taxonomy (NCBI): domain Eukaryota; kingdom Metazoa; phylum Arthropoda; class Insecta; order Lepidoptera; family Papilionidae; genus Sericinus; species Sericinus montela. The sequence continues at coordinate 978,477 of JAGSMR010000047.1, forward strand.
CGTAAGCTTCATATAAACTTGTGGAGAGAACAGTCATTGAATAAATGGCTATTAGTCCGAGTTTTTCTGTAACAAAAATGTTTCTCTAATTTTCAGGATATTAAAAAATTATAAATTACAAATTTTTCGTTAATAGATTACTCATTGCGACGTAAGAGTGCTGAAGTCTTGTAAAAATAAATGTATGCGTGCTAAGACTGCCTCAGGTATTTCATTTAAAGACAGTTTTAAAATTCAAAATTTTATTCATTGTTTACAAGAGACCGTGGCGAAATCGTGACGAAGGCCACGATTGAGATCATCGTGTGCGAGCTACATTCTATACTGAATTCACTAGATCTATCTCGTAGTTGCATAGTTTAAGCCAACCTTCGCAATTAAATATGACTTTTGAGTAAAATAGTACAACAATGGCACCGGTTGCCGACAACAATAAGTACTATTCCGCTCTCGCTGACCTCACTCTTGCCAAACGCCGACACAATACAAGAAGCGACTGATGATCGTCTTTTAAATGATCTTACAACTCTATCGCAACGCGTTATTAGCATTGCGATACGTCGTCGCAAGGTCATATTGCGACAGGCTTTCTAACACCTGCGACCTGGACTTATGTCTGCTTTTGACATTCTAAAAACGCGGCGATTCATTTAAATTCATCTCACCTTTTATTTAACCTTTTTTAATTTAATTGAGAAATATCACCTAATCTTTTTCTTTGTTTACTCGACGTTGTAACATTTCATAGATATCGCTTCACTTTAATTGTTTGTAATGAATTTATTACAATAAATTTGCCTTTGGCGATGATATTGAAACATTGATACGGTTCAGTGGTTGCAACCTTGTCTTCTTTTGAATCGATGATTTTCAGTTCGGCATCGGACGCGTGTAATGAACCGAAAATATTATCACGGACCTTAATTCAGTGTGATTTCACTTATTTATCAGCAAGTTTCGTGCGTTAGACAATGCATCGGCTCACGAACGTTTTATCGAATTCATCACACAATTGTTTGTTGAACAAATACGAAAAGCAGATGCATGCCCTTGTAAAAAGTTTTCGCAAACTTAAATGGCCAATTTTGACGCTATAATTATCGAATAGCAACATAACGATTATATAATTGAATCTAAGCACACGATACTCAGGATAGATATAATATGGAAATTAGCGATGATTAATAACTGGTTTATTGATTTGTTCCATAAAGTATTAAGTTGTATCCAAGTCTAGATATAAGTGACAATACACTTTTACTTTCATAAGCATATAAATAGCCATTAGACAAAACCTTTACCATAAGAAGCATATATACCTACGTTGTGCTGTCTAATTTTTGTCATTTTTTTTTTAATTAGGCTTCTGTTAGTAGCTAATTACAATTTCAAGGTTTTCCTCTTAGCCACCTCTTACGACACGAGAAGATGGGGTGGTATATTCTTATGCCGTAGCAACACAGCAAAAATGGTGTTAGTGAAAGCAATTTTTAACCGAATAAATACCACCGATATTCATTCTTTTTTCCTTTTGCATAATAAATAAATACGTATATAGATAGGGACAACATCACATACATTGCTCTGATTTGAAAGTAAACAGCTTAAGCACTTGTATTATGGAATCAGAAACATCGAATGTACCACAAACACCAATACCCGATAAAATGTAGAAAAACTATTTCCTACATTGACTGTCGAGTCAATGTAGGAAATAGTTTTTCGTCAGGAATCGGACCTCAGAGCTGGCGACACCGTGAAAACCGGTATATACGCCACTCGTCCCCGAAGATTGTTTGTATTCAAAGTACTTTAATCGTGTGCTCCTCTGTTACAGTGCTGGAATGATGGGCGAGGGCTTGCTTACGCTCACGTACGGCAAGCATCACGCCTGCATCTTGAACGAGGTGGGCGCAGCGTGGCGCGGCGCCAGGTACTCAGACCTGGTGCTGGTGTGCGACGACGCCGTGCCGCTTGCCGCGCATCGGATCGTCATGGCCGCAGCCAGTCCGTTGATAAGGTAAATACATAAAAGATTGTTTTTACATACTCACACATGATTTGAGCATTAGTTTATCGTTTTATTAAGTTACTAATTACTATTCTTATGTTTCAGGAAAATCCTTGACGACACTCCCTCAGTCGAAAGTCCAGTCACGATTCACATGTCCGGCATTAGCAGTACTCTTATGAGGCACCTACTTGTATTTCTATACAGTGGCCAAGCATACATAGAGGTGGGTATTTGTAAACAAATATAATTCTAGCGTCAAGTACAGCAGCGGAATTAATTAATTAAATTATAACTTCGATTCTCATAAGAAAGATATTTGCATTAACAAATTTGTTTAAGTAATTTACATCAATAAATATATGTTTTATAAGTCAAACTCAAATATTGTACTATATACATTAATTCCAAATCAAGTTTATTGTCAAAAATTGAAAAAAAAATTAATACATTTCAGTCTGGAGAAATAGATGACATGCAAGAGTTGTTTGAACTGTTGGAAATAAAGTCAGACGTTTGGAAATCAACTAAAGAACGCCAGCAGCAAGAAAAAAGGAATAGATCATGTGACAGATTAAAAGCAAAAACAGACATTAACAGTAACGAGAGCAGCAAACACGATGCACCTTCAGGATCTTCACATTCAGAAAGCGATAGAGTGACACCTAGTGCGGGCTACAGTAAAGACAAGGAAAGAGGTGATTCAGAATCACTGAGTATAAAGAAAGAAACAATGTCGACAAGTAGTAACGATGAAAGAGATGATGAGGATGCTGATGGGGAAAATAGAAGTAAAGAGTGTAGTCGATTAACAACGCGGCGGAGAAGTTCGTCAAATCCCGTGAATCTTTCATTAGCTAGAAACTCAGAAAATACTGGCAGTGAACACGATGAATCCCAAGATCTGGATGTCGAAACAGTCGCAGCAAAGGTAAAAATAAAAGCATACATTTTTAAAATAATATCAATATGAAGTTCATTGTGTAGACCTCTGTTTACCCCAGTATTGCTATTCCGCGTGAATATAAAAAATAAATTTTACATTAATAAGTTTCATTTTTTTTGTTTATAGAATATTGGAAGAAGAAGGTCAACCTCATCAAGCCAAGAAGAACAACCCCAAGAGACAGTATATAGGAGACAACTGTTAAATGATCGATTAGGTAAAGGTATCGCTAAACGAAAATCACATTACCTTGAACCTCCTGAATTAGACTTACGAACTGTAAAGTTGGAGGATTATGCGCAGCTTAAACCACCTGATCAAGATTTAATGTCACTTGTTCAAACATCGCCTGAAAATTATGTCGTTACACCGCATCGAAAAAGGAGGCCAGGGTTTCATAATTCGCCATCGCAAAATCCTCCATTCGTATCTTTTCCGCCTAGTTACCTAGAAGAAATGGCGCACTTGAGATACGCACAGGGTCCAGGTGTAGCAGCAGGGGTGGCCAGTGCTCGACTTGGAACGTTTCATCCGTTAAGCGCATCAGCGCCTCCATATTTACCCGAACGCAGTGTAACCCCACCGGCTGCTGCACATGATGACGCTCTTAAGTATCGACCGCCTAGTGCTGGATCTTGGGGTCCTTGGTTATGTCAACCACAAATGGGCGGCGATGACACTCCTTCAACTGAACATGAACAAGGATCGAGCAAACAGGCACCAGTTCGAGAATATCGCTGCGAGTACTGCGGTAAACAATTCGGAATGTCGTGGAATCTCAAAACTCATCTGCGTGTACATACAGGTGAAAAGCCTTTCGCTTGTCGGCTTTGTGTGGCGATGTTTAAACAAAAGGCACATTTGCTAAAGCACTTATGTTCTGTACATCGTAACGTTATATCATCAAGCGAAAACGACGGCCGCACCAATACTCCGGGTCGGTTCAATTGTTGTTTCTGTCAGTTGACGTTCGAAGCGTTACCGGAGCTTATCAGACATCTTTCAGGTCCGCACAATAGTTTGCTTCTAAGCAAAAATTTACATGAATGACGCCCGGCTAAGTGACGTGGCAATTCGCGTACTATTGGACAATGATATTTCTCTCGCCTTGCGAGCTCAATTGTGATATGTGTTTAAAAGGAAATTACTTTAAGTGTTTAGTTTTAAGAGTTGTGAAATCGCAGAGCGATACTCATAGTGAGGCATTCGCAGAGGAAAAGGATTGCGGATGCAATGTTAATGTTTAGATCATGTTTGCCGCATGGGTCCAAATTGTTATAATTTGTTTAAAAATTATAAACCGGGACCAATACCTTCCGAGATAGTATTTATTTGAAAGATGTATTTCATTAGCGTAAATATTATTTAAAGCCACCGACACATTAATTCCTTAAGGATAGAAAATATATGCAAATGTCACAGAAAAGTTGCGAAGACCAAACAGCTTTTACAATGAGAACGTCACATTAACTACCTCCTAATTTAAAACAGTGTCTACATGATACCTTCGGTGACGTAATAATTATTGTATTATCATTGTCTTTACGTTTTTTGCTAAAGTTTACAGTTAATGTTTCTAGTCAGGATTGGAACTTATAATTAGACAAATCATTGTGTAGTTCATTCACGCCAATTGGTATAGTTTGTGTTTCAATTTGTTTGAACATTTTTTAAGTAATTATCGTGTTTCATGTTTTTACATTTCCATTGCCTAATTTCAAAAAACAAATATTTTATCACAAGTATATTTTACTCTGTTCCAATTGATGTTATCTGACTCGTTATTTCGCAGCTTTTCAACGACACAAAAAATCTCAACAGGTTAGGTTTTATATCATTTATGTACGTAACTTCTAAATTTAATAAAAAAAATGTGTTCGTAATTTTAAATTTTTACTATGCCTTGTACTTTCGTTGTTCGTGCCGATATAAATGTAATGTGGATGAGCACCAAAGATTTGTAAAGCATTAAAAGTAAAGCATGTTTTGGTGTTTATGATTAAGAGAAATTATAGGGACCTGAATGATTTTGTTAAATATAAAGTATAGGTACCAATTTAATAATCTCACGACTGTAAATAATAACTTTCCTCTTATCTGTAACTACTTCGTAATTCCACTGTGAACTATTGTATTAAACTTAAATGTTTGTCTATTTTTTTTTATTAATTTACTACTTTAGTATTAGTGTGAAGCTTACCAAGCGCTATTTTAATGTGAACGTCTACCAACATAAATATATTTTTTATTTTAGTTTTTAAAGAACTTGTAAGTACTTCAATGAGAACATTAGTACCATGGCCAGTTATAAATTACTTATAATAGTTTTAACCATTCAATATGTTGTTTTAACGTGTTATAGTGATAGAATCTCTATTGTTTTAACACGTCAAGAATAGTTATGTTCGGAAATCTTTACCATAGTAATTAGACGATTGCGGCCAAATACTGAAATAATTTAATAGCACTATGTCGAAATTTTTTAAAACTTTCTGTAATACTCATTTTCTTACAATACGAGTCGCTTTTTACTTTGAAATTCTTTAATGTGGCAATAATGATGATGAATGTAATGACAATTGTTTATAGAAGTTGTTTTTACTTCATGAGAACTAGAGTTACCAGCGTGTTGTTCAAAAGATAGTGTAAGCGACAAAAATTGTCGATGCGCTTTAATTTATCATTCGATCGTTACCTAATTTACCTGATTTTTGTTTTTTTTTTTCGTGTTTTGTTTTGCGTTGCATATTGACGCGATTTTGTAATTGGGGAACAATTTAATCTTAAGAATTGTGATTCACGGTATGATTAGATTACTTTATGTGATAAATATCTGTTTTTTATTGTCTTTGGAGACGAAAACATAGTCTTCCATTGCGTTTTCCAAGCTTTCGTCTTTTTTATCCATGTTCGTAGATATAAGAATAAATAGACCGAATGTCAACAAAGTTGTCTTTGTTGTAGATGCAAAAATATGCCTTCTGATTTCATACGTAAAACGTTTTTCGAACAAACTTATATATTTTATATGTTCTTTATTGACTTTTATAGGGTTTAAGATTGTTGTGATAAACTGGGAGGAAATCGAAAGCCTATCTAAAATTTCAAGAGTCTATGCAACTTCAATTGATTCTCTATATATTTTGTAAAAAATTCTTGTCAAAATATTCATAAACCAAATAAATACCTATAACCAGGACAATGTATCGTGTCTCTTATTGTTTTATGTATTGTATTGTATGCGAAGACTATTTGAATTTATTCATGTCTTATAATGTTTTTTTCTTAATTTTCGATCAATATTTTTTAAAACGTCAAATTGGCTATGGATAGTAAGGCGAAGTTTGTGAAGCCCGAAAATACAGTTGACACAATCGATCGAAATATTTCTAATTACATGACGTTGTTTAAGTATAATTGTAAATAATTTAGCACGTAAGCCTAATAAAGATAAAAAAGCTTAACTTAATCTTGTTGAACTTGAATATTGATTTTTTTCTGTTGATTGTAAATTTAAAAAAAATATTTTCTAACTTTTCACATAGTGTACAATTTTTGTAGATATTGTTTAGACATTTAACATTCTGTAAAAATAATGTGTTCTTACCGTAGTAAATTAAATAACGAGAATATTTTAGTTACATACGCCGATGTTGTTTATTTTCCTCAACTGACATTTATGCACAGAATCTACGCCACAAAATCAAGTCATGTGGTTAATTAAAATACAATGAAATCAACATTTCTTTCTGCTCTACTTTATATTTATCTAGTGCATGTATGATGTAAATTGTATTTATATTTAATTTACACATTACAACTGAGTTCTGCTAAGGAAATCCATATTATATGTAACAATGTTAGTTACCTTACTCCTCCGAAACGGCTCAACCGATTCTCATAAAATTTTGTGTGCATATTGGGTAGATCTGAGAATCGGACAACATCTATTTTTCACCCCCCTAAATGTTAAGGGTAGTCCAAGCCTAATTTTTTTTTATTTTTTAATATTATTTTTATGATATCATTAAAAAATACATAAAACCCTGAATTATCACCACCCTACGATCAAACCCTATTTTTTTATTTGGCAAAACAACTTTTGCGGGGTCAGCTAGTAATCCATAAATGAAAAGTACAATCTACAAAGCTAACTATATAATAAATTGTAATATATATATATATATATATATATATATATATATATATATATATATATATATATATATATATATATATATATATATATATATATATATATATATATATATATATATATATATATATATATATATATATATATAATAATTCATAACCATAACGGGATATCAATGTCCACTGCAGTACATAGTCGTCCCCTGTACCGATGTCTGCCGTAATTGCCACTCTTGGATCTTATATAGTACCTCGGCGTAAGAAAATACCAGTGTAGAATATTCTTACGCCGTCACCACACAGTATATATAAATGACGGAAAGACATTAAGCACTATCAGTAGTTGTCAATGCTAGAAATCATGTGCTATGGAAAGGGCTATGCTTGGTGTTTCGCTGCGTGATGTGCTCGTTGCGGATTATGCAACGAGCACATCCAGAACCAGAGTAACCGACATAGCCAAAAAGATCGGCACGTTGTAATGGTAAGAGCTGGTCACATAGCTCGGAGAACTGACAACCATTGGAGCGAAAGGTTCTCTAGTTACAACTTCGTATACCTATACGAGGTTGTAACGCAGTGTATGACGAACCCCCACGAGGGGGAATGAAGATTTGTATAATTTTAAGGGAAGTCGATGGCTGCAGGTTGCTGAGGACTGTTAATTGTGGAAAATTTTGAGGGAGGGCTATATATAAGTGAACTATTCAGGTTTCAACAAATACTTAGAGCGTAAGTACAACAAGGCAATCTTAACGCTTAAGAGCGATCTCGTCCAGACAACCATAAGGGCTAAGGATACATAGTCTTGAGTCTAGTCTAGTTCTTTTTTGCTTACTTATCTTCTCGCACAACCTCTAACGGGGTAGCCAGACAAATAAAGCTGAAGGGATTGTTTGTTTAATCCACCATTAATTTTTACATATAAAGTTTAATTTTTAAGTGACAAGTTTCACATCGCTACCCATGCGACTGAAAAAATTAAAAGCGAATATTAAGTAAAAGCGTCGAGAAGCGACGCTGTGACAAACTCCTCTAAATTACTTGTAACTAATCCTATTCCCATTAAATTTAAAATTAGTTGAAAAAAATACTATCTTGAATGGTCTGTAATTAGCTGGTCATAGATAGCCTGGAAACAGACCGTTACCTATATGAGGCAATCGACAAAAACGCTTGTCATACGACGATACAATTAATAGCGGCAAATACTGTAATATGAGCTTTATTTGAATCATCTAGTACTCATAGAAATGAAAGTTATGTATATAAAATAAAAATATGTCTTTACGCCATTCCTGAGGTAGACAAAGGTCCAGACAATTCGACACACCTTTCACCCACAACACATTTCTAGGACAACGATAGGTGATGAGACTGGCGCTGTTTTTGCCAAGCCAACGATATAAATCGTACGCAAATGTTTGAAGAAACGATAAATCATGAATTCTGTTCACCCAAACACTCGGCTACGGTGACTTAAATAATAAAGCTAAATAAGAAAATTCAATGACATCAAATATAATATAAAGCTTTAATTATATTCTATTGCTTTTTGATTTCTACTTTAAAAAAACGAAGTGTGTTTTTGCGGTTTCTGCAATCGTCCTTAATTTATATTAATAATTACTAACATTTATTTATTACTTATAATATTATTATAATGAGGTAAGCTTTGGTTTCTTTATATATAACATTGTATGTTTATTTATTTATTTATCTTCACGCACAATCCCTGACGGGGTAGCCAGAGAGAACAGATCGCCAAGTATCACGATAATATGTAATAATATTGTATGTAATTGGTAATATCAGAAAGTCGAGTGCGATTTAATAAATTCGACACAGTATGGTGTTATTCCGGAAGAAAAAATAGGTTATGTGAGATCGTACTTAGACCAACAGGAGCGATACAATATAGAAAATGATTTCATAACACGCGGCATATCGTGATGTAATTAATAAATACCTGTTTGAAAATAACGTATGATGGGATTTTTTCCCTTCAAAACTTTACATAAAAAAGTCCATGATAAAACCTATCTATTCTATTCTTCAAGGAACGAAATCAAATGATGCCATTAGCTATAATAAAGATACTGTACACTAACCACAAGACTCACAGTACTCCAATTCCTTCTGATTTACGTCCTCACAACCTTGTCTTAAAATTGGCATACCCATAATACGGGGAGTGTTATGGGAATGCCAACACAAGAGTATTATTAAAAAAATAGTGTGTCAAAAACCAAAAAAAAGATAGCATCATAATTTACCGACCCCTCTTTCCCCGTGGCACATCCACGGCAACTAAAGGAATTTATTTTAAAACATCAATTGCAAATTTAATCAGACCAGTGACGGGAAGCAGTGGAAGCAAGCCAAGGTCTGACATTTCCGGTACTACAATGGTGGATCTGTTTGGTGAGTGGGAAAATATTGGGCAATCCTACGGGAGAGGCCGACGTCCTGCAGTGAATTGACTGGGCTGTTAGAATATTCATATAATGTTTATATTTTTTGTATTTTAATATACAAAAAATATAAACATTATATGAATATTCTAAAAAAAAAATTAAGTAAAATATCTTCATGCAATTCCCAATACAGGGGTCTACCCCTGGTGGACAGGTGGTGGTAGACCTCAGTTTACTCCTGTATTGAGAATTGCGTGAAGATATTTATTTTATTTATTTATTTTATAAGTTTGGTTAACATAAAAAAATATCTTCACGCCAATCCCAAGACCCGTGTAGACAATAAAATTGGATAATTAATTCCTTTCGACCAACCACCGACTGAGAGCCCATCGCAGTCATTATGTCCAAGCCAACGATGTACATCGTACATAGGTTTTTGAAAAAACCCATTGGTACGATCCTTGGGAATCGAACTCGGATCTCTTGACTAAAATTTCGATCACCCGACCACTCGGCTATCGTGACTATTTTATACATGTTTGCAACAGAAGATTGAACAAAAAAAAACGTGCACTTTTGCAACTTGTCCTTAAGTAAGTACCAAAGTAAATATCTTTTATAGTATTGTTTCTTGTCCAGGTGGCTAAATACAATGTTCAATCAACCCATAAACCAATAAAATAATTACTTATAACTCTACACATTAGAAAAGAGTCTCAAATTTAAATATTAATTATAATTTTATGTCCTAATGTCTCCCAAGAAAACCTTATTCACACATTTCCTTCACTCTGCATAGTTTCAAAGATTTTTTTTTATTATTTATTTAATAAGATTTATAATTGCAATTCCTTATAAAAGGTTACAAAAGTTAGAAGGCTTATTGCAGTAAAAATTTGGTATGGTGAAACATGTGGTAGGCGTAATAAAGTTAAAGCTAAAATATAATCCTTAGACATACATAAAATCATTATAAAAATATAGAGACAAAATTTACATACGTATTTACTCGAACATAATAATAGGATTCTGCACCCAAAAGAAAAAAACAAAACCCTGGCAGGATCACTTCGTTGTCTGTCAATCTGTTCTTCATACCGTACATCGGTACGTCCGTCAGTCATTCTGTCAAGATTTCATTTCTCAGGAACGCTTGAAGGTATTAAATTGAAATTAATATAAAACAATTTTGTCTACGGCCTTGTAGCTCTAAAAATCAAGATACTAAGTCAAGTGAAAAAAATACTGTTATTTATGCATTTTTATTCCAAAAACACAAATAAATCGTTACTTTATACTTTCAGAATTATTTCCGTTAACCTAGTTAGGAAATTCCGCTAGAGGTGAGTTTCTACATCAAATATACAGCATAAAATCCGAAAATTGTTCATGTGTAGTATATCTCATAATAATATTTTATTTGGAAAAACTGAATTACACTTGCAGTTAGAATACTGTCATATTTCGTCGTGTAGTTAAAATATGTCAACATTTTTCGACTACAAAGTGAAGAATGTACTTCACTCCGATTTATCTCATCACAGTATCGTACAATGTGTACCTGTAAGTTTTACATCTCTAAATGTACATAGATAGAGAAAATATAACATACATTGCTCTGATCCTAAAGTTAGCAGCTTAAGCACTTGTATAATGGAAACAGAAATAACGAAAGTACCACGAACACACAGACCCGAGAAAAGGTAGAAAAAGTATTTTCTACATTGAGCCGACCGAGAATCGCACCCGGGACCAGAGCTGGTGATACCATGAAAACCGGCGTGTACGCCACTCGTTCAAGTGGTCGTAAAAGTGTATGATAAAATGCCTGCTAGCTATTAAGTTAAAGGTTGGTAACTACGGATACATGTCCTAGGCAAACATTAACGTTGATAATCATCACATGTACTCGGGTCATGAATGCTTATGAGTATGTATGAATAATTATCTATTTAAATATTAGAATAAGGCACCGTTGGCTTGAACAGTAAGTTGGCGATAGGCACACCATCTGTCACGGGGTCTCAAATAGGCATCTGTAAAAATTAGGTAGAAATGACTTAATTTTTTAGGATTCTGTCTATCCCAGTATTGGGCAAGACGCGTGAAAATAAAATAAACTAAAAATAGAAGGTGTAAAAGTCTACTACAGAATATTGGTGTCTCCCATGTGGTTAAGGGTTCCATAAACGCCACTTTGTAATTTGGACGGTGCCCGGTGTGCTGTTTTTAGTCTGGTAAAATTCGAATTGTTGGTTTGGCTACATGTCGACAGCCAATTGCAATTACAAAGATTTTACCTTTGACGCCTTTTCACATGAATAAAGACGGTATAATGCCGATAATAATAAGAGGAGGCTTATGTTCAGAAGGGGACTTTTGAGAGGCTGTAAAGATGAAGACGAGATATATGATATTTATCACGTATATCTCGTTACAACGGCTCGATTTATCACGATTAAATAAGACAAGATTTCGCACTAACAAATAATACCTTTAGTATCTTCACGCCTTTCCCAAAACAAGGGGTTGACAGAGGTCTAGTCTATACAATTAAGTCACTTCGACCCACCTTCCATCGAAGACATTTTTCGGGAAAGCGTGACAGGCGGTGAACCCGTCGCCATCTTTATGACCAAGCCAACGATATTATCGAACATATTTCTGAAAAAACTCATGGGTACGAGCCGGCCTCCTGGGGATCGAACTCGGTTTTCATGACTCGAATTTGATTACCCATACATATTGCATATGCACATGTATGGGTAATAGGTATATACCTATATCCACGCGGATACAATTCCTTTAGAAACTGTATTGCGCAGGGACCTCACGGTCCTATGGTCTCTACAACAAATGGAACAAATATGTAGTCTCCTTTCAGAGACTCATATTTACGCCACTTATCCGATTCAGCTGCCTCTGATGCCGTGCCGGCCCTTATCGAGGTACGCGTGATGAGAGAGGCCGTAAATGAATCGACGCAAGTTGCGTCGTGCGACAATAGCATTGCCTCTCTCCCAAGGGACTATTCTCAAACCGTAGGGTCTCTAACCATCCTCCTTAAAAATTCCAAAAGGCTCTAAAACCGAGGGAGTATTTATGGAAACAAGATCCCTTCGTGTTATTTCATTCAAGGAGCCGTGACGAGACAGTCTGCCGGCATTTTTTTGGCATGAAAGTCCGTGGAGGCCTAACTCGTCCACGTCGCTGCCACAAGGACATCGATGTAGTTGGCAAATGGATGCAAATTAAAAATATACTGTGAATGATTTTTTTTATATTCTTAATAAAATTACCGCATAATATCTACATATAAATAAATTAAAAAATAATAAATATCTTGGTATTCAAAATTTTCAGCAAGGTATGGTGACGTGTGTGAAATGCGATCAATGGCAATTTGAAGATAAAAGAATCAGTATAATAAAGTTTTTGCTTATATAACATATCTTCACGCCATTCCCAATACAGGGGTAGACAGAGATCTAGACAATTAAGTCGTTTTCGACCCACCTTCCACCGAAGATATTTTTGGGATAACGTGTCAGGTTTTGATCCCGTCGCCGTCTCAATGTCCAAGCCAACGATAAATTCGTAAGGATAAATTTACTTTATTAGTTATAAAATGAGTATCTTACAAAATTTATTTTATTTTTGTAAATGAACAAATTTTCTGTATTACTACACTTGTAAATATAGTCGTAAACACTGTACATACATATGCATTAAAACTAATTAATAATAAGTAATAATAATACATTCTAATAAAATAGTTTTTATAACTTTAAACTATATTCCGTGACGCATATGAGATTAGTTAGTTTAAAGTACTCCTAGTAAAATTCTACACCAAATTTATCAATTTGATCTGTGATATATGGATGGACAGACATAGGACTCCGTATTGCTTATAGATATGCACTCCTTAAAAGGCACAGACCAGAAAGTTACATTAGGCAAGGTTGCCGATTAATTAAACAATAACACCATTCTAGAAACTACTTTTGTTAAAATTTATACCAATTAGAGATTAAATATTATAATTTATTCGGTAACTCTTATTAATTGAAATGCCTACAAATGCCTCTCCTCGTATTTCTCTATATAAGACAAATAAAAATTGCAATGTCCATAATAACAGACTCACTTAGCGCGAAACGGGAAACAAAAATAAAACAAAGCTCGCTTTGGTCTCCATACACATACGCGGTTTAAAAATAGATGAGAAAGATAGAAAATGAAAAACGAAATAAACTACAGAACCGGTGGAGGCAGATGGTTTTCACATCTTTTTGCAAGTTGCCTTGTGATAGACTCTGGGAAAATTCCAGGACCGATCTGTGTACCAATGGTGTACTGGATGTGGATGATTATAATGGTAACGCATAAAGTACATACTTTATGTCGATGTGTCTTTAATGTTATTCAATTCCATAGTCATTAAAACAATGTTATTACCAACATTGAATATGTTAAACACTTTTGTAACTTTAAAAATATAAATAGTTTTAGTCTATTTGTAATCAACATGAACAATTATTAATATTTAAAGAAAAGTGTTAATAAAAGTTGAAAATTAATTTGTTTTCACAATTTATAATAATTAATTATTCACGTATATTTATAGTTTTGAATATGCTATGAAATATTGAGCGGCAAATAAATAATAAACGCAAAGCACAAATTAAAAATGCAATAGTCGTTTAAAGTCTATCGCTCTCAGATGCCAATGCGAAACTGTAAGTGGCGTTGCAAAAACTAGCTGCGCTGTACTTACTTAAACATTCAACCCACTGGAACTAAACGTACCGGGCAAAAACAAACAATGCATACCGCCCATTAGCACAGCTCTAGATGAACATATATCCTAACATGGTGCTTTGCAAAATTCATTGTCAACTATAAATCAGCCTCTTGCTAGATGGGTCGGTCTATTAGATGGGTTTTTCAATTGCAGGACCGGTTCCCGGTCTCGAAAAGGTTTAAAAGCGGGCACCGGGACCCCGGAGATCATTCCCGTGTCGTCAGTCCCCTGAGGTGTATTCCCGTGACATCAACCATGTGGCGTCTATTTTTCCTTATCGCTGCCGTATCAGCGCAAATCCCTTCATTGGGATTCTGCCCAGATTATCAGGTGAGTGGGTCAGCATTATTTATTCAATACGAACTGATATATTTTTCCTTACTGATATTATTCAGCCAAAGTATTCTGTAATAGTCACGATAGCCGAATGGTTGGGTGGTCGGAATTTCGAGTCAATAGACCCGAGTTCGATCCCCAGTTGGTAGGCTCGTACCAATGGGTTTTTCAAAAACTTATGTACGAATATCGTTGCCTTGGACATAAAGGCGGCGACGGGCTCACCACCTGTCACGTTGTCCCGAAAATATCTTCGGTGAAAGGTGGGTCGAAGGGACTTAATTGTCTAGACTCGACCTCTGTCTACCCCTGTCTTGGGAATTGCGTGAAGATATTATTATTATTTTTTTTTTTAAAGTATTCTGTCTAAAATTGACTAGACGAAAAACATGTGAATATAACATTTGTATATTTATTTTTGTAAATATATATGTATGTATATTGTACCATCGGCTTGGACACTAAGGTGACAATTGGGTCGAAAGGACTTTAATATATGAACCACTGTCTACCGTAGTATTGGGAATATACTTGAAGATAAAAAATGTAGAAAACTTATAGAATCTTTTAATTTATTATAATATTATTACATTAAATATGTAATAACTTATTAATTTATATATGTACAGCTGTTACTTAGGTTAAATTAGATGGCTGGTTTCCTCAATGCCACGTCTAAATGCGTAATCTGCGTGAAAGCCATATTACTTAAAGATACTACTAGATATTATTTAAAAAAAATCTTCACGCACTTCCCAATACAGGGGTAGACAGAGGTCGAGTCTAGACAATTAAGTCCCTTCGACCGAAGATATTTTCGGGACAACGTGACAGGTGGTGAGCCCGTCGCCGTCTTTATGTTCAAGCCAACGATATTCGTAAATAAGTTTTTACGAGCCCATTGTTACGAGCCTACCAACTCGGGTCTATTGACTCGAAATTCCGACCTCCCAACCACTCGGCTATCGTGACTTCCATATTATTTAAAGAGGTTTATAATTAATGCACTTATCATAAAGTTTATTTATATAGTTATATTACATAGATTTTTTAGTTAAATTTGAATCAGATTAGTCTCAAAATAAAGAAATAAGGTAAAAACAACTGTATCCCTGTAATTAAAACGGCCAAAAGACAAAAATATGAAATATGCCAATTACTTACACAACATACAAAATGACCTGTTAAACTTTATAGCTAGACTTTGGCTCCTCCCGAAAGGAAGTCTTTACCATAATCGTCAAGTTTGGCAATTAAATAAATTATAACATTTAAATTTGTTTTCTACATTTTTATTTCAAATAGTAACTGAATAAAATCTTCTTCATTAAGATCATAGTTTAAAACGCCAAGTTAAAAATATTGTCAAAGTCGTTTGTTAGATAGGTGTCTCAGCTACCATTGCATAAACAAGATTAGCTGAGAATGCAACATAAACCTTACTCGCATAATTTTCTTGATATTTGCTTCGTTTACAAGTGAAAAGTGGGAAAAGATTACTTCTGCCATAGATTACGGCTTCAATATACTCCCAAATTGAATATCCCCTTATGAAGGCTGAAATTATATTTTTTATCTTTCACGCTATTTTCAATATACAATATAGTCAGAGGCCTAGAAAATTTAGACATTTAAACCCACATCTCAACGGAGATTATTTGGGAGAATGTATCAAGTACTATGCCTGTGGTCGCATTATACGTATAATTACAATTCTTTAGTATGTAAAGGATATGTTTCAGAGAAGTCACCTATCTATAATAGATGATATTCTTTGAATGTAAACCTTCATTCAAAGATTATTAGATTATCTTTAACATAATTAATATCCATATCATTGGAGTAGTTTCTAAAATAGTTTCTAAATTACCAATGAATAATACCAATGAGGGTTTCAAAAAACGCATTATATCGTTGGCTTGGACATAAAGACGGCGACGGGCTCACCAACTGTCAAGTTGTCCCGAAAATATCTTCGGTGGAAGGTGGGTCGAAGGGTAATTGTCTAGACTCTAGTCCCAATACAGGGGTAGACAGAGGTCTAACCTCTGTCTGTCCCTGTATTGGGAATTGCGTGAAGATATTTTCTATTTTCTTTTTATTAGCTTATTTAGCAATAATGCCGTTATTACTAAATGATGTCATATTCAAAAAAAGAAGTAACGATAGCCGAGTGGTTGGATTAGTCTAAATTCGAGTCAAGAGACCCGCGTTCGATCCCCAAGGCTCGTAATTATGTTTTTTTTTTCATAAATTTATGTACGATTTATATCGCTAGCTTGAACAGAAAGATTCCACCTGTCGGTGGAAGGATTATCTAAAGGACTTAATTGTCTAGACCTCTGACTACCCCAGTATTGGTAATGGCATGAAGATATTTATTTATAATAATAATACACAACAATTTTTATAACCTCTTTTCATTATTATTTAAAAAGGTAACCTAGTACTAATTTGAACCTTGAACTTTTCTGGGTTACATCAGGTGTTTATTATATAATTAGTGGACGGTAGCGCTGACCGCTAACAAAGCGCAACCGGTTGCAATCTCGGTCATTGACACCACTCTATTATGGTATACCCACACCGATAGTTAGGACGTACGATGCAATAAACTTTTAATGACTTTAAAGCATACGTGCAAGTGCTATGATTTAAATTATTAAATATGCTTACTTGAAAGGTCTTAAAATAATTATCTTTTTCTATACAATGTATAACCCTGATGCAGTTTTTTTTCAGTAGACTCTATATTCGAATATACTTTTCAATCCATACAATTGGTGACAAAAAGGCGAAAAATATTTTTTCAATTGTTTAAAATAATTTTCATTTGTAAAACTCTGTTTTTAAGGAATTTACTTTTAAAAATAATTAAGGCACCGGAAATACAAGTATTTTAAAAATGTTTTAAAAACTTTTCACACTCCTTATTTGAATAATATTTTACGCGGATATTTTAAATTTAATTTGATTATTTAGCATTTAGATAATGGATATGGTAATAACGGCATTTCTATTTGATGTTTCAAGACTTCTTTACTCTGTGATAAAGAAAGCCAAACTACTTTTTAAATACAAAAAATAATTATCTACAATCTTTTCGGCGCATAGCTACGCTAACGGCCTAGTAAATTTGGAAAATTTTAAATGTTTACTACTGCCTCATATATTTTTCGAGTCGAGAGAGTTAGATAACCGGGTGGTAAGCTTGTACCAATGGATTAAGATATATAATGCATAGAAATAAAAAAGAAGTCACGATAGCCGATTGGTTGCGTAAGAAACATATCTTCGGTAGAAGGTGCGTCGAAGGAACTTAATTGTCTAAACCTCTGTCTACCCCTGTATTGGAATGGCGTGTAGACATTTTTTTTACAAAAAATTTTCTCAGACGCGGTGTGTCATACCTTAATAAATACTTTCGATTTCGATATCAAACTCTTCATGTTAGAAATACGTTGCAAAAAATGTCTATTTTACTTTGTAACACAGATTTAAACTATTCTAGGCTAATGTAATAAAAAGACATAATGAATACCTGAAAAATAGGATGGTATATATTGTCTCTATAACCATATTACCTCCCAATCTCTGACACTGAAACTCAACGGTTGTTTCATTTCTATTGAGACCAGAAATTCTCAGTGTGATCCTGAAGACATTGTTTTTTTGATTTCAGCGAGTGATTAACTAATCCTTCCATTCTTCCAGCCCATGGCTGACTTCAACATGAACCGTTTCCTGGGCACATGGTATGAAGCTGAGCGCTACTTCTCGGTAAGCGAGCTCGGAAGCCGTTGCGTCACCACCAAGTACGAAAGTACGCCGGAAGGCAGGATCCTTGTTTCCAACGAGATCACAAACTCTGTGTGAGTAATCATAGAATTAAATCAATCAATACATATAAATAAAAATGGTTACTACATATATATGAATATATACGGTACATACTCCAAAATAACATTTTGTACAATTTTTGTTTGTCTGTCTGTCTGTCTGTTGGTTTCTAAGGTCCAGACGGCTGGATCGGTTTTAACAGGACTTTCATTGACAGATAGCTAATGTTAGAAAGAGTACTTTTATTTTAGAAAAATAATTATGGTTCCGATTTAAAAGAGTTAAACGGCGGGCAAAGCCGCGGGGGCCGCTAGTGTTAGAATAATCTTAAGTAATTCGAAAATCATAACAATGTAATTGTTTCTAATACAACTCATTACTTTTAATATTTTAATAAAATTATTTCAATCAAATCTATTTTGTTTACTAGTTTAATATAATCAAAAGTATTTGGCTCTGTCTCGCCATGTGTTTTTAAAAAGAGATGTCGCACTATAGTTATTGCATCCCTTATTTTCATAAATAACATCTTAATGCATATGAATAAACTTGGTGCGAATACTAAAAATGCTATATAGATTAACGGGTTGTAGCTAGAATAATAAAGGCTAGCTAATAAAAACGGTAAAAACTATCTCATCAACATCATCATAGCAACGGCCTATAAAAGTCCACTGTAGGACATTTTTGACGGGAACCACCAAGGAAGAGAGAGGGGGATGGTTATTTTTATTATTAATATTCTAACGCTGATAACACCACGGCATTTGTGAAAACAGTGATACCCGTATTGCACAGTAAATAATGTATCTTGTTTTTTCTTTTTAAACAGGACGGGAATGAAGAGAGTATTGGACGGTCACCTGCAGATGATAGGGCGTGAAGGCGAGGGTCGTATGATCGTCAAGTACGCAACACTTCCCGTACCCTACGACACAGAATTCAGCGTCCTGGACACAGACTACGACAGCTATGCCGTGATGTGGTCATGCAGCGGCATTGGGCCCGTGCATATTCGTAAGTACCATCAGTGTGTAGTTAAGTACATTCGTAAGTACCAATAGTGGAGTAGTCGGAAGTCTAGACAATATAATATTTTCGAGCCATATTTCACCGAAGCTTATTTGGAAGAACGTGACGTACGGTGAGCATGTTACTATCTTTATGTTCAAACCGATGATTCTGTATTCTGATCGTACTGAAATTTTAAAGGGACAAGACAAACAAACATTTATCCAGATTCCGTTGAATTTATTCATAATGTATTCATAATATTACTAATGAACAAGATATATTCATGTATAATCATAATTTATAACAAACATTTAGATCATTGCATGAAAATGTCTTTGTATTTGTATTTGTCTTTTTATTATATATCGAAGCCACTGAGGGCAGTAAAGCAAATAATAGACGGCAAAATAAACCCAGCAACGATCTATTAAAATACAAAGTGAAAATTAAGCAAACGACCGTCTTGATTGCGACCAGTCGGATACGGATTTTCCTAATCAGTTTGTCAAGCGTAGAGAATTTCGAAAAAATTAAAGAGATGTGGAAAAATCACAGAAGACGTGGAAAAATTACGTACCGCAGTTGACTACTTACAACATATCATTGTAAAGGGATCATATCACATTATTAAAACGTTAAGTTTATACAGAAACGTTATATCGTTTAGTTTAGACATAAGCTTTAGCTTTTTATTTCAGAGAACGCATGGGTCCTGACACGCGAAAGACTCGCACCACCCGGCATTTTACAAAAGGCATACGCTGCATTGGAATCATTCAAGGTGTCCAGGGCTTTCTTCATCAAGACGAACCAAGAGGACTGTTATATTCTACCAGAACCGGCTGCTTTTGCCGAATACAAGGACGCAGGAGTTGCAGAAGTTTCCGGAAAGCACGCCAGTATGATTCCCGTTCCTGCAGCTTCTCAACCTGAAGCGGTCGTAGAGGTAACAGAAGTAATTTCCGAAGTTGCATTTTGTTTAAAATTCAAAGAGTATTAAATTTTAATAGTATTGATTCCTTTTTCATAGTAGTTTTATTTTACAAATTTTCGGTATATTCAGTTTAACGCTACAATTTAAAATGATTTATCAGATGAATAAAAATAGTAAATAAAACAGAATACTAATAATTTTCAACTAAAACTTCACTTTTACTTACAGAAAAAAGTAGAAAACGAAGTAAAACCAGAAGTACCTCTTGTAAAATCAGCTATCTCAGAGGCTCTCGAAGAATTGAAGCCGGAACCGGAAAAGAAGGTTTCCGAGCCGATGAAAATGGATGAGAAAATCGAAGAAAAACCCGCTGAGATTAAGAAGGAAAAGGCTGAAATGAACGAGCCAAGTTCACCCATGGTGAAGGAAGTTCTGCTTAAGCCAGTTCAATAAGTCATCACTTCCTATAGTAATTCGCTAGAATTTGTAGTATAATGTAAAAGTGATTGTGCGAAGCTTTCCAAAAAAGGCTATTGTACCAAATAAATACATCTTTGTCTTTGGAAGACGATTCTTTGCAAACATTTTCGTAGTTTAAGATTTGCGATTGATATTGTGTTTCGATTGATTTTCGATTGATTTGCGATAGATATTGTGTTTCGATTGATTTTCTGTCAATGCTATAATAAATTAACAAACTTTATTCGCATTTTTATTTAAGCTTCCATCGTCAAATTCAATCTGCAACAGTTCATTGCAAGACATAGGTTACTCTCGTAAAGAAGGGTTTTGCCACAATTGCTATGCTTGGCCATCGAATTGGCGATTTCTATATCAGACATCTTTAGGTACTACTGACCCTCACCAGTCGGCTAATTTCGGTCAGGTATTTTTGTGATGTTTTTATGAAAAAAAGGGAGTGGTATATTCTTACGCCATTACCACACGTCACTTAAACAACGCATCTTCTTAATATACGTTTACGATTTTTAATGCTTATGACGTATGGGCTTTAGCATTAAAAATCGTAAACGATAGACAAACCTATGAATTCGCTAAAATGTGCGCAGTACTGTATACCTCAATCCGGTTGTCAAGTAACTTTGTTTTAAGGATAGGTATAAAATATATCCTAAAATGTATTAATATAGCCGCGATAGCCGAGTGGTTGGGTAGTCGGAATTGTGAGTCAAGAGGCCTGAATTCGATCCAGGTGGTCGGCCGATGGGTTTTTCAAAAACTTATGTACGAATTACATCGTTGGCTTCGACATAAAGATGACGACGGGCTCACCACCTGTCACCTTGTCTAGACTAGATCTCTGCCTACCCCTGTATTGGGAATTGCGTGAAGATATTTATTTATTAAATGTATTAAGAACATGAGCTTAAGTGACGTGTGGTATTGATGTTTTGATTTACCATTTACGTGTATGTTATGTTATTTTCGAAAGTTCCAGACATCCCCATTTTTACCTGCCCCGCTATTTTATAAGAATACAAGTACATACAAGTATAAAGTAAACCACGTAAAATTAGGCAAAGGAGTAGATTATGTTACGTAAAAGAGCATTTTTAAGGGTTTATTTAAAAATTTCTTGTTCAAGTAATGTACAATTAAAATCAGTGATTTTGAATAGAAAGTCATTTAAAATATGGCTATGGTTAGTACTCAATAGTAGTTAGTTAATGAAGAAAATTCGAAAAAAAATAACAAAAAGGAAAGGGTCTGATTGTATTGGTCGGGCTGTTACTGTGCACCCACTCCCGGCCGCTATCCCACTACTGCCCGATACGGGGACTTTTGGCTGCTGGGTTTCCCCCCTGGCCCGGTTCGCCCCTCCTTAGTTAACCTGCACCCCCCAGACTCCTCCGGGGGGTCCATATTAATACCAGGCTTAGTGTGGACGTCCAGTCAACATGGGCCACACAGCACCAGGACTCCCGACCTCAAACCATCCTCCAAACCCGACCTCCGAGTAGCCGGATTACAGGAGACGCCACGCTCCCAGTCGAAGAGCTTGTTGAAATTGCCATACATATTGCTGTGGCAGACGTGAGTTCAAATCAAAGTATTTGGATTAAGTCCGAAATGTGTTTATTAATATTGCCTATTTTCAGCTTTTGATAAAAATTCCTATTGTCGGTTTCTAACTACTTTTTTTACAAATTTCTAAATAATAATTTTTGAAAGTAATGTGATTTTTAAATGTAATTTAAAAAATCACATTTAATTTTTTTTATTTTGGTGGCGCCCTCTACTCATAATGTTTGAACTATTACGTTCTCAGATTAAGTACCGCACTGAAGTTTTCTAAATTTCACACTAGAGGGCACTATTTATAATTATGTGATACAATACTTGCGCTATGATATCGGCACCAGCACTCCAAAACATTCCAAGACAATTCAACAAAAAATCTGGAAATCTTTACTGTTTGAAAATGTTCATGTTAACTGGACGTAGTGGAGAGAATAATTTGACAACCAGAAAATTACATATATAATCACACGCAACAGGGTAGCTGGTAAAAAGAGTTCGTCAAGAAGCACGATCCTCATTAAATATTTAGTTTTAAATTGACTGTAACCCGAAATTTGACACTTCATATGTATCAGTATTTTGTATACTAAAAACAATATTTGAATATTCACTCACATATATAATATTCACTCAGTACTGTTGTAGGACTAACTACGTCTTAGTAAATACGGTGATTAATGAATACATTGTGAATTTGTATTCTTTATTATTGTTAATAAAGATAAATATTAAATTAATTGCCCGAAATCGGACATTTCATATGTAACAGCATGTTGTATACTAAAACAAAATTTGAATATTCACTCACATCACTCAGTACTCTTGTAGGATTAATTACGTCTTAGTAAATACGATGATTAATAAATACATTGTGAATACAGTAATAAAGATAAATATTAAATTAAATAGAAAAAACATTTAAAATTTCAACTGATACCGCTGATCTAATACTAATATACTTCGTTCACTTCAATTAATAACAAAAAGTTCAGCCAAATACTCCGCTAACACTTCGTTGAGGATTGTCTTAACACATTACTTTGCAGTGTATTAGAGCATAGATCTTTCTCAATAGATTTGCCTTCATTTTTCAAAAGGCGCTTTAGTGTTGCCTATGAATTCTAATGATTTCCGACTTTATTGTTTAAGCTCTAATAAAATTCATCGCATCTAAACGCTGTCATATATCCAAACTAAGAAATTGCAACAATCCCATGTACAACAAGTAAACAGCGGCCTCTAGTACCGGCATACTTACCATATTTACGAGGGATGACGAATAAAATTGGACACCTGTTATACCGTAGATATAGCATCAGGACAATTTTCCGTCCCATGACATAAATTACAAGACTTCTACGATCGCCTAAAGATCGGGACCCTTTAGATAGCCCTGGCGTCAACGAGATACCATGCGATTGTGTCCAAAGTTACATCGGAGAAACGGGAGACATCGGAGAAACATTAAGACTAGGCTCACCGAGTACATTCGCAGCGTGCACAAAACGGATACCGACAACTCAGCGGTTGCAGAGCATGCCCTCAATTCCGACGCCTGAAAGCTCTTGGAAGATATCGAAATCGACCGTCGTCCTAATTTTTATGGAGACAAGGAGTGGGCCCTGCCGCTAACTTGGAAACCCGTATTATCAAACGCGACGAGTAATAAGAACAATAGTGCTGTTGATAACGTAGTGGATATTGTGAGTACATTGTGAGCGTAAACGTCTTCGGTGGAAGGTGGGTCGAAAGGATTCAATTGTCTAGACCTCTGTCTACCCCTGTATTGGGAATAGCGTGAAGATATTTTTTAAGATAAATATTCATATATCCATGACTAGGGTACCACTAGAGGAATTTAAACAAATTACTAGCAAGGAGTAGGCCACTCATCTGCTCCGGGTGATAGCAGTGGAAATAGGTACCTTTAATTTTATTTATGTATTTATAAAGTTGCATAAAATACTGGTACAAAAAGATGTTGATAATTTGAATACATCTTAAGCGTATTTTTAGCTTAATAAGAGTGCAGACCATTTATTTTAATGTTTATGTACAAAACATAAACAAGAAATTTAAGAATTAAGACATTAACTTTTAAATTAAGATTCACAATTATACAGTGGTCAAATAAATAACCAATTATTGTTTATAAAATATTATAATAATTGAATTTTTTATAAATATTATAATTTTTTATGTTAACTATTATTAATTAGTTACTACTATATGGTAAAAGACATATGGTCCGCAAACTGAAGGTGGCTGAAGACCAATTGTAGTTGCAAGAAATTCCAATACAACGGAGAAATCGGTCTTCAGTTTTCTAGTCCCGAATTTATGTAAAAAAAATAATACACATATAGATAGGGACAACATCACATACATTGCTCCGATCCCAATGTAAGAAGCTAAAGTATTTGTGGTATGGGAATGGGAAATAACGAAGGCACCACAAACACACAGACTCGAGAAAATGTACAAAAAGTGGTTTTTCTACATTGACTCGTCCGGGAATCGAACCCGTGACCTCGAAATGACGACATCTTGAAAACCGGTTTTTACCACACTCATTTTTTTTATAGAAAAGGGAGGCAAACGAGCAGGTGGCTCACATGATGGTAAGTAAATACTGCCGCCCATGAATACCCGCAATACCAGAGGCATAGCAGATGCGTTGCCTCCCTTAGAGTCCCCCTCAGAAATGGGGAAGGGGGTGTGGGCCACCGGTTACCTGCAAAAGCTGATGCGTGGCTCTACCACTGTTAAATGGAGGTAATCATTATTCTTGTGATACAGTGCTTGTATTTGCTTTAATTAGTTTTAGTTTTTTTTTTTTATAGAAAAGGGAGGCAGAGCAGGTGGCTAACTTGATCGTAAGTGATTACCGCCGCCCACGAACACCCGCAATACCAGAGGCTTAGCAGATCCGTTGCCTCCCTTAGAGTCCCCCCCCCCTCAGAAATGGGGGAAGGGGGTGTGTGGGCCACCGGTTACCTGCACTCACCAGACGAAACGCAGAAGTTTGTTAGACTTCTACTTCACGCCGGTATTCTGTGAGGTCGTGGTACTTCCCCGGTCGAGCTGACCCATTCATGCATCAACAAAAGCTGATGCGTGGCTCTACCACTGTTGAAGAACGGTGACCGACTCACCACCTGTAACTTTGTCCCAAATAGGCTTCGATGAAAAATGGGCTGAAAAGACTTCATTATGAAGTATTCTGCTTCAATTTACTGAATTTTGTAATCATCACGCAATTTACCTATACTGGGGGTATAGGTAAATTGCGTGATGATTAAAAAATTCATTTGAATGTCAGAATACCGTCTAACATCATTGAGTTGACTCAACATTTTGAGTTTTAATTAATGCTACTCAGTTCGGCGTGTTTGTCTCTTTTTACCCTCGTTCAGAGGTAGATAGCGGTCTAGACAATAAAGTTATTTCAAACCACGTCCACCGAAGCATTAGGACGTTTTGAACGACCTGACAAGTGGTGACCCTATTGTCATCTCAGTTTACATCTTAGTTTCGGACAATATTCATAGAAATTACATATTAAATCTAAAATATACATCTGTTGTTATGCTAAATATAAACTTTTTTACTTTTTACAAATTATACAGCACCAAAACTTTTCGATAAACACGGCCTCCGTAGCACTCTTTCTCTGTCTTTCACTCTTTCTCTCTCTCTCTCTCTCTCTCTCCTTTTGTAGATTGTACAGAACCAATCGAGCATATTCAAGACCATCAGTAGGTTAGTTAAAAAATAAACCTAAAATAGGATTGGTCACAATATTGAACTTTAACTTTAGAACGTTTCTATCTATAACCTTCAAAGTCGCAGTCGTGCATTGACCATACAAGGCTACGCAAATAACACATATAATGTACATATTATCTGAATGGTACAATGTTTTTTTCTGAATGGTATAAAAAAACTAAAGAATTTTATTAACTCTACGCATTCTTATACCAGTGTAGTCAGAGATATAGACAAATTTAGATACAACCCTTACTTACAGTTTTGAAAAGTCTCAAAGGTACGTATTGTTTCTTCTGGGCTATCCCCCTCGAGTCTCCTGATTCGAATTCCAAGATATTTCATATTACCAGATACTGCTAGAGGTATTCCCTTATACTTTTCTGAGTAAAAAGTTAGACTATTTAGATTAAAATGTCAATCAATTAAATCAAACTATATAAATCAAAGTAATCTTTTCCATATTCTCTCAGTATGTCTGAATGCTACAGTAAAGGTTTGCTAGACATAACTTCAAACAACTGTAACACGATAAACAATGGGTAACGAATGTAAATATTTAAAAGTAAATAAATAAAGTGATAGTTGATGGCTATGGTATATAATTATTTATAAATATGGATGGATAATTATTTATAAATTTACGTCGCATTAATGACGTTTAATTGATGAAGATATTTGGTATCGTAAATTGAATTAAAAAAATATCCAAAAGGAAAGGGTCTGATTGTATTGGTCGGGCTGTTACTGTGCACCCACTCCCGGCCGCTATCCCACTACTGCCCGATACGGGGACTTTTGGCTGCTGGGTTTCCCCCCTGGCCCGGTTCGCCCCTCCTTAGTTAACCTGCACCCCCCAGACTCCTCCGGGGGGTCCATATTAATACCAGGCTTAGTGTGGACGTCCAGTCAACATGGGCCACACAGCACCAGGACTCCCGACCTCAAACCATCCTCCAAACCCGACCTCCGAGTAGCCGGATTACAGGAGACGCCACGCTCCCAGTCGAAGAGCTTGTTGAAATTGCCATACATATTGCTGTGGCAGACGTGAGTTCAAATCAAAGTATTTGAGTTAAATTCAATATGTACATAATATTGTTACCTACTTTGTACTATTTAATAAAAATGCTCATTTCACTTTATTACTTTGCTATCATTTTAAAATTTGGGTCGCACAAATTAAAAAAAATCTAATATTATAGTAAATTTTTGTCGCGCCCCCTACACATACTATTAGGTACTACTACGGTCTCTAAGCAAGTAATGCAGTAAAGCTTTGCGAAATGTCACGCAAGAGGGCGCTACTTTTTTCATATTACTTTATTAAAGATTTGATGATTTGTTGATTAAAAACACTATTTTTAGAAATAAATAGCTGAATTTCCGCTACGTTTAGTGACTCTACATAGTTCTTATTAAAGTAAAGATAAAAATTACTATTTTTAGTTACGGTAGTGCTACAGATCTGTTTGCATATCTAATAGGAAAACTTTTGTTAGGTTTTCCCACTTTGGTAAAATGTTTTTTCAATTTATTTTATTTACTGGAGTTATAACAAAGTCTTCTAGATAGAGACAGAAACCGTTATTATATTTAATTTTGATACTAATCCACAGTTAGGCAACTATTAACTAGTATATACAGTTTATTTTGAAGTTGTCCCTATCTATATGTATTTATTTTTATTTATTATTTGGAGAGTGGTAGAGCCAGTAAAGCTCAAATTGTTACATATTTTACCTTAAACCTCAGAGATGGCAATGAAAACTCAATTCACCTGTAGTTGAAGCTATCCAACCGGTTGTAATCATTAATTTATTGCCGTCATACATCTATAAGAAAAAATATAAGTTAACAATGTCGCATTGGAATCGACTTAGCGGAACCGGAAGTATAATTTGAGGTGGTTATATAATAGGCCGGTTTTTACAGGAAGTTTATTTATTTCTGAAATATTATTTACACTTGTAATTTATATAAATATTTTTATAAATAAATAAATAAATATAAATATCTTCACGCAATTCCCAATACAGGGGTAGACAGAGGTCGAGTCTAGACAATTAAATCCCTTCGACCCACCTTCCACCGAAGATATTTTCGGGACAACGTGACAGGTGGTGAGCCCGTCGCCGCCTTTCTGTCCAAGCCATCGATATAATTCGTACGTAAGTTTTTTGAAAAACTCATTGGTACGAGCCTGCCACTTGGGGATCGAACTCGGGTCTCTCGACTCGAAATTCCGACCACCCAACCACTCGGCTATCGTGACTTCTTAATCTTCTTCTTCAATATTTTTATAACTTATTATAAAAATTTTCCATGACTCCTATATTATTCTTCATAGCATTGTATACACATATTCATTCAAACATAACACCCTGCAAAAATCATAACGGGGTTAGCCATAATCGCCACGCTTCACAAGTGAATCGTCAATGATATCATCAGACACTCCACACCTTAGAAGGTGGTGCTCATTTTTAGTCTGCTTATTTTTGGTTTAATGTTATTGCAAATGGTGGCCCCGACACTATATATATAGAACCTAATCTGACTTGGTCCTCGAAAAACTATCATAAATTTTACGGCGTCCACGGGAAGGAAGGAGGTTATTCTTACGGCGATACCACAAGGCAAATTGGCCGTGATAAGATTATAATAAGCATCCATAGTCAACTTTTACCGAAGATGAAATATTAAACCAAGATCAAACCCATAACAAATAGTTGTTTAACTTAGTTATGCATCTATCTGTATTGGTAACCGACGAGTCGCAGTCGTGCGTTGACCAGACAAGGTTAAACATCTATGTGTAACGTATCGTATTATTTTTTAAACGCAGTTGTATGTTGTTTTTATTTTAAAGAATTTCAAAGTGGCCAGTTCATTGTACTAAAAATTAAATCAAGACAAAATATTCAGGACGTTTATTTAAGGTAAGTACTTTAATAAATTAGTCAAGCATTTTATAGGAAAAAGAATCGTATTTCAACTGCATGTACCAATGACAAATAAGTTTCTTCAGCTCAATTTTCACCTTTTCCGGCAGATGAAACTCGCTGAATGCGTGTATTCAATGAATAACCACATAAATTGTTACCAATTGAATTTCAAAAACATTTTAAGGTATTTTATGTGCGATTTTCATTTATTTGTCACTAAATAAATGTAAATGAAAATGAGGATTAAGTTCAAATTGAAATTGTAGATGCAGGATGATCTTCCCCATTCTTCTCGCTAGTAGTAAAATAGCAGGCTCGTATCAATTGGTTTTTCAAAAACTTATGTAAGAATTACATCGTTCGCTTGGACATAAAGACGGTGACGGGCTCAACACCTGTCACGTTGTCCCGAAAATATCTTCAGTGAAAGGTGGGTCGAAGGGACTTAATTGTCTAGACTAGACCTCTGTCTTCCCTGGTCTTTGGTCCCGTCGGAATTGCGAGAAGATATTTATTTTATTATTTATTTTAATAGTAAAATTCGTGTTTAATACATTTTCCTGACAAGGATCTCGTAATCTCTGAGATCAAGCTCCCTATAAGACATGTAGACACAGAAAGTATTTGTCAAAAAATAATTCGGAAAAGGGAAGGGCTAGGAATAAAGAAGACACTAAAGATAATCAACCTTAAATATTTATGTAATATTTACCATTAAGGGCTTCTCTGCCGTGTGGTAACGATGTAAGAATATAACACTCGGGAAGTTCTTAAATAGCGTAACGGTGATCGGCAGAAGGCACAACAACCATTTCAAAATATACCCAATCAAGACTTAGCAGACTGGGGATGGACAGGAGTGTCTTATGTGCAAGATGTCCGAAACTGCGATCGCCTACTCGCTTGATAGGCGTGGCGATTGTGACCTACCCCCGTTACGGGAGAGACCTTTATCCTGCAGAGGACTTTTACAAGCCGTTCTGTTGTATGTTATGCTAAGAATTCTATAACAATCTCACAACTTAGTGTATAACACAAAATTTATTACATGATACCATGGCAAATAATCAAGCAAAATAAATAAAACCCAAATATTTAATTTCCTGTAGTCATCTTCCTTATAGTTTTTAGTTCATTACAGTTTATTTATCGCATAGTTGCACAAGTTTATATCCTTAAGTTTTTGTGTGCAGTAAATTAGACATGCAATGGCTCCTCACATATATGACACTATAATATTGTACCTGTATAGTTCTAATTTCATTTATACTTTTAAAAGCAGATTGTCTGTAATATGTGAGGAGAAATAAACGCATTATTAATACTATTATTAAAGGCATATCTTTCTGCTTAACTGTCAACTAAAGGTTAAGATCGCTAATTATAAGTCGCTCGCTTTACATACTTACAAAGATGCATACATAAATAGGGACAATATCACATAAATTGCTCTGATACCAAAGTATCTTAAGCCTTTGTGTTATAAAACTAGAAACAATGGAAGTACGATAAACACCCAGATTAGAGAAAACGTAGACAAAGTGTTTTCCACAATGACTCATCCAGGAATCGAACCCAGGAACTTGGAACTGGAAACATCATGAAAACCTACATGTACACTACTCATCCACCGGGGTCGTTTACCTATAAGCAATAAACCGGTGACTTATTTAGTAACTATTCAATTTTTATATATGGGAGTCAGAAAATTACAAGCTAGCCCTGATAGTAAATAGCTACTGCGGTCCACCAGCAAAACACTTCAGAAGTAGAAGTTTCAGATGGGTTTTTACACCTGAGGATTAAGATGGAATACCGCATTACCATATACCGTGATTACTCTGGATATCTATACCATCCAAGGCGAAACACAAAAGTTATTACACTGCTATTTGGCTACAGAAATAGTTAAGAGTGTAGTACTGACTCAGACCCCTCCTAGACAAAGCTGATTTTTATCACCAATATAAAAATAGCTTACTAAGGAATCTTAAATATCGTTTATGAATTGAAATTCGACGACCCGACGGCCTGGAAGTGCTGGCTTCGAAGCTAAGGACCGCAATCATGTCTGCATTACTGATAGGCACCAGAACAGTAAGGGTCCGATTTCTTGGTTTATATTTTAACGTTTATACTTCACGCAATTCCCAATACAGGGGTAGACAGAGGTCAAGTCTAGACAATTAAGTCCCTTCGACCCACCTTTCACCGAATATATTTTCGGGACAACGTGACAGGTGGTGAGCCCGTCGCCGTCTTTATGACCAAGCCAACGATTTAATACGTACATAAGTTTTTGAAAAACCCATTGGTACGAGCCTGCCACCTGGGGACCGAACTCGGGTCTCTCGAAATTCCGACCACCCAACCACTCGGCTATCGTGACCTTAAAATTTTTACATAATTATTTATCAAGAAAAGTATGTATTTACATATGTACGTATATTGCATCAATGGCTTGGACACTTGGACGACAACAGGCTCACCACTTGTCACTTTGTCCCAAAAAGGATCCGGTGAAGTGGATGAAACGAAGTGAATTTTATAGACCTCTAACTACAACAGTAAATGGAAATTAATGAATATAAAAAAATCAAATTAATGTTTTCATAAGTTTCTATTAAAACTACGATCGATTTCATATTATCGCTATGTGTCCGTTGTTAGTCATATATTGCTCATCATCTTCTGCCTACCCTGCTCTGAAATCCTGTACACGTCGCTGATTAGTGCTTATGGCATAGTTGATAGATTTGTGTCCAAATGTTGGAAGAAACACAGTACCTATTACGGAATCTCATTTTTTCTATCATGTTTCCACCAATAGTTTTTATTCACTTTATACCGGTCAGTTATATTCACTTAAACATATTGAATGAATAAATACTGAATTTAGAAAACAGGGACAATATTTTATCCGCAATTACAAATCATTTATGTTTCAAACAATAAATTATTTATTGTTGCAAGATTCGCAGCAAATCATTATTGGCATATTTGAGGCGAAGCCGCATGCACATGTGAGTGAATCGTTTTAATTAATAAACGCACTGACATTTAATTTTTATAATGAATTAATATTAATAATGAATTATAGAAATAATCCTTATCGTATATACTTTCATATCCATTTAGTGAAAAGCTGGTTATTTGGAATTAAAAACAGACACATTAATTTTATTTATATAGATAGATGTATGGACTTACTGCCCACCGTAGCATTACCCGTGCTTAAACACTTAATGCGGAACCCTAAAAAAAATTCTACAATGAAAGTAGCCTAAGTTACTTCACATAACATCAGCAAAAACATTCTAGTCGTTTCAGAGATTAGCCAGAACCGACACAGGCAGTTAACAATAAAAACAGACAAAGTTAACAATAAAAGAGGACATGGTAGGTCGAGACTTACTTTCGAAGACTATATGAGTAAGTTACTCGAAGAGGTGAGGTCAAGACTACTCAGATACCTGGACGTTTGTGTGTATGAAGAAAATGATGAACTTAAAAGAAGCGAAAAATGTATGTAAGGATCGAGACACTTGGCGATTTGGTCACACTGGCTACCCCGTCAACGACTATGCAAGTTGATTTATTTATGTTTATTCAATAATTATTATAACATTCATCAAGTAACTACAATTGAAGTGTAAGTAGAATGAATTAAGCGAATGATTCAGCCATCATTTTTATGTAGCGTTTGACCTTGTACCTAGTGCAAAAAAATCAGGCTTTGAATTACATCATTCAAAATGTGTGAATAACATTCTAATCGTTTATACATTTTATAATAGCCATTATCTTTAAAAAAAACATTGCTATTTTGACGGAATACCGCATGGGATACCAACTCCCACCCCCTTAATTCCTGTTAGCGTTACCCATCATGGTAAGCGAAGATTTAGCAGCATACTGTGGTCCTAAGAGATATTTGAAGTAGTATTGCCATTTATTGTCGCTTTTATTATTTGTTTAAAAAAATTAACTTTAGCGAAAGTAAACAATAGTTACACTTTTATTTAGTTTGCGGTTTATTTCAATAATCACATCACCTCGTACAAAATAACACAGGAAACCGCTCCTTGTATACATAAAATATTATCAGCCGCCTTGCTTCAGCATTGAAATGGTTGTCGAAGTGATGTCATTAGTTGCGTAAATAATTAAATAATAAGCGTCTATTCTATTCTGTAATGTTTGTAAGATTTGATTATAACACGAATGTTTGAGAATATAATTATATAGTTTAAAAATATGATGGTCATAGTCACGACGGACTACTAAGACGGACGACGGAGTAAATGTATCAGAATCAACATTTTGTACTTTAATATATAAGGACTTAAGCAACGTAACTCATATCTTTGTTCAGACTGTTATACGAAGTCAATGAACCGATATAGTTTCAGTTTCTCGCAATATCGGGGAGGATATGAGCTACCTTTTTATTATTTAACCTTAACAATTAAGTAAAGCGGAAGCACAAACACCGTGAAATTCAAACACCGTAACTCCACATACATATGTCTTAATAGTTTTTGTCACATTGTTTTCAAATTTTCTCATGTAGCTCTGATTTCTCAGCAAAAAAAAATTAATATCCCTCTTCGAATCCACAAAACCAATACCAAAACCGCAGAATTTCGTTGGATTTTATACTGTCAAAGTTGTATTCAGATCTCTGTGCCAATCCAATTCATCCAGATCTGTCAAGCCGACCATTTTTTTTTATTTCATTTCATTAATTCCTTCAATCTTTCGCATTTGTGAATTGTGGTGTTATGGTTTAAAAGCGACATTTATTACCTACTTGGTGACTGAGGAACAATTACTTACAAGTACTAAAAATTAAAGAAGAGTCATTAACTTAAATCCGTTATCTCTACAGAGAACCAAGAAACGTTAGGATCTATTAATAAAATAAACATTTAATAATAAAGTGCCGTAAGAAGTAAATACACCTAATACAGCATCTATCAATAGTATTTATTATATGTATTTTACTAAGTACTTTTTCTGTTAGCCGGTAATTACTTTTAAAAATTGTAATTGTTAACAAAAACACTACAACGTACAATTATGATCTTAAATTTGCTTGGTTAAAAATATAATATGTTTATGCTATGTTTTTGCATAATTCATGAGGTTAAATCGGAAACAAATTTTTAACAATCCAATGAAAACAAAATTATCTTATACCTAATTCCACGCGAAGGTTAAACGTGCTAGCATACTAATGTGATTTCATTAATGAAGCAGGCCAAAGGCAGCTGATTATCTTAATTTACTTTATAGTAGGATAAGAAATAATGAACCATTTATTTTATTTCAGAATAAAAAAAGTATCTTCATATAAATAAGTCACGATAGCCGAGTGGTTGGGTGGTCGGAATTTTGAGTCAAGAGACCCGAGTTCGATCTCCAGGTGTAATATCTACGGTGGAAGGTGGGGCAAAAGGGACTTAATTGTCTAGACAAGACCTTTGTCTACCCCTGTATAGGGAATTGCGTGAAAAATAATATAAAAAATATATATATTATTTTTGAATTGCGTGAAGATATTTATTATTATTTATATTTATCTTCATATTCCCAATACTGGGGGAGTCAGAGGTCTAGACAATAAAGTCCCATTTTTGGGACAACGTGACAGGTGTTAAGCCCGTCACCGTCTTTATGTCCAAGCCAATGATATAAAAGGTACATAAGTTTTGAAAAAACCTATTTGAACAAGGCCAAACCAAAAAGCCTTGGGGATCGAAATGGTTCTCATGACTCGAATTCCGGTCGCCCAACCACTCGGCTATTTTATTTTAAAATTAAAAAAAAAGTCTCAATAAAATAAATATTTTTTTAATATTCGTACATTCATTGTATGTACTACTAGTACATATTATATGGGCTTGAATACTGAAACGGTATGCTAACTACCTACGAGTATCTCTTTGTTCCTTGAGCTCTAGTAAAATATGGGTTCATTTTCTAAACCTCTGACCTTAGTACCTATTAAGTATACGATCGTGAGAGTTTGATTATGTATTTTGGTTGTTGAACCGGGCTGTACCGGGATTGCATTATGAGAAGTTGTGTACAAGGAATGTTTACTTCAAAGAAAAATGACATTCGTATAATTATTATTATTCTGTTATAAGTTTAAAAAAATATCTTCACGGAGCATAGTATTGACGGGGTAGCTAGCGAGAAGAGATCGCCAAGTGTCACGATGCATACATACTCGTCAAGTGTCACGATGCTTCCATAAACCCTTTGACACGAGCCTGCCACCTGGGGGTAGAACTCGGGGACTCGAAATTCCTATAACCCAGCCACTCGGCTAACGTGACGATAGTTCTTTGAATTCATTAAGTAAATAATTAGTGGTAGCGCCGTCTAACGAAGCACACAGGGTTTAATGTTCTAGTGTGAAGCGTAGACAAACGAACAATCAGACTAAAATCCCAAGAAGGCATTGTATTAGTTATTCTTTATCCCACCAAGTAAAGAACATTAGTTCCTACTAAGTACAGTATTCTTGGTAAATAGGAAAAAATATACATTATAAAAAAATTTATCCTGTGGCCACTTCTCTTAAAATTGTTCGTCGTATAAAATTTAGCAGAGTCAAAAATCTTCAACCTTCAACCATTTCGCGGTAATAAGACCACATTTTACCTGATTTTTTTTCGCACGACGCGACAAATGTTAAGCCTGTTGACGTTTTAGTAAAATTTACTAGCGTAGTCAAACTTCAAATCATTCTAAAAAGGATCAAAATTTAAAAATATTCTTCTTTCTTGAATATTTTAGCCCTCATTTTAAAGTTCTGCTAATGTTAAGCCAGTTAAACTATTTATATGTATTTACTACAATTCGTTTACACCTATGCACGAATCTAAAATCTAGGACAATTATTCTATTTACAGCATAGAGGTTACTGAACTTTTTATTTAACGCACTTCGCCGCACGTTTGCCCTTTATCGAGCAATTTCTTTTTCTAACTCCTTCCCCAGTGTTCAAGTCATATCTGAAGACTTAGATCGAAGGGAAGCATCATAGTAAGTAATTTTACAGGCTCTTTGCATCTTGGAAACTAATATTTTTATCACGGACAATAGATAAAGTCCGCCTTACTTAATATACGTTACGAAATGTTTAAATAGCTGCTGTATACTATTTAGCATAAAGATGAAAAACTATTTAATAGATCTGACGTGGTTTTATCAGTCCATAAATACCAAGAAATAAACATACGTCAGGTCTCGGACACACGTCAACCGTGTACTAGAAATAATTTTACTTAATATATTTGCTACTAAACAACAGATGACGCTGTATTATATCAGATATAAGTAAAATTAACATATTTATTATTTACATTTCAGATGTCAGTATTGAGGGCAATCGCTGCGTTCCTCTGCGGTCTCTTATCATTGAAGCTATGCGAAGCACAAGTTGTATTTCCAGGCAAATGTCCCGAAGTAAATGCTATTAGTAATTTTGATGGAAAACGGGTAAGGAACACCATGACATTTTATTACATGAATTAAAGTATTGGACGACCCGATAGCCTAGTTGGTAGTGACTCTGTTTTCGAAGAGCACCTTTCTCGAAGGTTCGAGTTCCAGCAGGAGCAAATATTTATGTAATAAACATGAATGAATGAATAATTTATTTCACGGAAAACATGTTACAATTTAAGTACTGTGAATCCACAGTAGAGCGACTACTTAAAAAATATTCACTAGTATAAAGATGCGCTCACAAGTTGTTTAATGTAATAGTGTTATATTCCAAGCTTGTCACAATAGGCGTAAACTTTGAAATAATCGTTTAAATATATCATGACAAAAAAGACTAAATGGTTATTTATCTCTAATGTATTATAGCGCCATCTATTTCTCCTCAAACGAAGCTTTCAGGTTGTCGCAACAAAAGGGTGTGGTGCTGTTGGTTAGTTTTTTGTAATTAATTAAACTTTTTAATTGTTCTTTTTTTCCAGTATTTAGGCCGGTGGTACGAAGCTGAAAAATATTTTGCGATATTCGAATTGGGTGGCCGATGTATCACAGCTGATTACGGTGAAAAGGATGGTGTTATAACTGTGACTAACAAACAAATAAATAATTTGTGAGTATCTATGTTTTGCTGCCGTAACATTACTTTTATGTATGCACATTGATGTAATGTACAATGTATTTTTACTATAAATAATAATACAAGCTATCTATGGATTCAATTACGAATACGTTTTATTCATTTAAAACTGATTCTTTGGAAAACATTGTTTTCATTCGAATCCGTCATAATTTTGTTGAATTTAGCAGAGAGAAATGAAGTAGACTTACGAGTGTCACGGGCAACAGAGTCGCAGTGTTTGCGCCGCGATGGCCAATCCGTTTGTAGGGCATGGTAATTAGCTATAATCCACCTTTCAGAGATGCCTGTGTACTGTGTGTTATTTAAAAGGCCCATACGAATGAAACAAAAAAATGCCATGTAGTTACGGCGTAAGAATACCACACCCACTGTTCCCGTGGGTGTCGTAGAAGCGACTAAGGAAAAAGCTTTGAAAATATAATCGACTACGGGCAGATCTCGAAAAATACCACACCAAAAATCAGCAGACCGGTGACGGAAAAGAGTGTTTAAGGTCTGGTTCTGGGATCGCCAATCTCAAACAAAACAAATCCACCCTTACTAGGTCGACTTATATAGATTGTTATGATGATGACGAAGAATGGAAGATTGTAAAATTGTACAATTTTATTGATTACAGTACTGGAAAGGTCAGTGAAATCAAGGGCTACGCAACTGTAGAGAGTCGTTCGGGGGAGGGTAAACTGTCTGTAACATTCCCCAACATGCCGATCAACATCCCAGCACCGTACTGGGTCGTAGACACGGACTATGAAAGTTATGCTGTAGTATGGGGGTGCCTTGGAGTTGGTACAGTTTTTCACACAAGTAAGTTTATGTACCTGTCATTACCATTAGGTATAGTTCAGTATAGTCGAGCTAAAGAACTTATTAAAAAAATGTCTTCACGCCTATATACTGAGGTAGACAGAGTTCCAGACAATTAAGTCCCTTTGACCCACATTTCACAGTAGATTTTTTTTGAGTCAACGTGACTGGTAGTGAGCCAGTCGCCGTCTTTATATGGCGATATAAATCTAACATAAGTTTTGAAAAACTCATTGGTTACCAGGGCCTGCCACCTGTGGATCAAACTCGAATCTATTGCCTCAAAGTTCGATTACTTCGTTCGTGCCACTTGGCTGCCGTGACTATTACTAACTAAAGAACTGAATAAACTGAACTTTATAATCCATACTAATATTATAAAAGGGAATGTAACTTTGTATGTCTGTTAGGCTTCCGCAGTGGAATCGCTAAACCAATTTTGCTCATATTCGTTTTAGAAGTATCTACAACTTGAGAAAGGGCATAAGATGGTATTTTATCTCGGAATTAAAACAATTATGCGCGACACAGGTTTTCCACGCGTGCAAAGCTGCGGACAACAGTTAGTAGACGACCTCCGTATACGAGTGACGTACACACCGGGTTTTTATGGTGTCGCTAGCGGGTTCGATTCTCGGTCGGATTAATGTAGAAAATAGTTTTTCTACATGTTGTACAAAAACAACACAGGTACCACAAAGTACCTGTGTTGTTTTTGATTCCATAATAAACCCAAAGTGCTTTTGTGTGTATGTATGTGATGTTGTCCCTATCTATGTATATTTATTAATTATTTAACTATTAGTTACATATAAAGAGGCAAAGTAAAAAGATCAGAAGCTGTAAAGATTTTTATCAACAATGTTTGTAGGCTAAGAGATAATAAAAAATGTGTCGACCCCAAAAGGGATGTGGCAAACTATTACAGGCTCCAAACTTTCTCAAAAAATATTGAGGGAAAAGGTTTTACTCAACAGTAAGCGGATTCAACAGTATTCATGTTTATTGTAGTCTTTGTTTTTGTTCTGCATTTTTATAGTCTCTCATACTGACATTTTGATAACGTTAAAGAAGAGGTGAAATACTCAACGGACTGTTAAAGTCCACTGCTAGGAATCCCTTCAGGTTGAGTTCTACATACGTAATTGACTCATATTGTCTCACTTTTTCAGGAAACGCTTGGATACTAACACGGGAGCGAAATCCGCCGCCATTAGTTTTGAAGAAAGCGTACGATGCCATAAAAAGGAACAATATCAATCCGTCTTACTTCAACAAAACTGATCAAAGCAACTGTTCGGTTGAAAATAATTAAAATTTAATGTATGATGTTAATATTTCTACGTCATTAATACCTTATTGAAGATTTTATCAAACCTTCAAAGAAAGGTACGAAGCATTTACTTAACATTTTATTAAAATATAGAGAAGTGAAACTTTTTGCAATATGCAAACTACAAAAGGAATTGAATTCATATATAAAACTACCTCAATGTAATCTCTGTTATATTCTCTGAAGTATCAAATTTATATGTATCTTATGCGCCATCCAGTTTCCAAGACAGAGAATCCTACTTTCAGACAAGATGTCGTGTGTAAATGTTCAAAATATTATAATAAAACTATATATAGTTGTCAACTTTTGTAAAATATTATGTGGTTTAAAACCCACATAATCATTTGTTTGTATTTATATCAATTGATTGTTATTAAATTGATATTTATTTAGAAAATTAATGTAAATGAAATTAACATGAATTAAACATTTACCCGCTCGTAAGGAGTATATACCAGTCGCGCGCCGGATCCGACACAATTTTTTTACAAATAAAATTTCGTTTACTTGTAAAAAAATGATTATTTATTAAAAAAATCTAATATAGCGCCATCTATTTCTCACTAATCGCAATTTGGTCACCCATGTAGTATAGTACAAGTACATTTTTAATTTAAAAAATTAAGTATTAAAAAGGAATGTTTTAACAATAAAATGAATTTTATTAAATAAGCTGTTTAATTCTTCTTCTTTACAGCCTTATCAAGAGTCTACATCTGAATATAGGCCTCCCCTAAAACTTTCCACAGTTTATATTAGCTTTATTGTAATTAATATAGTACTTATTTATTATAAAAAAAATATCTTCACGCAATTCCCAATACAGGGGTAGAAAGGGGTCTAGTCTAGACAATTAAGTCCCTTTGACCCACCTTCCACCGAAGATATTTTCTTTATGTCCAAGCCAACGATATAATCCGTACAAAAGTTTTTTGAAAAATCTCTTGGTACGAGCTTGCCACTTTGGGATCGACCTCGGTTCTCTTGACTCGAAATTTCGACCATCCAACCACTCGGCTATCGTGACTTTTTTTGATTTATTTATTAGTGAAGGGAAATAATAGCTCATTTGTGATACTTGATTTTACAATGTCTGCAGTGAGGGCAATGATCGCTTTAATTAACATTGTATGACTATACTGCAGTTTATAACAGTTTTTTTTACTAATAATAATATGATGATCACAAAATTTCTTTATTAGTACAACTAGACCCATTGGTTATTGTACTAAATTTTTATCTTCACGCATTTTCTCTATACCGGGATAGATAAAAGTCTACACCTTTAACCAAAGCTCATATGGAACAACGCGGTAAGTGGTTAGCCTGTCGCTATCTTAATGTCTAAGCCAACAGTAAAATGTACTCGCTTTAAATTTACTATTAACCTCCATTACTCAAATAAAAACATTTATTTTCATCACACATATGTATGCACCGTGCGGTTATCAAACACAACCCGGGTCTTTTATTATAGTTTTAATATTTATTATATTTATTAAAATGGTAAAATAAATAATCAATAAATATTATTAAGTTCGATTCCCAGGTTGAGTTTGATCCCCAGGTGGAGGGCTCCTAGCCTGCCACCTGGGGATCGAACTCGGGTCGACTCGAAATTCCGACCACCCAACCACTCGGCTATCGTGACAGTATATAAATGGTATATAAACGGTATTCCCTCTCAGACAATAATAAAGATTATCATGAGACATACTGACAGGAGATGGTGTAATAGAAACTAAAGATAAATTACTGAATAAATTGAGAACGCACTTATATTTTAAACGACCTAAAACATCCATGCATGTGAATACACAATGCAATCGCTAATTACTAATTATATAATTGACACGTTTGGTAATCGGATTGGCGATCGCAGTACCTTACACCTGGCACCTTATACGCTGCTGCCTGTCACCAGTCTATTTAATTATGGACCAGTATACTTCGAGACGGCGACAAGCTCACCATCTCTCCCGTTGTCCAAAAAAAAACCCGTGAATGGTGGGTCGAAAAGTCATAATTGTCTAGACCTCTGTCTAGCCCAATATTGGGAATGCGTTGAAATATTTGTCCATTGGTATCTGACAATTAGGTAGGTAGGTGACAATTTTGCTACTTTTGTGACAAAGTTTGTTTATGTCAATAATTACTCAAAAAGTAAAGAAACGCCATCTGCTGAAGCGATGTTCAAACAAAAATGTTTTAAATTTAAATTTGAAATTTGAATATGTAATAAGTACACCATTTGAATATGGCTGGATAGATTTGGTCAGTTTTAAAAATTGGAAAATTTAAAAAATTTCGGACATCATACTGCAAAGAAAGGAAGAAAGGTTACTGTAACTGTTTTTTGATTTCTGTTTGGGGTTTTGTCGATAATGGATTACAATGATCTTCAGAAATAGACTTTTTGCCTTGTATAGACAGTTTCCATGTTCCTTTTGTGAAATTCACAAAATGATAAAGTAAATATTTATTAGAATTCGAATAACAAACTCTGTCGGACAGTAAATAGTTACTTAAATAAATGGTCCGATATATTGAAAGTTATAATGTCAAAATGTTAAATTGTCAGACAGTATTGATGTTTCGTATATTTATATGATCGATGATTGTGTATCAAATGATTTATGAATAATGGAAAAAGAGGAAACAGATATTTTGCCACTCATCATTTGTATTGCAGTATATTTCTGTTTACATAAACATTGTTTACACTTCCAAATACTATATTATGAACGTCATAATAAATTTTTAGTAACTCAATTTACTAAATTATGTTCAACAAGTTATTTAAAAGCAGTCATTGCATTCGGCAACGAATATAACAAACGATTTAATGATATCGTCATCTCAAAACTTAACAAATTAATTTACTTTTATAATATACACAATTACGTAGGAGTACTGTCATCAGAATGCCAACTTTTCCTGTGTTCTTTGGTTGCTTCGTCGTAAGTCGGCGGTGGTACCAGGTGGTCGCTTTTAGTCTTTGCAGGAAGTCTTGCAGCAGCAGCTAATCGGTCTTCTTCTGCTTCTTCCGGTATAGAGTCACGGCGACGAGCGTCATACTCGGCGAGTGCGGGTTGCGATATATTATTGCGTTGGGTTAATTTCGGAGCGCTGTTGGCCCACTGAAATGTTAGTAATAGTTAAACTGACTCTTACCTATTTCTCTACTACTACTCTCTTCTACTCACATCTACTATGACAACTACTAATAGGGGAAACTTACGCCGACAATACACGACTATAGACAATTTGTTATCCATTTCTTATCGATTTTTATTATTTAAATCTCAATAATTTTGTATCGCTTAACGTTAAATTAGGATTATTTATCTTCATCTGTGAACGATACTACAAGTTTCCGCATTTGTATTCACCACGCGGGTTAATGAACTATACTGGTACATATACCCTTCCATTTATATTGCGAAATTAAAATACAAATCTAGATAATTTTGGGTTGAGCTGCACTATATACAAAATTATAAAGTCTGAGAGCGCAAAAATATAATTAACTATTACTAAAAACTGTACATAAAAATGTAAGGTACTACACTATTTAGATGCTTTTTTTTACATTATGAGCGTTACTGGATACACTGTGTACTAAAATTGATATAAAGACAAAGAACTTTTAATAAACACAATAAATTTGCATTAATATGTCGCCAGATAGAGTCGGTAAATAGAAATTACGACTTACTTCGTAAGCAAGGTTTCATCGTAAGTCTTATTTGTAATGGCTCTTGTCGGGCAAATAGAACATTTGTTTCCGTAAATCGGCAGATATGATTGTTTGGTAAGGTATTTTTTAGCATTATAATGAGTTATTTGATGCAAACATTTGAAAAGATTCATTGAAACATTTGGCAAAGGCGTAAGAATTTAATATAAAATTCTTTGTTTCCTTTACTCCCTTGGATATCGTAAGAGGCAACAAATAAAAAAGTCTTGAATACCTCAATTACAAGAAGTCTACCTATTATAGACTGTTTTTCTGGTGTTTTATTTCTTAATCCAGTCTCTAACTTGCTTCTAACACTTGTTTAGATCCATAGTAGTAACTCATAATAAAAAGTACAGGCAAATTATAGTAATCAGTTTATCAGTTATTTTAAAATACACGAATGGCACACTCCATATCATAAGGTTATTTCATGTTCCGCAGTCCACACTATTAATCGTTAGGCTAATGGCGCTACAAATCTTACTTTTAACAGGTTCAAGACCTTTATTAAAAACACTTTATAAAAGGGCAATTATAATATAAATTAATACGTTATCTATATAACCTCTGGGAATGAGTTGATCGCTTCCATGCTATTTCTAATTACATTATGGTCAATTTTGTATTGTCAATAATTATCCTTTGTTTAAAATTAAGCACAAAAAAGGGGATACCTAAGTAGTTTATTTTGCCTGATTCTTCTCCGTTAGAGAAACCTAATTAGGAAATGAGAATCGATGGACATAATGCATGTTACTTATATCGATGAATACATGATTTGATTTAATTACCTTATATGGATTGGTTGGTCTTATTTGACTTGACAGCACTGGGTTCGATATATGGCCTTTC
This sequence comes from Sericinus montela, assembly GCA_029286605.1. Taxonomy (NCBI): domain Eukaryota; kingdom Metazoa; phylum Arthropoda; class Insecta; order Lepidoptera; family Papilionidae; genus Sericinus; species Sericinus montela. Next base: position 1,022,597 of record JAGSMR010000047.1, read on the forward strand.
CCGTGTTGATGGGTTATCTCCAAAGCCGATCGCAGTAAATCCACTTTCGATGCGGAACCTTGTGGTGTCTTAAGCAGGATCTCAATGTTGCTGCAGCGTCTCTGGCTATTACTGCCGCTTCGACTTCTGCACAGCTCGTTGATATCGCCTTGAGAAAGCTGTAATGATGTATTTTTAGGTAAATTTAATGATGAAAATATCCACACTTGGCAAGGAAATTTCAGATTGCATTTCTGGTGAAACCTTAAACGGAGATGTCCATTACCAGTCGAGCTGACCCATTCATGCAGCAGTGAATGCTAACACTTCGCTCTATTTTGTATCAACAATCTTCAATATTCGTTTCCACTCGAAATTATATTGTTAGAACATAGATATCAAATGTGGTTAGAACATAGATTATCTGTGATCTAATAATATTTGTGACTTCTCCGAGTATTTACCAAACAGCAACAATATTTGTGAATATATATATAGAATATAAGAAAAAAAATCGGATCCAATTCTTTTAATGGTTTTAAACGGTACAACGTTTTTATATTGAAAAAAAAAAAAAATTCGATATCAACCGAATGACACAAGTGACCAAAAGTGGAAGAATAGTATTTGTTTTATTCTTTTGTATTTACTCACCAAAAGTTATCGAACTAGATTTTTCCTGCAACTTCGACTATATAGCCAGCAGGTAATTTTTATAAAACTTGTGATATTATTCTAGGCCTAGAGCTAACTTGTTCTTAAATGTTATCAAAATTCCATTGCTAAATATTAAAAACATTGTCTCAAAAAATAGTCCATTACCACCATCTCATCCATCGACATTCCGCAATACAGTGAAGGCAGGCTGTCACTCTATCTTATGAGGTATTGACCTACACTACGAGGTTACCACTTGAAAACCTTTATTCCTCATTGGCAAAGGTTTCCCTAGAGCATTCCTTACTCAAGAAAAAGTAAAAGAAATAGTTTTCTATTAGTAAAATAATCATCTAACAAATCCATTCCCAGGAAATCTTAAAATATACTCTTAAAATGATACACTGAAAAAATAATATTACTCACTCTGGCGCGTGAACTTCTAGGCAAAGAATATAATGAACCCAAGGGATTGAACCGTGTTATCATGTGTAATCTCTCAAGTGAAACCATTGTTTCTGCATCCTTTCTCAAAGGTTCACCATTCAATTTATCCCCTTCACCACTTTCTAAAATAAATACATGATGCTATCATAAATAGCATAAATAATTTGTGTTAAATAAGTGCAATCGTACAAGTCTGTGTGTGTTACCAAATTCAAACTATAACTGTTTAGCTAAAATTATACTCAGCAAATAATATATAAGCATTTTTGTTAATTTTTAAGCAAATAACAGTACTGAGTTTTTTTAACCTCACCTGTATCTTGTTCACATACTTCACGCATTCCCGTCATATTGATTTTCCTCAGCCAAAAATAATGTAATATGCCATATAGCACACCACCCAAGAACGCGATCAGACCCATGTACCTAAATGCTTCTCTGGTCCCAAGGGACGCTATGAGGAGACCACCGCCGAAACTGCCACTACCTCTTCCTGTAAATGTTCAAAATGAACTATTAAACAAACGCTGCAACGTAATTATTTTTAGTAAGTCAACCCTAATTTAATTATTTCAAAGGAAAAATCCACTTAAAGCGCTTCGACGAGGGTCCTTAACTAAAGTTGCCTTGCCTTACCTAAACTAAAATGTGCCATCCCTAATACGCCTATTAGAGTTGCCAGCAGACTCTTCGGAGCCAGCATGGCGCAATAAGTTGCCGCCGCGACCCACATTAAATGCACCGACAACGATTCCATGGCTTCAAATGGAAAACACCACCAGGAATTTCTGTAACATGTTTTGAAACAAATAATAATTTTTAGTACATATTAAGTCAATAATTTAGTTAATAAAAGAGGTACAACTAAGTCCTTTCGACCCACCTTTCACGGAAGGTTTTTTTTGGAACAACGTGTCAGTTGTTGAGCCTGTGGTTCAACCATATCCAATCCAACGATGTAAATCGTTTATAGGTTTTAAGAAAACCAAAAGGGGCCTGCCATCTCTTTTAACTCGAATTCTTTCCAATACGATAAAGATGCATTGCATCTTTATCGTATGGGAAATTAGCAGTAACAGGCAAAACTAGCAGGCGTTTCATGTAATGTCTGATGATGTTTGGACTATGTAAATCCATGGAACAGACAATAAGGTAAAGAGAAAGGGTAATGCTAGTTTTATTACTTTCAGTACTTTCAGTACTTCGGTTACTTCATTCGCGTGTTATGACCTACAACTAATTCATGCCATTATTAAATCCTTTACCTTATCTATATCTGTATAAACCTATATATCTTGGTATATAAATATCCGTGCCTTCTACCTACAACTACTTCATACGATTATTAAATCCTTTAACTTATCTATATTTGTATAAACCTATGTATCTTTGCATATAAATATCCGTGCCTTGCATTTGTCTTGCGGAAATGGCAAGACCGATTTATAAAATAATGTTTTATTTTATACAAGTAATATAATAATAATAATAAGGCAGGAAAAATCAATTTATATTCGCATATCCAAAGAGTAGTCACGACAGCCGAGTGATTGGATAATCGGAATACGAGACAAGAGACCCGAGTTCGATCCTCAGTTGGTAAGCTCGTACCAATAGTTTTTTTTTTTTTCAAAAAGAAAAATGTCTTCGGTGAAAGGTGGGTCGAAAGTGTTTAATTATCTAGAGCTCGGTCCATCATCATTCATTTCACCGGATTTTATTTGGGACAACGTCTTAGTGTCAAAGCCAACGAAATATACATAAATTTCGAAAAAACACATTGCGTTCTTCCTGGGTATCAAACAGGAGTCGCCACATTCGAATTCCGTTCACCTACTCACTCGATTATCGTGGCTGAATAATAACAAAGTTCAGAAAAACCTAATGGAACAGTCGATATAACGGAAAAATTCGAAATTGGCATTTTTACATGCAAATGGTTACATTTCATGAATGTGGTTTATCTCAATGAATTGAAGTTTAAAGGTTCATAATCGCTTAGGAAGAGTTACAATAACGTTTAAGAGATACGGAGTTCACTAGGCAATATTGTATACATTGTATTATGCAGTAAATATATAGGCAATAAATATAAAGAAGTTATAATAAATAAAAAAGTAGTTTTCTTTTCAGGCCGGCGTCGTTCGTAATTATTTAGGAGAAATAAAAAACTGTTTGATATAACTGGAAAAAAAAACATCATTCATCACAGAAATTATTGACATTTTTCAATTTATTTTCAATATATTTTTCAATATATTGTTCATTCCATAATGATTGAATGATGTACATATCCGAGGACATTAGCGCAACAATAAAGCAAAATGTTGTGATACAATTTCCACCCACATTATCATTGTTCTAATAAACTTGACATTACGAGTGGCATATCGCTTCAAATAGAAACATCAATAAGTATATGATCAAAGCAAATAGGCAATTAACGTAAAAGGAAAAAAAATGTTAATCTATCGCTTTAGTAAAAGATAGATAGGTTAGTTGATCGGATTCAGAGTGAAGAGACTCGAGACATAAAGTCGGGCTCACCACTTGCCAAGATAATATATAATAAGGTAATATTTAATAAATCTTTGAGAGAAAAAGGCGTGTTTCATAACATTGTACGTTAATAAATTACATTCAATTATTGAGAATGTAATAATTGAATGTAATAATAAAATATATTCAAAGGTCAAATTCTTTAGAAAGCTATAGTAATTACAAAGCAGTATATATATCAAAGTATCATATTTAAAAGTATTGTAAATAATAATAATAAAATATATTCAAAGGTCAAATTCTTTAGAAAGCTATAGTAATTACAAAGCAGTATATATATCAAAGTATCATATTTAAAAGTATTGTAAATAATAATAATAAAATATATTCAAAGGTCAAATTCTTTAGAAAGCTATAGTAATTACAAAGCAGTATATATATCAAAGTATCATATTTAAAAGTATTGTAAATAATAATAAATAAATATCTTCACGCAATTCTCAATATAGGGGTAGACAGAGGTCTAGTCTAGACAATTCCCTTCGACCCACCTTCCACCGAAGATATTTTTGGGACAACGTGACAGGTGGTGGGCCCGTTGCCGTATTTATGTCCAAGCCAACGATTTAATTCGTACATAAGTTTTTGAAAAACCGATTGGTACGAGCCTGCCAACTGGGTATCGAACTCGGGTCTCTCGACTCGAAATTCCGACCATTCAACCACTCGGCTTTCGTGACTTCTTAAAGTATGGTGTAATAAATAATAACTCGATAGTATAATATAGCTATTTCGATGTTACTATCTGCATTTCTCCTTCAAAAAAGCACAGTATTGTTATTCATAACCGCTGTATTTACGTCACGTATAAGTCACGATAGCCGAGATGTTTGGTGGTCGGAATTTCGAGTCGAGAAACCCGAGTACGATCCCCAGGTGGCAGTACCAATGAGTTTTTCAAAAACTTATGTACGAATTTCATCGTTGGCTTGGACATAAAGGCGGCGACGGGCTCACCACCTGTCACGTTGTCCCGAAAATATCTTCGGTGGAAGGTGGGTCTGTATTGGGAATTGCGTGAAGATATTTATATATTTATTTATTTATGTATTTACGTAAAAAGTAAATATCTGCGTGACAAGATCATGTTCGAATCGGTGCTGTTGTGTAGGACACATTACCTTCTATATCTGATAAGTGAGCTATTGTTATACCATTAATTTAACTACGTGATTGTCTACAGTGCAATGTTTAGACATGTATTTAGATTATTTTCTTATTTTTCGCTTACGAAGAAGTAAGTTTAGACTTTTTGTTAATATATGGCGAATAAAAAAATAGACAAATACAGAGAGTATTTTTTTGTGTTCAAAGAATATGTAAAGAATACTTAAAATAAAAGTAACAATACTTACTCTATGAAGGAATAACCGACGAGCCTAGCAGCGTGGGAAAAAAACGCTACGATGATGACGTTAACGTGACCGATGCGGGCGGTGATGGCATCCGCCCCGTAAAGGAACGGGATGCTGCTCAGAGTGCCCACGGTCACGGTTATTCCTGGAGATTAGATGCTCTTGAGATAATAGATTACGGCTAGAGTAATGATCGCACAACATTACTTTGCTCTTAATAACAACGCTACCGGCTCTTTAATTCTGAACAAGGGCATTTGTTTTCTTTTATACGCGCTCAAGACAATATTTATACGCAGAAACATACTTGAATATTGATGATACTATTGATTACTCACCGAGTAAAAAATTTGGTGCTCCCAATTCCTTTAGATATAAAAATAAATATGACTCAATGAACCCCCAAAAGTTACCTAATGCGAAAAGAAAGAAAATAAATATAATAATATGCGGCATTTTGATAATGTTTACTAAGTCGTGTAATAAATTATCGGCTGGCAACTTGGCTCCAAGAGGCATAACTGCTACTGTTACCGCCGAAATCAGAAGCAAAACGTCGTAAGTATAAAAAGCTGCTGAATAGTCTGTGTAACCTGTAACAAGCCGATGTAAACATTCAGTATAGCATATTGACATACAAGATAACGATTACAAGATTCGACTACGTACCAACTTGTTTGCTTCTCATATCTATAAGCATGCCCGTGATAGGAGAAAATATTGCCATTCCAATGCTAGAAAACAACCTTTCCCTGCCAAAGTCACCACCGTATTTCTGAATCATGGTCAGAGCTATTGGGTCCATGATTGTTACACCAGCTGACAACATAATTGTTCCCATGAACCTCAGGAAAAAATAAATGTAGAATGTTTTGTCGTCGCTTTCTTTATAATCAGGGGGACAAATATCTGGGCCACCTTTCCTGCAATTCGAAAGTATTCATTCGTCATTATATGATTTGTTTCATTTCAATTAAATAAATTAAGATATCAAACTACCTAAAATCACATTTCTGAACCATACAGTCCGCCGAGAGCGATTCAAGACGCTGCTGCGACAGTTTTGTCATATTATGCAGCATAACAAGACCTCCACACCGCAGATCCTCTTTATCTAGCGCTGTTATATTTACCCCTTGCGCTATTAATAACTTCTCACCAAATCTGGATCGGAAATCCGTTACTGTGTCATTATCATCCTAAAATAAACGCATGGAATGATTTTGTGATGATTGGACAATAATAATTTTTATACCATTGTGTTAAGATTCATTGCAACGCTAACATACTAACCCGCTCCATTTCGATTCCAAGTTGCTCTTTGGGTTCACCTAAATCGTCGTGAACTTCGATTAGGAAGAACGCTGCATCGTTATAAACCTCATCGTCGTCTGTTATATTTAAATAACTAAAAAATCGTATAGTATTAAAATGGTATTTAATGAACATTTAGAAAAAGTCTGGTTTTATTTAAATCCTTTCAATATAATGTATAGGTTATGTCTTGTATCTTTATTTAAGTTTACGTATATGTAACATTGAGCCTTCCAAATAGTCTGTATGTATAATAGTTAATAGAATAGTAATAATAGTTATAACAGTATTAGTTGAGATTTTTTTTCATACTGCTCGTGACGTAATAGTCTATATATATTGATAGTTATTATTCCAAATTAAAGTTTCCTAAAATGCAAAATTATTTACCATGTACTTAAACGTCGTAAAAATTTCAACTGACACATAACCCGCGACCGTCGCCACGAACGGAACGGCAAAGGTCGCGGGTTCGAAGCCAGCCCGTGTCAGTTGAAATTTTAAATATTTTTTCTGTTTATTTCAATAAAAAAAAAAACTGTAGTATATTTAGTTTTCCTTCCATAAAATGAAGTACTGCAACCTTAGCCATAATGCGTAGTATAGAAGTGTGGCTGTAATTTTTTAATGGACCCAGTATTTCATCAATTCACCCTAGTTAGACGACGAGACGATATTTTTCGAGTTTACGCATATATGTTTATTTATGACGCTTTCAGGGCGCTCTATCGTTCAATCAACTTGATGAATTTTAAAACATTAGGATATTGTAATATTCAAATAGAGACAATCAGTTTCTTTTTTTAATAATTAAAATAAGTAATTCTCACAGTTACATTGTTGTTTACTAGCCGAGTTGTTAGGGGAAAGGAATTCGAGTAAAGAAACCCGAGTTCGATCTCCAGGCTGGTAAGAAATGGTTTTTTTTTTTTTCAAAAACTTAAGTACGATTTATATCGTTGGCTTGGACATAAAGACGGCGACGGACTAACCATCACGTTGTCTCAAAAAATGTCTTCGTTAGGAAGTGGGTCAAAAGGTCTTGTTTCTCTAGACTGCTGGGAATTTTACAATATTTAATATTTTTTTTCATATTTATATCTTTCACTGTGGGACGTAGACCCGTAGGAGGAATCGCCACATTTGGCAAGCCGATTAGCGATATCAGTATCAGACAACTCACACCTTGGACTCTGCTACCAAAATTTTCTGGTATTTTCCGAGATGGTTAACCCTCCATCTATCACGTGACTTCCTTTCTAGGTTTTGCCTAAGGCATCCCTTATGATACCGACGGGAAGAATGATAACAGTAAATATAAAAGGGGTAGATTGTCACGTCAATACCACACGAAAACATTAGTAAAGTTAATTATAAACATTGTAGTTATAATAATAAAAAGCGTTTGAGACGCTTTTCATTTCATTACCTGGTATTAGACAAGTTTGGTGGTTTTATTTTATGGCTGATGTGAAAGTTTAGATCATCTTTGTCGTCTGATGGATCACTGGTTGGACTCTCTGTTGGTCGGGACAGCATACAGTGGTCAACGCATCTGTCCAGGACGAAATCGACTTGTTCGTCCTCATCAGGACATTCTCTGCTAGGGCACGGACTCCACCAGATCTTCAAATTAGTTAACAGGTTTTCTATTTACGTTTAGCTAAATTTTATAAATGCTATAAATTAATTCATAACAAAAGTCAATCTAACCCAACATTAAAACTAGACTACTCTAATGCCACTTATACAGATTTCATCAAATAACAAAATGGTTTAATCCTATTTAATTCGCATAAATTTCGCTTCATTCTCTTTATTAATACAGAAACTCGCGTTATGACACTAGTTAATCTGCCCTGAGGCCGGATGAAGGCGATTTGCTCAAATTCTTAGAGGACGACTTAATTCAGAACTACATACGAAACGAGGGCCAATTCTTTAATGCTTATTTCGACACAATTTTATTTATATTTGTATATACCTCAACGCTCCTTGTGATGGGATGGCGCATAACGTACGCCGACGGCATTATCCCTGGCGTCTCTTGATGCGGTATCAACAACAGAGAATGGTGGAAACCGGCGTTTAGTATAAGTGCTGTTATCACAACCGGTTTGTATTCCCCAAAACGATCCACCAAAAATCCTAAAATAATTACGTTTATAATGAACAATTTACCAATTCTGATTTTTTGAATCAATAACTCACTCACCTGTAATAGGCGGACTCAGAAATGTGGTGAATGGTAACGCTAAATACACAAATGAAATTTCGGGCACAGTTAGTCCTATGCTCTGCATGTGTATAGTTAAATAAGGTAACAGAGACGCTGTTGCTCCGTACATCACAAATAAAGTCACTTTTAACATAATTAAGTTGGGATTGATGCGCAACCAAATCATAAGCCTTTTTAGGCATCCTTTAGATTTCTGGCTGTCTTCGTCCATATTGTTATCGTCCTCGCTGTTTTTCTTCGAAACGTCGTCTAATGATTTTGCCATGTCCATACGTTTCACATGTTCATTACTAACGAGTATATCCGCGAAGTATATCTTATCGACTGTCGCATATAACGTCGGCGGAGGTGTCAGAGGTATGACGATTATTTACACAGGGTTTATGAGCGTCTGTGACATCGGGAGAGCCAAGAGAGGTCCCGTGCTCCCGAGCAACTGCGGTACGGTCAGCCCCTGGCGGACGCGGCGGGCCAATTTACAAATAATAGCGAATTACCTTCGTTTAAGAAGTGTCACGGCGATTGGTGGGGATGTTGGGCTAAATCGGTTGGCGATTCCAAGACCTTGCGGATAATAGCCGGGGACTGGGCGCTCTGGGTTATAGGCTTTTAGTTCCCTCCTTGGAGTCGCGGGTCACGAATTAGCGTCAATACTTGCTCACGGCTTGTTTCATGTGAGTAATATTGATTTTTATAATTAATATCTATCTTTCTTCGAAAGGGCAATCCGATTTTTTTATTATGAAATAATCTATCTGAAATCAATCTTACAATGAATCTAGTAATAATATGAATTGTAAAGTATTCATAATGTGTTCAAATACAAAAAAATGTAGATTGTATTAGTTTATAATTTTTTGGAAGAATTACTTAGAAATGCTGGAAGAAAGATTGGGATTTTAGTATTCTATGTCTGAATCTAGAGAGTCTCTCTAAAAATTCAGACTTCTAGTTTCATCCACAAAAGGCTTCGAATAAAGTATGCTATGGCGCTGTACTTTTTGTTTGTTTTGCTCCACTTGTCGGGGGCTCTGCCGTGCTCCCAGATTTTATTGGAACATTTTTCTTACACAAATTGGCGATCTGTAACTTAGTAGTGACCCTAAATCCGAAACTTGTGTTGAATTCAGAAATTATTCGAGTTCCGCTCGAGGCACATATGTATGATTATTGGTACTCAAAAGTTCATGGTTTATTTGTATCTTTTCACTGTCCAGTTGCCTAGACACAGGAAATCCTGCAAATCCTAGGAAGACGTAGACCTAGTTAATAAACAATAAAAAAATATGTGAACAAATTCGTTTTAAATCAATAAATAATTAAAATTACTTTAGAATTTTACTTGACATGTAAGACAATCTTTCCTAAGTACCTAAAAACCTTTTTTTTACCTAAAAAACCAGCATCACATTTCATCATTTCCCTCCCTCGACTTGAATTTAATCACCTCAGGCTTAAGGTTGAAGAAATAAGTTTTGAGACTAGGTCTATGTCTACTTATCATTCTACTCAATGGTGTAAATTGAGTAAAATGATTAGTACAGACAAGATACGCAAAACAAATGTAAAATGTATATCACTTAGTTAATGTATAATAGATTAATAGAATTATTCACAGATGTTTTATCACTATTGATAAAATAAATATTATTCTATACATCTTCACGCATTATTCCTGGCATAGTAGCCAGGGAGAACAGATCGCCAAGTGCCACGAGCCTTGTTTTCCTATTTCCTTTTATAAGCATTTTTCTCATATGGGTATAAAAATAATTTAAAAATAATATTTTTTACGCTCACCGATCTACGTCAACGTAATTGAAGAAAAAGTTTATGTTTATTAGAATATTTATTGAAAAACAATGCAGAAGCAGAAGTAAAAGCAAATAAAGAATATTAAATAAAAATTTATGAAAGTTACTTCTTGAGAGAGAATAAAGTGCGTCTCATGTGATAGAATTGTTAATAGTCAGATAAAATAACCAAACTCAAATCTGACACCAATTGAGGGGAGCAAAATCAACATCAATAATAAAATATAAGTGTGAATACTAGCATATCGCATACATAAATTTATACCAAATGCCTACACTCTGTTTCTATTAATAGAATAAATTAGATTAAATTGTCCCAGAAAACTGCCATCTACACGTAAAACAATGAAACCAGCGGACTGTTAAAAACTGCCATCTAGAGGGGAATAGAATACTCCTAAAACGTGAACTGATTACAGATTATTTTGTTTTCACTTATATTTATAACGTAAAATAATTCATATAACTGCTTAAATTTATTTAATGTATATTGCTTTTAAACACAGACATATCTCAATTCACCTTTAACTTAATACGTATAATCACATCTTGTTTCTTTTTAATCTGTATTACCATATTCAGCATTTTTATTATTTATAAAAATCCAGTTTTAATGTCAGTACCATTATATTTTAAAACACTAAAATCTTATATACACGTTTTATAACGACAGCGGTTGATTTAATAATTTTGATTTGAAAATAAAATCAACATTCGAAGCTACCGACACCTAGTGACCACAGACATGTTTTTGTCAAATGTAGGTCTTCTACCTCTATAGTCTACAGTAAATTGTCAACCATAATGCATTGCGCATAAATGGCCGCCATGTTGCTGCCGTCTGAAAGATGTTCACATCTGTGTGTGTTTACTAATGATTTTTGAGGACAAATATAGTTAAATTACTGTGTTTGTGAAATTGTGAGTGTAAATGTTTTTATAATAAATATGTTAGTGTGTTTATAAAGTCTATCAAATGTCTCTGAGGCCAATAAACAGTGAAATTTTCTTTAGGTAGTCATTCGAGTCGGACGGCATAATGGCTGACAATCTGATCCAAAAGTCACATAAAACTAGTGAAAAAAACAAATACAACAACGTTATTCATCGTACGACGAGTGAATCTCTTCGTCTGAACGAGTCAGAGAAAGGAGTGAATCACCCGACTAGTCTTCAATCCGCCCATAACCCAAGGAAAATATCTTCCTTTCAGATCACCAGTGTGACGGTTGGCTCTCGGGTGAGCACAGATGCAGGAGAGGACTCTGCTGACGATCTAGACGAATCTCACACCGATGACATCTCAAGGGTGACGGACATAGAGAACGAAACACCGAGTTATTCCGAAGATACATTCTCAAAAGACGATGTGTTTTACAACGCGTCGAGTGCTTCGCTAGGGTGTGCGCCTGTCATACCAACAAGTTCACAGTACGGTCTCGCAATCGTCGGACAGGAAAACAATATCAATCAGGTAGGGGGTGCAGTGCCAAATAGTAATAATACAGAAGTGAATGATATGCACGTCAGTGTCACCAACGCAGGTGCGGGTAGCATTATCAACCTTATAGGTAATGCTAAGCCGCAAGAAGGCATGAAAGAGATACAGGAACATGTTAGGAATGAGAGATTTAAAGTTGTGAAAATAGAAAGCACTGAACCATTCAGAAGAGGTCGATGGATGTGTATGGATTATCTGGATCATACAACTACCCAACAAAATGCGCCTATCACTTTGAACAACAATTTAGATGTCACCGAAAATAATACATTGCAAGCCCCAGACAGTGGTGTTGTTATGAATGACACTCAACATGATGATATGTGCAATGATCTGACAAACAAAGGCCCAAAAGATCTTCAAGTTAGTGCTCCACCAGTACAACAGATAGATCAAAGTGTGCAGAAACAGTTCCCTATTGCTTCCCCAGGGCAATCTCTGACACAACCTGTTAATATGGTGCAACAGCAAATGAATGTTAATCAGTCTGTGTCAGTACAGTCACCACCTTTAGAAATGCCTCAACAAATGGCTCCTCA